>JAQNCA010000005.1:18272239-18295339 GCA_029783725.1 Acanthurus tractus
TGAGTCACATGCATACACAGAGCTGTGTGAAAACAAGGCAGTGTGATGAACAGGTTTATATCTGTGATTATATCTGTATACTGGCCGAGAGTTTCCCATTGTCAGCCAGAGAGGGCAGTGTAACACCACAGTGAATCGGGGGGAAACTTGAAAGAGGTAGGACATTGCTGATGGAGGAGAAAGGGGAGGAAGAAAAAATAAACAAATTAATTCATAAATAGATAGATGAAAAAAAAACAAAGAAAAAAAGGGAAAGTAAAGAAAGTTGAACGTAACAGGGAGGAGTAAGACAGGCAGTGCTGCGAGAACGAGGTGGAGGGGGGATAGCTGTGTTGTTCTTAACACCCACCCCACCCAGTAGAAGTATAAAAACTGTATTGGTCACCAGAAATGTGGGAGTCCTGTTTGAAAGGAATGGCCCAGTGGAGGGCAGGAGTCGAATTAGAATAAACAGTGGATATTAGCAGAGTGTTGGGTTTAAAGACTGACTCAGCACTTTCTGGCAGTTGCCATTAGTTTCTTCATGATGTGTCCCAGCAGGAGCTGATAGATCAAGGTCAGCATGCATGTAAGCATTCACCAAACATGCATGGGAAACTATCACCAGAGTGTACAGAGTTGTTGCCCAGGCTCAGTGGGGTGAGGAGGGCCAAGCCTCTACCCCAGGCCACAGGAGTTACCAAATTACCAAGCCCAAGAAGCGGCCAAAGCCACCAGGCACGCCGCAGGTCCAGGCATGCGGGAGGACAACAACAATCACCCCCAAATCGCAGTTCCACCACACAACGGCCCAAGGTTGACACCACAGGGAGGGAGGTTCAGCCCCGCAGCCAGAGAGGGCAAGGCCCCACAAGCCAGGCCATCACTAAACCCAATGATTGTCCACTATGTACTGTAACTGGTTAGCTCATGAAGTTGGGAGCATCCAAACCCCCTTCAGATTTCTTTTTCTGGAGGGTAGGGTTTTTTGTTCTTAGAGTAGAATTTTGTAGTGCGAAGTCTAATGTTTGGAACCATTTTGATGGGGGTTTGAATGGGATCATGGATGAAAGGTAGTTGATTTGGGGTAAGATGTTCATTTTAACAGCTGCAATACGTCCTGGAAGGGAGATAGGAAGGTAGTTCCAATGCCTCGGGTCGCCACAGATTTTGTCCAGGAGCAGGCTGAAGTTCAGGTGTGTAAAGATGTGTAAAGATGCGGAGAATGATATGCATGTGATTTTATGTGAGCAGTCTATTGTTATGTGTGTGTGTAGTGTGGCTATCAGTGAGTTGAAGATGTAAGGTGGAATTCGGATATGTTGTGTTGTAATTGTATGACTACTGGTGATGGATCGGCACAGCAAAAACATATGAGATTTCTTATAAATGTACAGCAAAGCCTGGGAGTAAAACAACAAAGTCATGGATAAAGGGAGCACAATATACAAAGATACAACAAACTAACAAAGGAGTTACATAGGGTAAGTGTGTGGGGGGAGGGAGAGGGGAGTGAGTTGTATGGAGAGACACAGAGAGGGTTGAAGAAAAAGGTGAAAGAGGGGGAGAGTCCTAAAAGTTTGTAAGTGTGAACAGTGGATCGTATACACCTAGTGTAAGACTCTAAACATGTATATTTAACCTGTGCTATCTATTTTTATTCTACTTATCTGCTTAAAAGAGGGTAATATTGGTGTCTCGAAACCATCTATATACAGCTTATCCACAATGAGAGAAGTCCATTTTCCCTTTTGCTTGTGGTCCTTCAGGATCGGGTATAAGACTCTGCACCACTCTTTGATTTCCTTAGAAAACTAGTCGTTCATCCCGAATGTCATACCTTTAAGCTCCCGTCCTTTGCTTTTAATGAGCACTTTCTGCTTGAAATGTTCAAATTTAGCGATGACAGGACGGTTTCCTCCTCAGGGTCAGAGCCAGCGAACGTGGTGGAAAGTGATATTAGTCACTGAGTCCGTGGGTATTTTTAAAGTGGATATCATAAAGTTTTTAACCAAGGCCTCAGGGTTATCCAGAGCATTCTCAGGAATACCAGTCAAGATCAAGTTGTCCCACATACATCTGGTTAGAATGCTGAGGACAATTTCTTTCAAAATTATATTTTCTTTTGTAAGAAGATCTACTTCCGATGACACCAATGCTAGTGTTGAGTGAAGCTCAGTGTTGTCCCTCTGGAGGTCGTTTATTTGTTTGTGAGTGAACTCCAATTACTTTTAGGTCTTTGATCTCCTGATGAAGCAAGCCAAGTACGTCTAGTTTTTTATTGATAGATTTAGTTAGTTTATGAACTGTAAAAGTTTGAGCTAAAATCACCTACAAAGGTGGGGGGTGCATGTGAACCCAGCAGATTGACGTCAAATGCGCCAGGAATTTAGACCAGCCAGAACCTGGTCTAAACGGAGGCACAGATGTAAAACAGCCTGTACTGCAAGATAGGGCGCAGTTGGCCAACGTGCTCACACATTTCTCCACAGTCACACACACCTTTTTTTCTGTTTTTGCCTCTGAGCAGTGTAAAATATTTAAGTATGCTTTGGACACTTTTAGTGAGGTTAGTAAAGTATACTTTGAAAATATTTTCGATCCCAAAATATGAAGTTTGAAGTAAACAGCGTGCATATGGGAGTGTGTGTATCTCGCGTTTCGCTAAGATGCACTCACCCCTTTCATTTATGTGAGTCAATCAACCATTAATTACCACATTTATTCTATTCACAAAATGAATTTAATTTTTAGGTGTGTGCCTGCATGCCTGCGTGCATGCGTGCATGCGTACACATTTGCCTGTGCAGGCGAAAATATATTGTAGAAATAGATATGACAAAATATGGAAATGTTTGCTTTCTAAAGGATTTGCCTAAAGCCTAAGCCTAAAGGCTTTCTAAAGGAAGGGGGAATTAACTGAGAGCTGTCTGACACAATACATTTATCAAGTATTGTCTCCATCCAGCTGAATAAACGAATGAATGAATGACCAATAAATAAATAAATAAATCCTTGTAATTCAGCCGTTTACGATTGTGCCGGGTGTACGCTAGCAATGACACCTGCGCCACTGGTGCACCATGTTCCCGCCAGGTGTACAATAGGGCCCATGGAGTTTCCGTTGAGTTGTGTGTTCACATGCACCCCCACCTCACGTGCACGGCGGAACCAGTCTTTAAAGGGAATGAGAGTGGATTCTCAGATTGGTTCATGAATTTTCTGTCAAAGAAATATCCATGAAACACCTATAAAGTGATGAGATGATCCTACACAGCTGATTGGACTACCAGCTGTGTGCCAGTGGCACATTGGGCGGAGCAGAGCAGGATTCCACTGCTGCTCCTGGAACAAGGTGGCAAAGGTTGACCTTGGAACTCCCCTGAATAATTTTTAAACTTTCCCCGCCTAATGCCCCACTGGTGCACGGCAGAAAGTGTACAATATGGCCCCGGGTCTGTTGTTTCTCACCAGCTGCTTTCCATTTCTTGTGTTTGTTAGTCGATTGATGAAGTCACATGACTTGTACAAATTTTGCACAAGTTGAAACAAAATGAAACTCGCAAAGATGAATTTTTAAACCAATTTTAGCCTTAGTCAAATTCACCTCTTGATTCCTCACACAGGCCCATTTCTTAGAATGCCTTCAAAAAATGAACACACAGCTCCCATTTTTACTGTGCTGACCTGTCCAGCTTGTGATCACTACAAATAATTTAAAGTTGATTTCCTATGTAATTTATTGCAGTGTTCCCTTAAGTTTGGGCTAATGCCCCCATGTGGCGTATAAAGGTATTGCAGATGAGCTACAACCTTGGCTATAAAGTCTTTCATGTAGCAAATCAACAAAATTGTTCTAGAAAACAAAACTTTTTTTTCTCTCTGCTTTATCCAGGTGTGTGTCTTTATCACACACACACACAAACACACACTCTGCTCTCTCCATTTAAATGATTATTTGTAAATATTGTCTGCAGTGTTAATAGCTTCACTGAAAGATATGCTGCTGTTTAATAAATAATACTGTTTTGTGCACTGAGCATCTTGATGTTAAGTATGAAAAAATGTTTGTTGTACTTGTGGAACCCTGAATATTCTGCTAGGAGCTTTGCAAAGTAAAGGATATAAGTCAGAGTGCATCACTTTTTCCAGTCAGCATGATTATGGAACATAAGCACTTTAAACTTCTTCCTGGTGAACTTTAAATTCCATTGTGGTCAGTCTGCATATATATAGTATTTTCTTAAAAAGGCAAACTGTTTTCTGTAACAGCTACCTCTGTTTTCTTTAGTTTACAGCATTTTTCACAGTAAAAAAGAGGCTTCTGGTTGTTCTGTGATGTTTACTATGGAAAATGTCACATAATAAAACCAAAGAAGAAAACGGTAATGAAGTAAGCCAGGTCTGTCATCCTGAGGTTTCTAATAATGCCTCTCTTTTCCTGTGTGTGTTGGGCATTTTACCTCTCTAAGGGATGAAAGTCCTCTATCATTAATTTTCTAATAAAGCCCCCATGGCTTCACATGTGAACACAGCTCCAACACATCAATCACGGTTCAGTGTGTGTGAGTGTGTGCATGTTTGTGTGTTGGGGTGTTATTGGTGGTTATTTGTGTGGTTTCTTATATGCATCCTGGAGTGTTTTTCCATGTTTCACCATGTTGTGCATTAACCAGCAGCTTGGGGCAGTGTGTACTTATTGGATTGATGACAGACTGGTGTATTATTCATCACTTGATGGAGAGAGTGACAGATGACTGCCTTCATGAGACCCTGCATGTTTATTGATGAGGAAGGAAGTATTCAGAATCTGTACTTCAGGAAAATACAGATTCAAAACTTTAAACTACACAGTCAAAAGTAAAAGTCCTACACGTGCATATAAACAGGAATATGAATATATACTAATGGACCTATTTTATTAGATAATTATGATTAAAGCATCAATGCAAAAGTAGGATTTTACAGTGGTAACTGGTTGATGTAGAGCTATTTTGTAACTGTTTTGCATAAAACTGGAACTTGAAATTGTTTTCATTCCAGGTTAATCTGGTATTTATTTTTCTAATCAATTTATTGTTTAGTTTTGTGGAAAAAAAGATACTGATTGATGGTGTCACAGTTACTCAGAGCTCAAAGTTAAACCTTTACAAGTCCAGTAGTCTAAACTTAAAAATCATTAAAAGTTATCTGAAAAAGCAGCATAAACTCAGTTCATTATTTGTAAGAATCTTCAGAATGTTTTTATACCAAAAAAATTATACAATTATTAAAGCAGATGACAATTACTGGTGATTTTCTGTCAATTGACTCTTTAATCGTTTTAGCTGCTTATGTACTGATTTCTCTGCAAGGTAACTGCAGCCCACACATAATTTAAATTAAGAAAAAATATACAGCACTTTCTATTAAAATGTAGCTCAGTAGAAAGAGGAAGTACCTGCAAAATAACCGACTCAAGTAAAGTACAAGTCCCCAAAATTTGTACTGAAATACAGTGATTTAGTAAATTTACTTACATTATGTTTATTTGAACAACAGATAAAAAGGTGGTCCATGAGTTTTTTTAGTTATGGATTATCTGCGTGTCAATTTTTTATCTTTAAGTTGTTGTTATTGTGCCATTGTTAGTTATCAATATTCAGTATGCAGGCACAGAAAGGACGGGTGGCACAAAATACATTAACACACAGTAAATCACCAAGAAAAAGGCAGAGAAAGAGATTTAGGAAGTGAATTCTTTTCCTGCTGAGTTAAGGGAAGGTTACCACCATCGCAACACCTCCTTCACAGCATGGCGTGTGTGTGTGTTTTTGTGTGTGTGTAGTGAAGAACAAAGCACATTTTTGTGTGCATACATGCATGCATTTGTGCGTCCTTTTCGAGTCTCTTCTCAGCATGCAGTTGTGAGTGACAGCTGGTGATTTTGAGCAACAACTGTTCAGACCTGAGGAACCCCAGTGTGCAGCTGTAAATAAAGGCTCATTTTGATTTAAACAGTGGCTCTCACCCAATTTGGCCCCCATGCCTTATGTCCTGCCTGCTACTCCACAAGCAGCTCTGACAAACCAGCTGCACCTGTCCAAGATCAAAACACCACACAGACAAAGTTATCAGCTAGCTAGTGAACATAGTGGAGCACTTAGCCGATAATGAGCCAGACATGTCCCTCAGGAGTTAGAAGAGAACAAAACTGATCCAAAAAGGGACCAAATATTGGAGCTACATTCATCACATGGACAGAAACACAACTCCAAAAGGATGCTAATGTTGCTACATGTCTGTTCAATGTGGAACCTGCCAATCGTTTGCATACACAGCCACTATAACAATGTGTTATTTTTATGTAAATTAATTCCACCTTTAAGTGTTTTGGTACTGAGAGTTTGTAAAAAATACACACACATCAAGTTTAATTGCCAAAAAGGAGGATTGTCCAAAACTGCAGCAGTGTACCTGGAGAGTCACTGGCTCATTATGTTGCACCTGCCTATAATTAGGCTGGATGCATCCAACAGACACACACATGTACTGCAACACAAACTCATGTTTCCAGCAATTCTGAGGACATAGCAAAGACTTCCATTGACTTCCTGGAGACTTACTCTAACAATAACCTAAACCAATATTTGCCTAACCCCAACCCTAACGCCTTCACCTACAACTTTAATAATGAATGTTGTGCATCTTCTTACCTTAAGGAAGACAAGTCCTCACAATGGGACTGTGTAAACAGATTCATGCCAGCACAACATGAGTAATACATGTCCATACATACACATACATATAACTCCCAACTGGTAAAAATAAAATTACAAGCAGAATGTCCACAACACATACATGCTGTAAGAAAAAAAACAGAGAGCAAAAAGGTGAACAAAAAAAGTCTGCAGTTCAGATGTGGAGTATGAAGGGGTCTGAAGGTGGAGGCAACAGAGGAAGCCATTACTTAGCTTTATGTAATTTGAAGGGTTGAAGTTCTCACAAGTTTCTGTTAGGGTTAGGATTAGGATTAAGTGGCCAGTATGTTTCATAAAGGTACAAACAGTCTTTGAAATCTTTCACTGTGAAACATCAGCGGAGAGGTGTTGAGCCTCCACAGTGCTGTGCTTTCTGAAAACTGTTGTCTGGTATCCTGTGTTTATCTTTCAGCTGCACTCTGTCTGGGTGCCATGTGAGTCTTAGTTTATCAAGCTTGTTGTATGCAGGCTTTGGCTCAGAGGGCTCCATCTGCATTAAGACAGAATCATCAGTTGATGTTCCTTTCCAGTGGCCTGGTGTGAACTCTTCATCAGGGGGCAGGGCAGTGACTAAGTCTGCCCTAAGCCTCACTGTGACACTGCATCTAACCAATGAGCTAGACATATTAAGTAATACATGTGATCAGGAAACATAAACCTTTTTTAAAGACTGACAATATCTTTTACAACCTCAGCCTGCAGCTCCTGTGACCTGGAGTCCATTGTTAAAGACCAGTAAGAGGGGTGAGTCTCACTGTTTGTGCCGTTTGTTGTCAAAGATACATTTCCTGTGTTAATGCAAACTAAAAGCTCCTACTGCTCTTGCTTCACATTAAAAGCTTTCCACCAACAAGCCACAGGATGGCTTTGATTTTCACAGAGGTTGGTAATTCCTGCTTACTCTGATAAAAAGAAATCTACATAAGATCAGATGAAAATTTAGAGAAAGTTAAAAGCAAAAAGGTGTAAAAAAACAACACAGTCACAATGAACCACACTGAAGCTGCAGGTAACAAAAGCTTACTGTCACGTAAACCTAAAACCTCCATTATATACTGATATGTGTGTGTGTTTGTGTGTATCCGTGGTGGTAGTGGTTTTGATTGTTTAAAGGAAGCAATTTTGAGTTGCTCTCAAAGTCGGACACCCAAACCTCCACTCTGACCTCCTTCTGCAGAGCTTTTTGCATAACAATAACAACATCACCACCACAAGAAATCATGAAATGTAAACAAAGGTCATATTAAATATTTGAACATTTCTGTCATTTTAATGGCGAGGCCAGTCTCATTGTGTTTACACAAGTGTCTGTGTTCGTTCCTGCTTGTCCAAATGCTCTTGGATGACTGTGAATGCCTGTGTGTATCTGTGCAAGTGTGATGTTGTGATCCAGAATAGAGAACCACAGGTGGCTTTATTTATTGGTCTGAAGACTGCAGCAAACAGTGTGACACACTCGGGCAGCACTTTGTGCTCAAATGTTTAAATGCTTTGTCCTATTTTAAAATCAAATTTTTCAGCCTCATCAAACTCACATGGTTTGCTTGTCGTCCGTATTTAGGATGGAGTCAAGCTCAGTACAAGAGTGCATGTAAAATGTGTCACAGGTCAAAGCCAGAGGTTTTCAAAGTGGGGGCCACTTGGGGACACCAGAGGGGCCTCAGCAAATTTGAGGAAAAATATTTTAAAGAAAAAAAACTGAATTACTGTTATGATTATGTGTATATTTAAACTAATTTGCGCACATTTCGCTTTATAATTTGTCTTGATAACATATCACATGATTGTTGCTAGAATTCTTTAAGAAAAAGAGGGGGTCCAGCTAAGCTAATGTTATTTGGGGAACCCCTGGTCTAGTCATTCATGTTTTAAAAATAAAAAAACATGTTTTTATTTAATATAATTATTTTATTTTTAAACGCTTTTTGGCCTCCTTATGTAGTTGGTTTTTTTCCGTATAGTGAAATGCATGTCATTACATATACAATAGTTTGTTAATGTCTCCATGTTAGACTTCTATTTTTCTGTTAAAGATGTAACATTTCTGCCTTAGGCCTCTCTGTATGTAATATTTTCACATTATAGTTGAGATACATTATCAGATATTTTGTTATTTGCCAGGACATCTAAATAATTCATAATCACACACCAACATGCCTCATACTTCCCTTTTCTCTAGCTCTGTATAACCACTCGTTTTCTTTTAGCCTTTCCCACATTTCTGTTCCTCTCTTCTTTTATCTTCTTCTCACATACTTCTGTTCTTCTCTCTGTCTTTCTCTCCCTACAGGCTACGGAGACTCTTTTCTTATGAGAACCCTAGATCTCAGTCGCAGCTTTACAATGGCTCAATATTGTATCATCTATCACTCTGCATAGAGCTGCAGGCCGCATCAGCCTCAGCGGACAGGAAACAAGATTTATTACAGAGGAAGACGCCCTGCATGTGTGGTGGAGGAGAGACAGAGGGAGATGGAGATGCAGTCGGACAGAGATGAAGACTCAAATGTGTCAGAAAAAGAGAGAGAAAGACAGACAGACAGAGAGAGAGAGGAGACAAAAAAGTGAAAAGTGTAGATAAAGATTTTTTGTGCATAGCAGAGATGGAAGCAAAGAATAATGGAAGGAAGAGGAAGACAAGCAGAGAAAAAAGACAGATGAAGCAAAATAGAAGGCTAATGAGCTTTAGTGTTGGAAGGTAAAATGTGTGTATGTGTGTGCATGTACATGTGCACGCGTGTGTGTGTACATGACAGACGTAGTGCTTAAAGGCCAATGCCCAGCTGCATGTCCATTAGGTGTTTAGTAATGACTGAGGTTGTGTGTGTGTGTGTGTGTGTGTGTGCGTGCACTCACGTGTGTGTGCGTGTGAGTGTGTGTGCCTTCAGTAATCATCTGTGTCAGTGTGATTGATGACTGACCACAGTCACTGTTTAAACATTTAAAATCTTTCAGGACAGGGGAGCAGAGGGAGGAGAGGGGGAGAGTGATGGTGAAAAGAAAGATGGAGAGAGCAGCGGGTCTTAATGATGAAATTTAATCCTGCACAAGCAGAAATCTACATCACCACCCTCCACTGTCAAACCCGTCTTTCCCAGCTCTGTTCACACAACTTAGAGGAAATACAAAGATGTAACTCTCACATGTAACAATACACCCAGGCTTTGCCTTCAAAGTGCTATATTTTGCTAATGGCTTAAAGTGAGCAGGGTCTGATCAAAGTTAAAGCTATTTAGAGTTTAAGAAAGTTCATGTGGTTCATTCTGCTGTAGAATTCTAAGTTTATCCAGTTTAAGAGATTATGTGAGAGTGAAGAAGAGCACAAGACTGTTGCTTGAAAAAATAGGGTACTGTCAGGATTTCAGTGCAGTGAAACTTACTGTCTTTCTTACTGTCTGTCTTACTTTCCGGACTATAAATCACACTTTTTTTCATAGTTTGGCCAAGGTGCGACTTGTACTCAGGTGTGTCTTATATGTGAAATAATTAAAATATATACAGTAAATTCACATGTTCATTATTTTCACACTGACAACCGCGCAAGGGCACTCTGGGCACACTAGGCTTGTTTACCAGTATCTGCTACTCCTGTACAACTGAAGGTAATTTATATCGACATCTGAGAAAGACTGAGCAAAAATGCCCTCAAAAAGAAAATCATAATCTGCAGATTACAAGCTGCAAGTAGTGAAATATGCAGCTAAAAACAGTAATTGAGCAGCAGAAAGAAAGTTTGGAATGAGCGAGAAACTTGTGCGGGACCGGCGAAAAGCGGAGGTTACTCTTATTGCAACAAAGAAAACAAAAAAAGCTCATTGTGGGCTAAAAGCTAGATGGCCACAGCGAGAGGAACGAGTTCACAAATGGGTGCTTGAACAACGTGCTGCCGGGAGAGGCTTGTCAATGGTGCAGTTACATCTCCACGCCCAGGTCGTTCCCAAGGAGATGAATATAAATGACTTTGCGGGTGGACCTTCTTGGTGGTACCGCTTCATGCAACGCAACCTCTCTATCAGAGCAAGGTCAAAAAATGCTACTTACAGTCGAGTGCGACTTAAATATGTTTTTTCTTCTTTATAATGCATTTTTTGGCTGGTGCAACTTCACATTCTGGAGCGACGTATAGTTAGAAAACACGGTAATTATATGTTTCAGAACCTTTGTGGTTACATTTAACATGAAATCAAGTTAGAGAAACATTTCATTCAGTTAGAGTTTAGATCAGCTGAAAAGTAACTTTATAACACTTCACATGACAGAAAGGCTTATGTCAGTTGGTTGGTTGCTGTTTATTGCTAACCACTGGTGTCTCATGCAGACACACATATTAACCTATATGAAACAGGGTCATTTATACAGTTGCAATATTAAGTATTATAATTACACAAATATGTGTTTCTGTTGTTATTATCTGACATGCTAGGATCCCCATGGTCAATATGTGGAATGTTTGACACTCAGTTTCTGTACACTTTCGTTCACCTTTGGGGGTACCTCTCCTATATAGGGGTGTCTCCTGCCTTACCTCCACCCTTTTACTGTTATATGCTTCCCCTTGGCAATATTATTAGACAGCACTCATTTAACTTTCACTGTTATGCAGATGATAGCCAATTATATCTATCAATAAAGCCAGAGGAAACAAATCAATTAGCTAAACTTCAAGCCTGTCTTAAGGATGTTAAGACCTGGATGACTCGTAATTTTCTATTACTAAATTCAGATAAGACCGAAGTTATAGTACTTGGCCCTAAACAACATCGGATCAGACTATCCCATAATATAGCTACTCTAGAGGGTTTTACCTTAGCCTCCAGTACCACCGTTAGAAATCTGGGGGTTATTTTTGATCAGGTTAAGTCCTTTAACTCTCATATTAAATAAATCTCAAGGACTGCCTTCTTTCATCTCCATAACGTAGCAAAAATCAGGCATATCCTATCAAAATAAGATGTAGAAAAATTAGTCCATGCATTCGTTACCTCCAGACTGGACTACTGCAACTCCTCACTATTGGGGTGCACCATAAAATCTTTAAGGAGTCTGCAACTGATCCAAAATGCCGTTGCACGCGTACTGACAAGAACTGGGATAAGAAATCGTATTACCCCAGTACTAGCTTCTCTGCACTGGCTACCAGTAAAATCTAGAATAGAGTTCAAAATCCATCTTCTTACCCACAAAATACTTAATGACCAGGCACCATCTTATCTAAAAGAGCTTGTAGTACCCTATTATCCGACAAGACCATTAAGGTCTCAGGACGCAGCCCTACTGGTGGTTCCAAAAATCTCTAAAAGTAGATTGGAAGCCAGAGCCTTCGGTTATCAAGCTCCTCTCCTGTGGAACAATCTTCCAATTTCAGTCTGGGAGGCAGACACCCTCTTGACATTTAAGAGTAGGCCTAAAACCTTCCTTTTTGAGAAAGCTTATAGTTAGGGCTGGCTCAGGCTTGTCTAGACCAGCCCCTAGTTATGCTTGCTAAATAGGCTTAGGCTGCTTGGGGACTCCATGACACACTGAGCCCCTGTCTTCCATCTATCTCCCTTTATGTTCTGTATCCATGCTCAGTTTATGTCTTTACTAACTTGCCACCTTCCCCGGAGTATTTGTGCTTTCTTGTCACGCAAATATCCATGGACTGAGGTTGCGCCAGGATTGCTGAGCTTAGGCTGTGCCTTCCGCTGTGGCACTGCCTGATGCCCAGAGCAATTGTTATTTTTATTATTATTATTATTACTATTATTACTCACATTATTACTATTGGTATTTTTACTAGTATTATTAATAGTATCATTACTAAAACACTTACATATAGTTTAACATATAGATTTATCTTAGCTGTTGGCCTCGCTCTCTCTTCCCTTTCTGAAAAATTGCCACTGTGCTGGACTTAGAGATTGTTTTTGGTCAACAATACTGCAGCAATTTTATACAGTTTTTCCATTTAATTTTAATACTTCGAACATCATAGGCGGTACTAAGCCCCTCTTGCACAAATACATAAGAGTCAAGGATGTGGCCATGGTTCCTGCCTGTTAAAAGGAAGTTTTTCCTCACCACTGTTGCCAAGTGCATGCTCATGTGGGAATTGCTTTTAATTGTTGGGTTCCTATACATTTGAAATATAAATGTTCTTATAGAGTGTGGTATTGACATGCTCTATATGTTAAGTGTCTTGAGACAACTTTGTTGTGAATTGACGCTATATAAATAAAGTTGAAAAATTTAAATTGAATTGAATTGAAATTACTCCATGGGAGAGGTATGCATCATTGCTCTCGCTGTAACGTTAGTGTTTTAGCGCTGTTAAGCTATGTTTATAAGCTTATTTTTTAGCCTCAACTTGTTGTACTGTGTTCTAACTTATTCTTGTGTCACTTGATTTGTATAGGGGCTCAAGTTGTGCAAACTTACTTGATGGAGGATTTTGTTTTTACCTTTTTCTGTCAGAAATAAATGGAGACCACCTCCAAAGATATCCACGGTTTGTTTGTTTTTTTCCCTCACAACACAACGCAGACAACACAAGAATCCACCAGTCACATATAGAGTCATAACATGTGGTTTAAGTTGTTAAATTGTTGTTGTTAGGTTGGGTTTAGGCAGCTTCAAGTAAGTAAGTTAACTTCGCTAAGTTAACATGTATGTGTAAGTTAACTTATGTATACAAGTACTTTTCCTTTCAGGCCTTTGTCCTGACCTCCTCTCTCTGGGGATTATTTCAGTCAGTTTTTTCAAAATGTTTCTGTTATTCCTGTCTCATACAGACATTTAAAGGTGCCTCACGTACCCTGTGCAAGACAGAGCAGAGTACGAAACATTTGTATTTGAGGACCTGGGAATTGAATGGTCTGAGATCATACACCCCTCCCCACTCAGTGCTCACACACATTAATCCACTCTTGGATAGTTTTACATTGTTACATGTTAACCTGTAATGTGTAAATTGTCCCAGATAGAAATATTGCAGGAACTGGAAGTATCAATGGATATTTGGGTTGTAAGGCTGGAAGGCTTAGTATTTCATTGACTGCCTAGTCAAGTCACTTTTATTTAAGCATCCCAAATTTACCTCCAGAGGCCCTCACAATCTGTCCAGCACATGACACCATGTATCCTCAGAGTTTTCAATCAGTTCAAGAAAAATGGTGTAAAGTAAACAGCATTCAAAGGAGAAACAACTAAGAGATCCAGATATGAGAAATGTTGAAATTACAGTGTGGAAATTCATAATAATTACATGCAATATCAAGTAGATGAACATGCAAAGTAATAAGAATAACATTTATCCAGGAGGATACAGTGTGACTTCCTGGAGCTGCCACCTGAGCCACAATCTTATCTCCACCTGTCAGAACTGGACAGTGGACAAAAAAGCAAAATCTCAGACCAAGTTACAAAGTTAGAGTTGAACTCTTAGTTAAACACATGTGTAGCTTAAAGTGTAAGAAATTCACAGTGGCGTGTCTTTCCAGGAACAACAGTTCCAGTTCAGTTACTGAAAATATCACATTATCACTATTTTTCACCAGGACTTGTCTTCAACTTGTTTGGTACGAAGAGGAAAATGTATTGTTATATATTTGTAATTTGGGTGAACCACACTTTAAACAACTGTTGAAATCCCTGTAAGACATTTGTTACAGTACCTGTCATTTATTTTAAACTGCAGAGTTTTGGATTTCTTGGCAAAAACACTAGGAACTGTTTATATATGCACTGTGAGACTTAAGCAGGTTTTGCAGGAGAAATTTGATCATTCAGTGTTTGGCCCACTGGTGGAAAACGTTGGATGTTACACAGAAAGCTGACAGGTGTGGGACATGGAGGTTGAAACAGTGGGAGGACTGGGGGGAGAGAGGAGAAGTCACAAAAAAGGAAGAATAAAGGAAGTGAAAGTTCCGTGGATGACAGATGGGTTCGAAAAAAATAAGTGTTTCAGAGAGAAGAGGCATGAAGGACAGAGGCGTGGAGAGGGGGAAATGGGTAGAGGAAAAGAAGACAGACAAGCAGATTGTGTATGTGTGTGTGTGTGTGTGTGTGTGTGTGTATACCAGCCTCAGACAGTCACTCCACTCCAACAGTCTGGATGCTCGACTGTTTCTCAGGCCTTCCAATATAATTCAGCCGTTCCGCCATGTCAAGCTCCCCAACTCAGCCCTGCAGGGCCAGCCACGCCTCCCTTTCTCCTCGCTTCCATATAAGGGCATCCTGTCCCCCAACACCGCTCAAAGGGATTATTATGTTTATGTCCGAGCTGCTCCAGTGACCCTGTGGCAGAGAAGAGGAGGGAATGTTTGTGCTGCTTCAGTGCTGTTCTCTGTGATGGCAAACTGTCTTCAGGACTTCACTGTTGAACTGATTTGTGTCCTTCTGTGTGTGGGGGCCTTGACACTAAGAAAACTGAAGATTAAAACACTTCAAACACACATAACCATGGATGATTAAAACAATAGTTTCATATTATTGCTAGAGTAAGATTCAACTAGGAAGTTACTGAGCCTGACAGGAAACAGTCTAGCATGTACGACCCCTTTAAAACAGTCAGTATCTCATTTTGTATGCTCTGTTTTTAATAACTAATATATTAGATGCTAATTAAAGTAATCTTTAAAGGTTCTTGAAAAAAAAATATTAAAGAGAGTCAATATAGTTGTTTTACCCTGTCTTTAAGCAAAGCTAAGCTAACTTTAGCAAAATTTACTGGGCAGACTTTAGATTAGTGCCAACCTTTATCAAACTCACACAAAACTCCCCAAATGTAAAATTTGAGGCTTTTTTAGCCATTTGTTTTACGTGAGCAGTGAACACAAAACTCGTCATGCTTCCAACCTAAACTATTTGGTGTATTTAATTGGTGGACCTTGAGTTTAAAAGTTCAGTACACAGTTTATGTGCAGTCATGCCAGAGCAGCGAGCTGAATCTGCAGGAGAAAGAGCAAGAAACTGAGACAAAGAGTGAGAAAGAGGAAGCTTGAAAAGATAAAGAGGAGAAGGCTGGGAGAAAGGAAAAAAGGCTCTTTAAATGAGTGTGCAGAAAAGCGGCCTGGCGTTGGAACAGACACGCCCCATCACACAACAGTCGAGACATTAACTTCTCTACTCTCTCTGTTTCCCCCCTGCCATCACTCTTTCTCTCCCTCCCTCTTTCCTTCCCTCCATCTGCTCTGCCACTGCACCTGGCCTCTTCACTTTCTCTCACTCCATTTCCTCTCTTTTACTCCTTTTCTCCCCCTGTCTCTCATCATTTCTCTTTTTTCTCTGTTTGTACCATCTAACCCTCCTCCTCTTCCTCTATCCCCTCTTTTGCAACTGAATAGTTCTCGCTCTGCTGTGTGTCATCCTCAATCTGTCTCTTCTCTCCATCTGACAGCGTCTCCATCTCAGCATTGGTGCTTTTGACATCATCTCTTTTTCCGTCTGACTTCTCCTTTCATTGCATTACAGATAATCTCTATGTTTTTCTTGTTCAACTCTTGTTCTTCATTTCTAATCCATCTGAATGTTAAAATTTCTTCATTTGCTTTATAGACTTCTCTCTCTATCTCCACCCTCCCCTTCTCCCATCCAGGGGGGCTTTCTGCTTCTTCATCTTGGCCCGGCATGAGTGGGCCACGTCTGGGCACAGAGAATCAGGACCACAGGGGGATTCTTCATTAAAAAAAAAAAATCCTGGAGGGGTCTGACACAGTGGCCATATGGCAGAGCATTGAGCGAACGGCTCCACAGACTCAGACAGGGCGACACAACACAGTCTCCAACAGACACCCAGTGTGAAGGAATGGATTGTGTCCCCTGTGGCCGGTGGGCATGTCCACCGCTCATTAGTTTCCCATGGAGAATTGATATGATTCACAAAGCTGAAGGCATGAATAGGTGGAAGATGTGTGTGTTTGTGTGTGCGTGTTTGTGTGTGTGTGTTGGGTGGGTGGGTATGGGCGTGTGCACATTAAGGAGAGTTAAAGGAGGAATCAGTGAACCACTACAAATGTGATGTCACTCTCTTAAAAACACATTTGTTAACAACCAGACAGCGTTAAAACCAAAACCTTCTTGTTTACAACTAAAAATTATAGAAAGAGCAGAGGAAATTGAAGTGTACAAACTTGCTTGCTGTTTCGTGTATTTTTTAAGTTAAAAAAAACATTTCTAACATGCTGATGTTCACTATGTTCAGTACATTTATTTATCTAGCATGCTAACTTATGCTATTTAGAAATAAACAAAAAGCTCAGCAGATTCTATAGAAAAAGATACAACTTTTGAGATCATTAAGTCATAAAACATAATGTTAAGTTAATCAATAAAGCAACTGAAATTCATGAGTCTTGAACACAACTTTCCAAATAAAATTTCTGTTGAGCCGACCAACAAAATGACATGATTATCCATAAAGCCATGGCACTAGAATGCAAGAATGGGCAAAAACTAATTCATTAATAAAAAAATTAGATTCTTGGCCTTCTTTTACATAGTAAAGGCAATAGTTTGATGGACTTAGAGTTGATATTTTATTGAAATTCCCTTTTAAGAGAATTAAAATGTTCAGTTTGACTGTCCTCGAATTTTTGTTTGCAGAAATCCTTCAGATCATCAGTGTATTTCAGGTGGCCTTAGGAGAAGATGTCACCTACTGTTTGATTAATACACAGTCAGATCCTTTGCTCTGCTCTAACTTGCTGTTTTCAGTGTGTTCCATCATTTGCATTGTATTTTGTTTTCACAGAAAAGAAATTATAAACATATACAAAACAGCAAAATAGATGTATGTGTGTACGTGTATGCACTGGCAACACTTTTAAATGTCACTGAAATATGATCCAATATGTGGCACTGTGGCTTTGTGGAAATGTAGTGATTGCCCTTACACTGGCATTTTTCTATAATAAGACAATCATTTTTATTCATGCCACTGATTCTGCCCTATTCAGTGTGTTCCTCACCATTACACACACACTGAATAAATTAAAAAGATTATTCACTTTTGACAATTTCAGCGCTCCTTTTTACAACTGGTTCATCAAAGTCAGAGTTCATGCAGAAAGATAATGATCCTACAGAAAGCTTGTTTATTCTGGTGTTTACTCATTTCTGTGGTTTTTCCTTTTACTGTAATTGACAGTTTGCTCCATTTTCTGATAAAAGATGCCTCATTTCACATTAAGTATAAAATAGTTTTTTGGTAACTGGCCTCTTACCTTTTTTGGCCATTGGAAATTATTATGAATTTAATTATTGCACAGCATGCTGTGTACTTTCAAACTCATGAACCAAACAGAAAATTGTATTTCAGTAAAGTCTGGTTGGTTGAATGGTTGTGACACCCAAAGATAACACGAGATGAGGAGATCATAGACTGATAAACTTTTGTCACGACATGATGTCACTGAAGAGGTGTGTGTGACAGTCAGCTTTCTTGTGTTTAGAAAAGCCTTCAAAAAAGCCATGTCATTTTTCCAATGGCTTATTATTAATTCTCTGCATATTTTTTCCAAACCCAAATCCACAAATTCCCAACCCAACTCCAACTCTGATGTGGCTCTTACCCTGACATTTTTTTCACGAGCCATCTAACCAACAACGTAACCCAAACTCCAACCAGTTAACAAACATGGACGAATCAAAAGGACACTGGGTGGATCTTGTCAGACATTTTTGGGACCATTGTGGGTCAAAGAATACAGCTTCACAGACAGCATTCTCTCCTTTCATCTTCACCATATACACATTATACTTTTGGTCAGTGTTTCAGAACACGAGGAATCCGTTGCAGAAGGAAATAAAAAATTGATTTGCTTGTGTTTCTGTCATTATTATCTAGATTTGCTATAATTTGTTGCCTACAGTAATTGACAACAAGGGATAGAACGATCAATGGTCATGCCTGATGTCCTTTTTGTGTTCCTGACATCCGTCAGGTGGGACTGCTGGGCTGATACCTGCAGTCTGAGCTCAGCACTACCAGTGACAAATACAGAGGTGTGGTTGTGCAGTGGAGGAAATGCTGCTCATGTCTGAGGAAGAATCACTGTCAAGGTAAAGGTAGAAAAGAAGTTCAACCATAACAATTGAAGTAATCTCATTCCCAAGTCATCAGGTATGTTATATTTAAGTTTTCAGACATCGAGCTTTTGCCATAATGTCTTTCGGGGATCAATCTGTACCATTTCTTTAAAAATGTGTGAGTAAAAACAACCTATTCCCTCACTTTCAGAAAAGGTTTCACATATTTTGACATTTATTCGTGATATTAAGAGATGGGCTCTCAGGCAAACAAAGAGTTAAATTTGCCTGTTGTCCACAGGACAGGAGAACTTTTCTCTTTGTGCTCTGTATTTAATCATTTGTTTGAATCTCTGTCAGTTGTAAATTCCTGCACTGCCTCTCCAAACTCCTCTACATGTATCGCCCTCGGTGATTAAAGTAACTCTGAAATCCCTGACTAACGCTGTGCTGCCAACCACATTTGCATATGTAAAATGTGTGTGTGAGCGTTGTTTTGAGACTCATGTGGGCCCATATTAGTTTGAGGAACAAAGCGATGAGCTTTAACTGGGGCATCTAAACACAAAAACAAACACATGACATGGAAACAACAACAGTATCTTCAAAAGGAAACAAGCAAACTCTACACATCCACTTCCTCTTTGTGCTGAGCCCTCAAAGCACAACACGTCTGTTTTCTGAGTGTGGACTGACACACACGTAATGAATGAAATGACAGTAAACAAATAATCAGACCGACTCATCCTTCATCAGTCTGTATTTCTCTTTATGGATCAAATGATTAATATTGTTACTGCTCCTCTTTTTCTTGTTCTTTAAAAATCTCTGTAGATTTTCACTGATGTACAACATAAGCATCTGGTGAAATCGTATACATGTGTGCATCCCATAATGGACAGAGGGAGTATTATGGATCAGCCACATAGGATCAAGAAAAAAAGGCTGCACACATTTGACTTTTTTTTTTTCAAGTTTAACAACATGATGCATTTCCCATCCAAAGTTTGCTCAGCTGCCGCAAAGTCACACACTTTATGCCAGATAGTCAGCATGTATGAGGCTATGAAACGACTTACCCATGATGCTCTCTTTCAGCAGTTGTCAGTTTGAATCCCATCCAGAAACAAGAACACTTTTGCAGGAAAACACATCGATGAAAATGACCACAACTTGAAGCTCACACACCTGCAAGGCTCACATTTTTTTCATTTTTTTTTTTAATATTCATTCACATTCATTTTCACACTTTATAATTACACATCTGTGTGAATCACTGATGCTGTGTGTAAGGAGCTGCTGCTGCACAATGAACCCTAAAGCTCCGTTTCCACTTCAGTGTTATTTTTAAGATAAGACTGATTCAAAAAAGATATATAATGCGTAGCTGTTGTCTCAGCAGATGGTGTCTGTATGGCACATTCACAGAGAGACCCTTCTGTATTGAGGCCTGCAGACTGACAGAATCACACTTGGCTAATTAACTTGAATAAGGCAGCTTGACACTCTAACCAGAAAGTGATGCACTGCTATCAGTCAGTGTGTGCGTGTGCATGTGTTGGTGTGTGTGTGAGTGGGCATGTGAGGGAGAGAGAGAAGAAGAACGGAGCGATGAGTTACTAATCATTGTTCTCTGTTTGAACTGGTGGAATAATAACATCTTCGGCTGACCAAATGTGACCCATGCTGTCATCGATATATTCATGACTGTGGGTTTGCAACATTTGCATGGACACTGTGTGCGTGTGCATGTGTGTGTGTGTGTGTGTGTGTGTCCATAGGCTGGTGCTTCTTTTCCCTTTCGAGTTAATTGACACTGCACAGACTGCGGCTGCCTGTCTCGATAATGGTTGTTATGGAAACGATGTTTGGCGTGACAGATGTGTTTGTGGCAGATCAGGATGTGGCAAACCACAAGGGACCCACGCGGATTTGGAAGAAAAGCTGGCAAATAGACAGCTGAACAATACGAAAAAATAAGAGCACAATACAAAAGCATCCCAGTGGACACAGTGGGTGAACACATTCAGAAAAATAAGAAGGGATTAGTAAATGCCAACAAACTGGTACAAATATTTAAATGTGCATCATTCACACGATTGAGAGAGAGAGATAGACAAAGGTAAATATCATGAATCATATAATTCCCAAGTGAAATAAATGGAATTCCAACCGTAAGAAGAGTTTGTTCCATATTTTTTAATTACTTTGGAAAGTTAAGCTGAGAAAATGTAAATAAGATTCAACTTTTGATTCCACTTCTGTAAACTTTGCCTCCATCAGTAAATAAAGCACGAAGACCAAAGGCATTTTTAATGATTGACATTAATCTTTCTGTTAAAACACTGAGTTAATCCAGTGGTTCTCAAACTGTGGGGCATGGAGCCACTGATGGGATGAGAAGAAGCACGGGGGAAAACTCAGTTTATTGAATATCATTTAAGTGACGGAAATAAACAAAATTGTGCAATTTTGCAATCGTGCTGACTGTCACTTAAAATTAACGTAGATTTGGGAAATTAAACCTTTTTTATTAGTTTCTTCCTTTTTGAATGGTTTTTTTATTAATTTAGGAACCAAACAAAGGTTTGGGAGTGTTCTACAGAGCTGTGCGACCACGAGAAAACTGAGGAAATCTGGACAGTAAACAAGCATTTTGGAAAAAACAAGCGTGGTAAATAAATTGGCTGAGGTTGTCCTCCTCTTCTGTTTATTTATTTGCTTCCTTGTGTCCTTTTATTCTCAGCCCAAATGTGATTTGGCCAGACAGGTTTGGTTTCTGATCTCCTGGTTGCTGCAGGTTTAAACTGGTCAGGTTCACTCTGCCATTTTCTTTTCTTTTCTCTGGTTTGCAGTGTGGATGTGACCCTGGTGACCCGTCCCGTCATTTCAGTGACAGTGTGGGAGCTTGTTCGTGTCTCCAGGTTACACGTTGACACAGAATGAAAATGCTTTGGTTTATTAATCAATTCTCTCAGAAAATGTGGGTTCACATGAAGCCAAAGAAACTAACACAACCTGTATGAGTCTCTTAATTAAACGTATTACTGTTTCATAAAAATGTCAGCAGCACAAGAAGTTGATAATTAAATGTTTTAACTCTTTCTAAATGTATCTCGTAGGTATTTGCTGTTGAGGTGTTCTTTTATAAAATGAAGTAACTTAACTTGTGGAAAGTCTAGTTATTTGTCAAAACTCTGCAAAAAACTGCAGTCAGAGCTTCTTTCATCACTTCCAGCTGGTCACTTTATCACAACTCATATACAGCTTTGAGGTTTCATGCAAGTTTATATGAATGTTTTTCATTTTTTTCACTGTTCAAAGGATTCCATTAAAATCATTTGAGTAACATTCCAGAAATTTTATTTTAAAGTACAACTTTGAAAATAATGCAGAGAAAAACTGTTTTAAAATTAGAGCAGTTGTTCCAGTAACTTTTTAAATTTAAAGTTTAGGTTAAAGTTTTAAAACAATGAAAATATCATTCAAAACTGTTCCAGCGTTTAATATGTTAGCTTTTGTCTTATTTTATTTTCTTATTCTTATGAATAATAATAGTAAACCATTGAACTTTTGCAGTTTGACGATTTGAAAAAAAAAAAAAACTTGGGCTCTGAGATTTTGCTCCATATGTATTTATGTATTATGTATTTTACATTTATTAACAATTTTTGCATAAATTATACAGAAATAATGAAGAACATTATAAACTAATTAACAGATTATTGACAAGAAAATGATAATAGTTGCAGATCAAAAAATATTTTTAGTTATTGTGATAGTGAATTACATAATGAAGTGTTTCTATGATACTGACCTGCTGTAGACTCCTCATAGAACTATAAAAACACATTTATAACTTTTGACCTTCAAATGTGTCATTGTCACTGCCACCATATTAGTATAAACTACTAACTTACACTTTGGGATGTCAGTGTGGTTCTGAAATACTTCCTGTTGTGTACACAACTTCTGGAAAACAGTCTAACAGGAGAGGAATCAGGTAAACTGGTGATAATGTGACACTGTGTGTGCTGCAGCTGATGATTAGAGGGCAGAGAGTGAAAGCTTACTGGTCTGCACCTGAGCTGCAATATTGTAACATGGGAAGGCAGACAGTTATTCTACTGTGTGTGTGTGTGTGTGTGTGTGTGTGTGTGTGTGTGTGTGGTGCCTCCTCCTAGTGGATGTGTGTGTTTGTGTGTGTGTGTGTGTGTGAGTGAGAGAGAGATGACAGCAACGGTAAGGGATGGGTATGAGCATGCAAGAGCACATCACCTACTGCATGTGGGTGTACTCTAGTGTGTGCACATAGGCACTCATGCAGTATCGGTGCCAAATGTGTGAGCATGTGTGTGTGTGTGTGTGTGTGTGT
>JAQNCA010000005.1:18295439-18306850 GCA_029783725.1 Acanthurus tractus
TGTGTGTGTGTGTGTGTGTGTGTGTTTGTGTCTTGTCTGGCTCGGTAGTGGATGTGTGGTCCCCTTGGCATGTACGATGATTGGCAGTGCCCCGTTTGGGCGTCGTTGATAACACACAGGAGGGCGACTGCCGCAGATGAGCTCTGTCAAGCTGTCTGTCCGTCAGAGTACCACACATTTTCTCTGCTCATTCTCATGGACACACACACACCAAAATACAACTCTATTTCTTTCCTAGTGACTCTTGTTTTTGTTGAACTCACACAGAATCTCCCTGCTTTCAAACAGGCAACGAATCCCCACGCTATCCTCTCCACACACACACACACATATACACGCATACACACACACCCACACACACCTGTCAGCTCTGGCTGTGGCCAGCCATTGAACCTGGTTTACTGATAACACCAACATCAGACCTCCCTCCTCTGCAGGGAGAGACAGTCTCATTCATATGGATGGTTTGATGTGTTGGGGAATCTCTGTCACTTGTTGGACGGCTTGAAAAGACCAGGCTGACATTTGGATGGTTACATTTCAATGCAGCACATGAGAAAGGTGATGCACTGGCAGCCATGCTCACATTGTCTGTGGTATGCAGCTGAGTTTTAGTCCAACCATGTCCAGTCAGAGATCATCCAAACACAAAATATAAAAAAACACTCACCAATGTGGTTTGATAGTGTTAAAAATGAAATAGTGTAGTTGATGATTTTAAATACGACTGGGCCACAGGTGTCGCACAGATGCTTCACACAGCTGTTTGAAATCACCTTTTAAATATGCAGGAAGGGAGAAGAAATCAATGGTCTGCTCTAAACAAAAACACAAATTAAACAACAGAAGATTTAACCCCATTTTACACAGAGGATGGAGCAGCAATGTATAATAAATGTGTATGTGTAAGTTTGTGTGTGCATCACCTCACCTGGCACACACACACACTCGCAACGTGCACACACATAAATGCATACAGGCCCAATGCAGCTCTTTAGGGATCAATTACCACTCACATCTTTATCATCTCAGAGCCTTAACTGTGAATACCTCCCCACACCGACCAGACACACACGCACAAACACACACACACACGGCGAGGCCGCAAACCCTTTTTGATAGTGGAGACGTTTAAGCTTCTTTTCAAAATGCCCTGTCAGAGAATGCTATCTCCTGCAACAGCTAGCCAAACAGCACAATAGCCTCTATTGTAATGACTGACAGAGAGAATCCCATCTGTATAGTGTGCAAGAGTGTGTGTGTGTGTGATTGTGTGTGAATAAGAGAGACAGTCTTCTCCTAACGGAGCTTACCTGTTGAATTTTCAGGACCTTTAGGTACACCTGAGCCCGGCTCTATGGAGAAATGATCAGATCTTAAACACACACGCGCACACACACGTGTGCGCACGCGCGCACACACACACTCACATATCTGCACACAAAGCTCTCACTTTCTCGACACTTTTTCACCATTTGTTCATCTTTTGCAGGTGAAAAGTTTTTTTATCAAGGTCAGTTTAATCAGCAGACACAGAAAATTTCTTTTAGATCCGACAGAACGGAGTGAAGCAGATCAGACAGATGTGAGGACAGTGCCAGTGTGTGTTTCATCAGCATCAGGATTTTACATAAAATATACAAAGATGTTAAATCGGACACAACATAACATACTTTTTCTTCATGTGGGCTCAAAAGATGAACACGAGTTTGACTTTAAAGTCTTTTTATTTTGTCCTTCTCAAAATAAATTTTAAGTTTATTCTCTCAGCCCACTGACTGACTTTACAAATGAATTTGTAAAAAATCTGTTCTAAGGTGTGTTGAGGACATCACGGATCATATGAATCCTGTGATTTTGACCAGAGGAGCATTTTTGCATTCAATGTTTATTCCCCTCAGCCGATGTACCAACTTTACAAAGGTTAGCTGCAAGCTAGCAATGAAGCTCAGCCTCTGAGTCACTTCTGACCTTGTTGATTATGCAGAATGTTTTTAAAGCATCAGAATAGGGGCACTTTTATTACCAACATTTTTATAAGCATAAATATGCGCCCCTTAAACTCACTTTAATTTCTGTCTGGACAAAGAGTTACAGTCAAAGTCAGACTGAGTTTATATTTTGAAAAAAAAAAAAACATGGTTTAATTTCAGATTTCCAGCATCAATGCCTTTGTTCAGCTAACCTCCAGTCACCACTGTTAGCATGCTCATGTTTTGGTGTCAGAGCAGAGATTTCAAGTAAAAGACACAAACATGACACTTTTAAACACATAGCAACCAAATAACCTACTTTGTAGTTTCTTCTTTGAGAGGTTTTGATGAAAAATATTATTCAATTTTTGCTGTGGCATTTTAAAAAATATTTTGGAAAGATTTGTAGTTTTACATTTTTAAATGACCCCACTTGAGGGTGCCAAAATGGCCTGCCATGTCGGGGGTAAATAACCCGCAAATCATTTCACAAAGGAGTCATTAGCGAGATGACGTGTGCTAATCATTTTAAGTTGGTCTCAGGTTTTAAGGGCTCTTGTAGACTGACACATATTATTACCACTTATTGTTCTTCGAGCCCTGGTTGAATGAATCCTTCTCAAAATGAAAACTAATACTGGACAGCTGGTCCTCAAGTAATAAACAAGGCTGATAGTTAAAAACAATTACACTTGGTTTTCCCCCAACAGTTCTGATATCCAACCTCAGAGATTAAAATCTAAGAAAAGCCTTGTTATGTTTTTCTTTTAATGAGATCTGAACTGGTGACATCAGGGCACAGGCCCTGCGCCAAATCTCCGTGAATCCACCCAGAGCTTTGAGCATGCTTAAGCAATCATGACCTGGCATAAGGTCCATGTACGTAATCAATTATTCATTTAGAAGGTGGGGGGAAAGTCGGCCCATCTGCTGAGGGGAGCAGTCCTGGCTGAGTTATTGAGCTGTGGGCTGTCTGCTGTTTAATAATGGTCCAACTATGTATTGCTCTGTAGTGGGGACCAGTCGCAGTCAATCAATTTCAAATTCACTGCATTTTGAAATGTAAACCAATATGGCAATTGACAAATAACAGCTGAGTCTTCACTTTCACTCTGGTACTAATTAAAGATTTTCTAACATGATGCAACCCTGAGGACACTGTTTCTCTTCTTTTTAAAGGCAGCAACCATCGAACTGTGATCCATGACGGGCCTGTAGGAGTAGTGTTTCCATCTCGTCTCGCCTTGGTAATGACATAGCTGAAGAGAAGACGGACACTCCGTTTGTAAAAATTTCAAATAATCCTATTTGAGTCTGTGATTTGGTTCACATAGATTTATAATAATGAATCCTATAAGAAAATGATGTTTCTAAATGTTGATTAAAAAAAGTCTTACAACTATTTATGATGCATGCAGCAAATAAGTGTATTTCCTGCCATTAATAGATGGAGATCAGACAGGACAGAACAGCTTCTCGACTCTGTTCCTAGCTGTACATTAAAAATAGTACCATGCTGCCCTCCAGTGGTGAACTGGCTTACATACAACAGGGACTCATACTGTGTGAAACATGAACTGCTTCAAGGCTCAAAAGACAACAGCACAGTGTCAACAAAAGTTTGTGGGCTCACTTGACTGAGAGAGGAAATGTTCATGAGATGAACTCTAAGTCCTCCTTTTAGGCAAAAGGTTAATATTCAGGGTGTCTGTTTAAAAAGCTGCCAGTCATACCCACTGTCCTTTTCTACAAATATATTTCATGTCTTTCATCCTTTTAATTTGAGTATTTACTGAGTTCATATTGAAGAGCTTTGTCTCCACACTTCCTAGTCTAGGAATTTAGACAAGAAAAAAAAAAAACAGGTATTAATAATTCAGTTGATTCAAATTCAGTTTAGTGGTTCAGAGTCTTGGCAATGCTCATGCTGTTTTACTGTCTTGACTTACTGGGGCACTTGAATGCAACAAATCTGTTGTTAATGTTATTAGCAACACCTTTGTTTTTTTTTTACAATGACAGAAAAAGTCTTGTGAAAAATGCCTGGATGCAAGTCTGTGTAAAAGATGTGAAGTGCCCACTGTTGATGCTTCCGTTAGTTCAGAAGGTCTCTGGTTGTACAACGAAACTGAGTATGATACATTTTTTTATCCAATAGTTTTCTCTAAGACTCGTGCACATTCCATGTTAAACAGTAATGACATCAACTCCCATGATCCCGATTTTTAGCCCTAATCTAATCACACTTCTTTTGGTATTGTTTTAATTGAGAGACCTCTAGTGGCAGAAATTACATACTCTTTTTGACTTCCCTGTTGAACCATTACCAACGGCTGAATGATTCAAGAGGATTTTCCTTTGTACTTTTGCAATATGCTGCAATAACTAAAAGTAAATCAAACCTTGTAAAGGTTGCCATAGCAAAATATCACTTTGTTATTTGTGTATCACACTGATGGAATGCAATTGCTACATTTCTGATACAAATAAATGATTTCACTTCCCACAGAGCGAGTGAATTTAAACAAGAGTTTAAAATCAGATTTTATATTCAATTCTAGTATTTGAGGTCAATACTTAACAGCTGGTTCAACAACACAAATCACATCTGGTCCACAGCACAGTAAGAAACTATTTTGTCCAATTTAATGTAAATCCAACGCTGACACTGTAATTACTGATAACCTCGACTGAAGGCCACTTATTTCAACAGAGGTCAACCAGTAATAATGAATGAAAAACAACTGAATCCTACTGTAGCAAAGCTTTACTGAATCGGGATCAGGTATTCCACAGAAAAAAAAACAACTTGGTTTATATAAAATTGCATTTGAATCTCAGTGTTTTTCCAGTCAGTTCGATCAGTAGCATGTTACCTATTTTTTGTAATTAGAAAACACCGGGATGCTGAAATCCTCTCAGAATGAAGTAAAAATACTGCCAACAAGATTTTCAAAATATATATATATATAAATCTACTTCATATCTACATCCAGCTGCTGCCATTATACTGACAATACATTATAACTGTGCACTACAACACTTTTGGACATTATGTCATATTTCAACAAGTACACTGAGTAGTAGTATAAATAAGCGTTTCTGCTAAGAAAACATTGTAAAACAGTCAGCTTCCCTTGTTTAAGACAGATAGTAAAATCAGCAACAAAATTAAAAAAAAAAAAAAAAAACTACACAGACGTAACTTGAATGAGGGTCCAGACCTAATGATCATGATCTATGGGGTAAAACACGTTTATAAAACAGCGATATGATGTCAGTGACGACTCAAAACATGCAGATGTAGGCATCAATTTCACATGTACAAAATCAGCTTTTAAGGTGTGTGTTTCCTCCAGTTATAAACTACATCAGCAAGTGTGATTTTAACAAGTCATAAAA
Source organism: Acanthurus tractus (assembly GCA_029783725.1). Taxonomy (NCBI): domain Eukaryota; kingdom Metazoa; phylum Chordata; class Actinopteri; order Acanthuriformes; family Acanthuridae; genus Acanthurus; species Acanthurus tractus. Next base: position 18,300,815 of record JAQNCA010000005.1, read on the forward strand.
CTCTCAGGGATATTTTGATACTGTGGCATCTCAGCTCAGTTGAGGCTATCTGAATACATTCATCTCTATAAGGCAGGGCAGTTGCTACAACATAGTAATACCAGGAGCTGTGTCCTGCAGCAGGGTCACATAACAGATATCCAGTTAGATCATTCAAAAAACAGAAATGGTGCTCACCTTCAGAAATCGTAGTTCATTTGAAAAGTTTTAACAGGAAACTGATCCGCTTATTGCCTTTACCAATTTTGGAACCTGACATAATTTTGAAATTAATTTAAATGGAAAAATTGATGGAATCAGTGGTTAAGATTTTGGAAAAACAAAATAAAACCAAAAAAAAAACATAAAACATACAAGATCACATTTTAAGAAAAATGTTAGAACTTCACAGCCATTATAAGAGTTTCAGAAAGAGGGTCCACAAAGAGATGAAACTGACTTTTCAACAGAAAAGTTCAACCTCTGCTGATGCTTATACTAAAATATGTGAATTCAAAAGTACTGCAACTGGTGCACTGAACATGGAAAAAGAAAAACTTAGTTATATATAAGAAAGAAAATAAAAATATCAGTTGAAAACCAAAGTGGTCTCATTCATAGTAAAAAATCTGTCAAGGTCCAGTGTTGCAAAGATGATCCAGTGAGATTTTTGTATCCAGTGTCTGCCGACAGTCAAGCTTCACTAGTATTGATTGATAAAAAGGTTTAAAGTGTGCTCCAAGGACAGTACAGAATCAGGTGTCACTGTGAAGAGTCCAGGGGAATCAACATTTGAAGTCATTGTCTTTCTTTTTCAGATTTTTTGTTCATCCAGTGTACTTCAGCAGTTTTAGATGCCAAAAAGCTCAGAGAAGCAGGAATCCAGAGGTGTGAAAAACCAGTGACAAAAAACATGAGGCAGAAAAGGGAAGGGAAGCAGCACTAATAGAGAAAACTATCTTTCAAAGTCACAAGCCCATGCTTGATGCTTTTATGCAACATACCTCACAGTATTGAGATTTAGGGTGTCGGCCCCAACATCACCTCTGCAAATACACTAAGAAATAAGACTTCTCATCACTTCTGTGCAAGGCGATGGTGTAGATATTGAGTCCCGAGGTTTGGTTGACTGGATGGATCACATAGATGGCAGGTCACTGACAGTGAACTCAAACAGGGGATTTAATGTTAATACAGGAGCTACATATTAAACTGTTTTGTATCAAGTAAAGAAAAGCATCATATTCCTATTGTTTTCCTGTACTTAGTTCGGCCTGTTTGTGAGCGTAGATGTAAATAGAAATATGTCAGTGGTGCTGTCGAGCTGCCACTTCCCTGCTTCCACTTTCCTCTTTGCCCTCAGTGTTCAGCACACATGGCCAACTTGCTTGTGAGTGGATGGTTGAGGGGGTGAGTTGGGGGAGCAGTCAGAGACTAATGTTGTGATGGCTGCTCCTCAGTTCTCCATCAGAGCTCAGTGGTCAGGAGACCTCTGGGTTTGGCTGCATCCTCTGAGGCTGGCTGACCCGCAGTGCTGCTGGACACAGGTGTGGAAGGATGGGCAAAACATAACATCAGAGACAGGGACGACTTAAATTGTAAAAGCAATCATACACTTTCATGCTAACTGAAAAGGCACAAGCATATGAGTACTGAAATATACTGCTTTAAAGGAATAATTCCACTGCTTTATTCATAGAACACACAAAAATACAGCTATGGTATCATACAGTAAGGTGCATAGCTGACATTATCCTGAACTTAACTCTGTCTACACCGATAACACTAGGATAACACGGTTTTGCAACACAGTCTGTTATTTTGCAGCCTTTGCTGTACTTATCAAAAACTCCTGGATAGGCAACATCTGCAGCAACATGTTGTGTTTTACAGACAAAAACATAGTCAGAGTACCAAATAGAGCATGTGGTTCATCAAAGTAGCCAGGTCAAGGAAGAATTACAAGCAATTCAGCTCAACTCAAACTTGTTGCACAGGGAACTTTGGCAAAACTAGGCATTTTCCTGCTTGATAAGCGAGGGTCAGCACACTACCAAGCTCCCTTAAAAATAACCTTTTAAGTGCTTTAGGTCCTGAAGAATTTTACCTGTTGGAGATGGTGTTACGTGTGTGAGCGAGGTGGGGGAGGGCTGGGGTGGGAGCTGCCACCCCGTCTGCAGGGAGAAGAGGGTTGACCTTAGCAGGGGGGTCAAGGTCGAGCAGGCCGTTAGTAAAGACACCAGGAGGCTAAGGGGGCGAGGGAGAAGGAAGGAGGTCAGTTTCTCTATTGAGCTTCTACATCAGCCAGAGTGAACAGCAACTACGCAAGTGCATGAGCCTTGTTTCACCAGTTTCAGGACAATGCACACGAATTACAATGTTTAAAACACAAATACATACAAATATTTCACAAGATCAAGGAAAGAGAACAGGCAGACACAAAGGCAGATAGACAGGCAGACTGTTGAACAGGAGTGAAGTCAGGTACAGACAGATATCGATCACTCACAGCAGTCGTAGGAATGATCCAGCGGGGTGTGATGACAGGTTTGGGCTGCAGCACCGGTGGTAGCTGGACAACAAACACAGAAATGTTGTCACTTTTTATTGGCTATGCTGACTAATGGGGGTGCATTTACAGACCATAGACCACAGATCAATCATACAGGTTTACTTCAGTGTACAAGGTACAATGCTAACCAACAGAATTACACAACATTAACCCACATGATCTTTCTTATTACGTGATCTACACAATCATTGACTCTGCAAACATTTAATATTTTTCTCTAACAGAAAGGGAGGTCAGAGTAAGTTTGCCTTGATTCAAGGTCAGTGGTTTACTGCCTGCAATGTCTTTATGCAAAAGTGCTTACACAAGACATTTTCGGGACTGACTACATTACTACATGTTTCAGGGGTTCTCTACATGACGTTGACTGAAACTTACAACAGGAGTTGGATCTGTAAAATCGATCAGGTTGTCAGACAGTGGGGCGGCGTCTTGCAGGTCAACTTCCTCTGGTGTCACCTGCAGAATGACACAGAACCTTTACACATCAAACAAATAAAGAAACCTGTACAAGTTTCCAGCTTTGGTGTTACACACACATCAAAGAGGAGCCACTCAGACAATGCATGTAATATGAATACCCCGAGGCTTCTGAGGTTACTACTCAAAACGGCTGAAAATGATACTGAATATCCAAAGAAAAAATACTTATTCTGATGTCTTCAAATAAAATGTAACACTTTATGCACCAGTGAACAAACTTATGACTATTATCTTTATCGTAGCAAATGTAAACACACCACAATATGTAATTTAGCAACAATACTACCTTTGGTGCCATGACTTCGTTGGCAGGCTCAGAGGGCATCTTGGGAACAGAGGTGTTTAAATCTTCAGCCAGCCTCTCAGCACTGATGAACAGTAAAAGAGAGAAAAATGAGACATCAAACATTAACACATTATGTCTTTCAAGTTCCCATCCTTTGAGACAGAGTGGTGGATTTCACTGGTACATCTATTGATGCATTTTTCTCTTTTTATGATTCAAGAAATTTCTTTATCCAAGCACTTCACACAGCCAAAGGTAATGTCTTCAAAACTGCCTGTAGCTACAACTAATGTGCAATAAGGTATCTTTGCTGGATAAATGAGTTCAATTATTAACAGATGACCAAGTTTGTTCTTTATCATTGTTTTGTGAATAACTTATTCTATACTGAGAGAAAAACCAACCTGTAAAGTTTGAGTTGAGATGCAGACTGAGTGGTCAAGCCACTGGATGTGTTTGTGCTTTTTTTGAGCCATCCTAATGTTAACACTTATTGTGCAAGGATGCCAACAGTATCCGGGCAGAAGTCATGTCATGTGACTTCACACAACCCGTCCCACACAAACACACACAAACATACATTGCTCAAACATGCCAACAGAAGTCAGCAAGACGAAGAACAAATATTATCTTAGTGTTCAATGGCTCAATGGGAAATCTGCATTATATTGTGTTCTTTTTTTTGGAGAGCATGGACCTATATAGTGTCTCTAAGGCACAATTACACACTAAGGATACAAAAACTGTGCCAGTCAGATTTACATATCACTAAAGGAAAAGCAAGTGGCTACTTTAATCTGAATACACCCCAGTTTTTACACTCTTAAGTCCATCTTAATATCTTTACTACTACTTTATTCTTCTTAAGATCTCAGTCCTACTCTTAAGATCCCACCATTAAATGAGGTGCATTTAAAGATACAGGCAAAGAAACTTATAGTCAGCTCACTGCATCCTAATGTGATCAGGATAGCATAGTAATTAATTAATGGCAAAACTGTATGACTTAAATATGTAAAGAAATTTTTATGGAGGCTCACATTGCTGTTGTGAATAAAATGTAGGCAAAAATGTTAACAGAATTTATCCTGCAACTTCATATTCAACACAAAAAAGAGAAAACCAATACAATGTGTCTGTCATCTCGGAAGAATAAGGAATCTGCAGCTATCATCAAAGATTCCCTCCTTTGCTTCTCTGTTCTCCCAGTGTTTCCTTTTCTAACAGAACCTTTAAGACAAATGACAAGAGCTTTGACTCCACACAGACTGACCTGGCCCCTGCTGAGGAGACCTGTGAGCCTGGCTTCAGCAGCTCCCAGGAGTCTTGGGTTTCAGAGCGACCAACAATGGTCAGAGACGAGTTACTGCCCATTCGCCCAGTGCGCACCTTTAACCTGGAAACAGACAGTCCATAGTTGAGCTTCATGCCAGTAACTTGTTGGGTCTACATATGTGTGTTTTCTGCACGAATAATATGTGTCTCATTCGATGCCATCAAATTAATCCCGTTACACTGAGTCTCCTCGCATTAATAAATAAATTTAACATAAATCAAGATTAAGATTGGATAGAGAAGACAGGGTGAAAAAAGTAAGTATTTAAAATGGATTTTATATTTTACATTACTAATGTTCTATATAACATCTTTTCATCACTTTTCATCCTAAGCCACTGACTGCCTCTGATAGAAAACAGCAAGAAGGGCTTGTTAGTCTGTGACAAGATGGACAAGCAGGAGGGAAAAGAGGCAATTTTAAGACAAAATGGAGTACGTATAACAATAGCTTTTCTCCTTTTTATGCTCCCTGACTGTTCAAATAGGAGAATAAGTAAAAAAAAACTTGTTAATATTGTGCATAGTAAAGTAAAGTTTAGGTACTGTAAGAGACTATTTCATTTTTTCTACAGTTAAGCAGATGTTTAGTTGGACCAATTCACTTACCTACTATAATTCATTATTTAAAGACTGCAGCTTTAGAAAATAGTTATGGCAGAGTGTAGCGTACCTGGCAGAAACATCTTGCAAGTTACAGTTTTTATCTCCAACCATTACGCCATGTTCCTCCACAGGTACCTGCATGGAGGTAAAAAGGGAGAAAGACAGAGTAAAGAGGTGTGGGATTAATAAATCCAAGCATCTCTATCGCATATGGGTCACACCAAAATGTCCTATTAAAGAGAGAGATTAAAGTAAGAAATAAGCCCTAGTAGTACGCACTGTTATTCAATATACAGCCTAATTTAAAATTTCCTAAAAAAAAGTACAAGCCAAGGGCCGCCGATTAGCTCAGTCGGTAGTGCCAGCGGCCCATATACGGCAGGCTTAGTCCCCCACGCAGCGGTCGCGAGTTCGACTCCGGCTCCTACCCTTTCTGCATGTCACTTCCCCCTCTCTTCGCCCTGTTTCCTGTCTAATCTTCAGCTGTCCTATCAACAGAGGCATGAAAAGCCTGAAAAAATAATCTTAAAATAAAAAAAAAAAAAAAAGGATAAGCCAATAAAAGTGAGTGTAACTAGCACTGCAAGTGATCTTGTTAAAAGCATTTAAAGAAAAAAAGTTCTATTTCATCCGCTCCCTCTCCCGGCATTTGTATTTATATAGCCATCATTATTGAATATCGGTGCAACCTTGCACATGCTTTTGGTTATATTTTCATTTTTTGTTGGTGACGGCAGTGCATTCGCTCCCTCTCCCGGCATTTGTATAGCTATCA
>JAQNCA010000005.1:18306950-18320896 GCA_029783725.1 Acanthurus tractus
CTCAACCGTCCCATTCAAGTGGCACAGTTTATTCCCCCAGAAGGGGAGGACAGGTTGGGACTGCTGTGTCCTGTGCGGGCTCTGAAAATCTATGTAGCTGCGACCGCAAGTATAAGACGGTCAGACCAGCTCTTCCTCTGCTATGGTGGTCCTAGGAAAGGCTGTGCTCTTTCTAAACAGCGACTGTCTCACTGGATCGTGGATGTCATTACCCACGCTTATAAAAGAAGTGGTCACCCCCTGCCATCCGGGGTGAGGTGCCACTCTACTAGAGCGGTTTCTACATCATGGGCGGCCCTGCGTGGCGTACCTCTGGAAGACATCTGTGAGGCAGCATCATGGGCCTCACCAAGTACTTTTTTCAGGTTCTATCGGGTGAATGTTGCCACCCCCCATCCATTGGGTGTGGTCCTGTTGCCCGACTCTGGTGCTTCCTCTCAATGAGGTATGTATTGGGATTCCTCGCGACTTTGTTGTTATGGGTCATCCAGTGCTTGAAGCACCGCCTCTGGCGGTCAGTAAGGATGAAATAGAACGAAAGTTACATATGTAACTACGGTTCTATGAATCCTGGATGACCGCCAGAGCGTTCTGTCACTCAGAATCCTTGTGGCTTCGTGAGAAGATTCTGCAGGAACAGATCCTCTGATGTCACCGGAAGATATAGACTGACCGGGGTCATCAGGGGTCACAGGTGACTTTGTTGGTATTAACACTCGACCTGCGCATGCGCGAGATGGATACATTCAGTGCTTGAAGCACCGCCTCTGGCGGTCATCCAGGATTCATAGAACCGTAGTTACATACGTAACTTTCGGTTTAATGGATCTTGTGTTCACATTCACATCCACTGATGGGCAAGACGAATATCACTATAGCCATTTACAGAGGTTTTTAATTATTTCATTTTTTTATAAGCTCATTAACTTCAAGTATTAAGTCAAGGGGGCAACTGAGTGAACCATGAACTGAAATGTTTGCAGTTCAAGTCCAGCCATCACTCCCTATCTCTCTCCCTTCTCAGTATGCAGTCTACTCACAAACCTCTATTACTGCTAAAAAAAAAGACCAAAGCAGTGACTTGGTCAAAAAAAAGGCCTTGAAGCAATGTTGACATGTTCAGGCAGTTTATCCTTTCAAAGTATGACACTGAACAAACCATGCATCATTTAATCTCGATGAATAGCATCTTCTCTCTCCCTCTTTTTCCTTTTGCCAGATTTGTGTGATCTGTCTCTCACCTTGAGGGCAGCAGCCTCAGCTTGAGCTTTCAGGATGTTACTCTTCAGGTCCTCTGGGGTGCGCAGCGGAGTGACAACTGGGCTACTACTGCCTGTACTGCTCAGACCACACTTCTCTGTGAGCTTCACCACATCTTCCTGCAGGAGCAGGGTGCAACGGCGCACACGCAACCCATACACAGAAAGAGAACATCACATTAACTTTTAAACAAACTGGACCACATGCTGTGATGCTCTTGCTATTCTCTATGCTGGGGCAAAAACACCAAGAGATACTACTCTGTTTCTAAAAGGGAGCAATTTTTCCTTTTTCAGTTTCTTGGGATAGAAATTAACATCAAGAATATGATTCAACACCCACTTGATTGTTCATGACCACATTGACGTTGACGTTGTTTCTTGGTGTAGCAGGAAGGGGACTGCTCTCCAACTCCAGCTGCTTCAGACGAGCTGCTGCTTCTGAAAAGACATTGATAATTGAGAGATTGCTAAGGACTTGTGTTTACCAATGGCTACACAATAAAAAATACAAATATTTAACCTTATAATTATGAAGAAATTACTACTACATGTAATACATGTCCTTTTTCATCGTCACTTATGTGTGTCGATATATATATATATATATACATATATATACACATACTACAGATATTTATAAGATCACAGTGGCTAACATTAAAGATAAGGCTTCTGAAAGCAGATTTTTTTTATTGTTAGTCTAGCCACAACATTTCTATATTTATAATTTTCACTGTAATTCTAAATTGACTCTGTGTATGTTTGTTAGGGTTTCTGTTGCCTTACCACTGAGGCTCAGAGGATCTTCCCCAGCGGCATTAGGGGTAGCAAAGGCATTGCTCGGTCCAGCCTTGTCAGTAGTGGACACTGTGGGAACAACAGGAGCCCTGAGCACATCATCAATGCACGTTTCCATCAAGTCAGCGACCATGGGTATGCTGGAGACAGAAAGAGGGAGAGATATACAGACTTGGGTTTTAAAATAATTTCATTTGAATCTGAACAGACACAATAAAGGAGATGCTGCAAGTGTTTAACCTGGTTTCAAGATTATATTTCTGTACAACTTACCTGCATCATCCATAAACTATGAATGGACTCTGCAAAGATGGCAAAACTGGCCCGTGATGATTTATCAGAAGAGATATTTGATAAAACCTCCCCATAGCAAACAACAAAACAATAAAATACAACAAAAAGAAAGAAAAGATAATACATTCTCCACTGAATCTAATTTATTTGGGAGGAAAAAATGAGAAAGAAAAGTCCCCTGTTCATGAAAGTAATACATAACCAGGAAATTTAAAATAATGCATATATCTAAAATACTAAAATTTTGATAAATGCCTTCGTCCAAAGCAAATCATGCAGTTTCTACAGCGCACCAAGTCACAAAGCTCAAATCCTCTCCAACTTGTTCTTGAACATACAGATAAGTTTATTTTCACAATTGGCCTTTACAGTCACCAGATTCCAATCCATTAGAGCACTTCTGGGATGGGGTGGTGTGGTTCAGAAAACCTAGCCAACAAAATTGCTGCAACTATGCTGCCATGTTAACATGGGCCAAAATCTGTCTAAGTCTAAGCCACATAGAACTAGAAGAATGCACTTAGTAGGGGGCAGATCTCAGCCTGAAGAAAGCAATAACTTTTCCAGGAAATAATGTAGTGTAATATCCTCAGAATCTGAAGCAACCTGAAGCAAAACATTCAACACATGGATTTTGGAGATGCTGTTCCAACCGCCTTGTAATTCCTTCATATTACTGTACCCTGAAGACACAGTAAAACATGAGAAGAGCATATAACTACAAACCGCCTGAAAAGGACAGGAACTAAAGCATAACACAGATAAAGATGTGAAGTAAAACACAATGCTTTGCCTGAGGACTCCAAACCAAATGCATATAAACACTCCCACATGTTAAGTAATCCATCAAGTAAGAGGTGAGGATGTATCCAACCCCCCATAGGCAATAAATACTAACACAAAATAGGAATAAAAAGCAGACACACATACCAAGGACATACAATCTCTTTTCAGTCTAACAGTAAAAAGTTATTGTGTTTTTGTCTTTTCTTGGGCCAGTTCAATTAGTGAGGAGAACTGATCTCCTGTCAATACATTTTCTTTACAAAAGAGTGACTGTACTTTCACTAGAATTTAAAAAGAATCATCATTTAATTGAGAGACCTTCAGTGGTAAAAAATTTCCAACTATCTCAGTGTTTGAAGTATTAGAACAGCAGCCAATTGTCTTAGCTTCATAGTTAACAGCAAAAAAGTATCAACCCAACTGGCTTGTGGCTAACGCAAAAAAGATATCGGTACCTTTTCTGCATAGATAATCCCTTTTACAAGTGTATATGCTGTAGCGTGATCAAAGTAGCAAGTGTTTAAAAACACATAAAGGTGGCTACATAAAGCTACATACTCTGAAGTGTCAATAGTAATCCTGTCTTTATTCACTGAAGTGATTTTCAACATACAGTTCAGAAAGATAAACATCCTTTGGTCAATTTGCTGTAAACATTTAACTAATTCATAACATAATAAAATCATCTTCATTGGTTTAGCTTTGTAACAAATATTTGTGCAGTGTGGTAGTTTGATGTGTAGGTTACCTTAATAGTTGGGTCATTTCATAATAACCCTCCCAACCGTGCATACACCACTGCAGTAGTGTTCACAAAACAAACAGTTAACAGTGTGTTAAAAAACATTACATTCAATTTTGATTTAGTTTTTACCGTTTAATGCAATCGTCGTTAACTTCTTGCATAAAGTTAGATAAGAGGGTCAATATCAACATACTTTGAGCATAAAATTCCATTATGCGTTTAAGCTAGCTTAACACTACAAGTGGGGGGACACAGCTAACTTTCAACATATGACAAAAATGTATCTTCCAGCACCTAAAATATGATAGACACACAATATACAATTTGCAAATACTTAAACTTTGGAATGTGTCTTTGCTACAGTGAAAGCAACTTTTTTCGTGCTAAGCGAAGCTTACAACCATTTCGAAAAAATATCTGTGAATGTAAAAAAGATATTGACCTTCTTGCCTAACTTTTATTTTCATACCAGAGCAGCAGATTCGTTACATGTGCAGGGAAGATTAAATACAACATAGATAAAATCCTATTTTCTTCATATAAAAATCATTTGATGGAATTCAAACTTAATTAATGCAGAAATGATGCATATTATACAAAAACATGGAGCTGTTTTTGAAGAAGCAGAGGAAGACTCAGTAAAACCCTTCATGAACTCTCTGACTTATTGTTTTTCTTGTGGCAGCTAGAGGAGCTGAACTCCTAAGCCTCACATTGATACCATCTCACCCCAGCCAGCCAGTGTCACCATGAGGTAAAGAAAGAAGGACAGAGTAAGTAAAAGAGAAGACCGAGACCAGAACGAGAGACTGGGGCAGAACGAAGAAAATGAGAGGGGGAAAGAGTGAATGGAAGGAAGTAGTGGGAGAGTTTTTCAGAATTTTCACAGGAGCAGGGGTCAAGGACAAGTGGAGGGGAATGCAGGAACTGACTGAAATCAGTTGAAGAAAGGGCAGTATCAAGTTTGATGGCAAGCAGAAGAAGTCTGTGAGGGATGTGACTGAATGTTAATTTGAGCAGCTTGTGTTGAGTAATCTTTCAGTTAATCTGCATTTACAACAAAAGTGTTCTTCCATGTGGTGCAGTCACGACCACATATACCGGATGTTTTTCATGGGCAAGTCACTGCTGAGCCATTCCCATTTATAAGTGTGCTGTCCAATTCATGTCAGTGCAGAGGCTGAGACCGCTGTCGGCTGCTTGGATCTGTTCAGCTCCTTGTTGGAAGGTTTGATGAGACATGAGCAGGAAGGATGGAGGGAAGAGGACACCTGGGGAGAACAGGTTGGAGGAGGGGGAAAGGCAACAAACAGGAGGGAAATGTAAAGACATGGAACGTGAGTGAGTAATTGAAAGTGCAAGTGAACCAAATGCAAGTCTGGATGGGGAAAGGAAGGGGAGCATTGAAGAAAAACAGCCAAGATGAGAGACTGTATGCACATAAACGAGGTGTTGAAAGGTAACATCTAGAACCAGTTAGTTTAACACAAATAAAAAGAAAATAAGGGTTGAAGCGGAAAGCAGCAGAAGAGAACTTGAAGCAGCAGGTAACATGAGTCTGAAGAGAAAGACGTCATATCCTGGAAACGTAATGCGTAATTCATTGCATAGGGCTGCATTGTCTATCCTTGCTAGTACGAAGAAAACATGGTCACTTGAGGATTTTTTACCGTCCTGATTATTCATCAGTTTAAGCACATCCTGGACAGAAAACCATGCTGATCATATTAACAAAGTGCGTATTAAACAACCATATAAAAAACATGAGGCATTCATGGTCAATTTGGAGCCTGCAGTGTCAGGAGACTGAATAAACCATTCAACTTACAGTACATAGCTTCTGCTACACTGTATACTAGTGTTCATTTAAGTGTGCTGTGACAAGTGTTTTGACACCAACACTTGAGTTAAGTGAAGTGGACTGGATAAGTGACCTGGCTTTGCACCTTTAGTTACTGAGGTCTGATAGCTTATGCCAAATCTGTGCTTATATATTCAGTGCTCGAGGCTCGGAGTTGGAAGCTTTTATTCATGATGACAGCTCCACTGGGAGCAGAGGAGGCAAGAGAGCATACAGTTTCTCATTGCCTTGGTAACCAGCAAGTTGCATGATGATCTTTGACTAGATAGGCAACAGGTTGACTTCCACTGACCTCTAATATTTTCCCTTTATTCTGTCATTAATGGCAGACAGGAATATGTAATAATTGATTTCCAGTGGCAGTTATCTCAGAGTAATGCACTCTCAGTTATGATAATGTTACAGAGAAATGGAGTAGCTTACAGGAAGGAGATGAAAGGGTCAAAGAAGAGGCAACAGATTTAGAGACAGCACTGCATGACATATTTAAATCAGAATAAATAAAAGGAGGATAGCTGTCAGTTATAGAGCTCCATGCAAAATCATTTACAAAAGCAAGGGAAAAAATGGAGGAAGGAGAAATGGAAGAGCATCTGGGATTAGTCTGAGGTATTAGTGATACAGCTATGTCTCCTTTAAGTCATCCTCCTTGTGTCTACTGAGTCAGCTGGACACTGGTGCCAAGGACTGAGTGAACAAACAAGAACTCAGGAGTCATCTCAGTGTAATATCTTGTGCTGCTTTATTACATAAGAACTTGTAGTACTTTGTTAAGTGTTGGTAGTTTCTGAGGGCTTTATAACATGGCCTAAAGAACAGACTACCACCTCATAATGAGAGAAGTTGCTATGGGGGCATTATATGTATAGAAAGTGTTAAGAGGACATTAAAAACTTGCATCCTTTCGTGATAGGTCATTTTTTGTTTTTGCAATGGCACTATTTAAGGTCACATCCAAACATCCTGTTTAAACGGCCATAAGCAAATAAAAAAAGGCCTCATCTCTGCAGAAATGACAGGCAATCTTCTTATCAAGACTGACCAGAAATTTAGCAGCAAGATCAGCCTGAGATGTAAATCTGACAAAAGCTTTGTTTCCCACAAAACCACAAGATCTGCTCAGGAAATAAGATTCCTATCTTTTACGAGGGAAAGAAGCATGTTGAAAAGTTGTGTTTTCTTCCTCCCCTATAAAAATCCAGATATTTCTTTTTTCAGTGTTTAGAATCAGTATAAATGTTTATGGCATAAGTTGACTTACACACACACTTTCACTCATCCTCAAATATTGGTACAATATCTTGCAAACAGCTTTCCATTTAAAAGGATGAAAAAAGTTAATTGAGGAGCAGGTGCATCACAGAATGGATGGCATGACATCCGACTAAAAGTTAAGACATCTACACACTAGTTTGCACCAAAGTCTTGCATAGTACAGAATCAAAGCTGAAATCATAGATGCCAAAAACCACCAAGTCATCACAGTTAGGCTAGAATTTCATGCTGATCAAAAGGGGACAGCCAACAAATCAAAGGAGACAATTCTATCGCAAGAAAACCCTTTACCGAAGCCAAAACAGAAAAGCCCATCACTGCACAGCGATTGATTGGTTTGAGCCAGAGCAACGGCAAGAGTCAGCGTTTGATCGTACCTACCTGGCCTGCCTCCAGACACACCAATTTGTCCTCAGTACATGTTAATACTGGAACACACAGTGGGACATTGCAGGTTCAAAGACTGGAGGTGCTCACATGCATGTATTTATATGCATACGTAAATATACACACAAGCTTCAAATGACAAATTTCAATGCATCCACAGATATCAAGTCAGACTGAGGAATAAAAAGCAAGATAGAGCATAACAGAGGAAAAATTGAGCCACAATAAAATGTCTTATAGTCTGGTGGCATTTTCTTCACACTAGTAGGACACACACATGCATGCAGGCACATAAGAAACTGTTTCCCAGAACACTTTCACATACACATTACATGTGCATAACCTGCATATTATGAACAGTTGCAAAATAGAGCACCCACTTGAAAACAAGAGAAACAAAACAGCCAAACATAGAAGGTACAAGCGGATATAAATTGAAAAATGCAAACAAAAATACTTTCTCTCTGCCTTCCCTGGTCACAGTAAGCCAGGGTCATTGGATAAGCCATGTTAAGCCACTCTCATGGCATTAGACCATGAAAAACACACACCTAGCTATCCACCCACTCAGCAGCCAACAGGGATCAGCGAGCCCGTCCCAACCTTTCTGTCATCATCAGTGAGCACTGAGCAGATGTAACTTGACACTAGCATAAAGTATGAAGAATTTATTAGCAGTTAACTTAAAAATCCTGCCATCTATTTTCTTAAGTGCTCATCCACTCCAGAGCTAGAGCATATTTGAAATATTAAGGGAAAATTAAGCCTATAAAATTTAAATATTATAAATTAGGCAAATGATTAAAATGACTGAATGAACCAGTCAGAAAAAAAACACACTAATCTAAGTCCCAACCTTCTCTTTTCTCCTCCAGGACTCCTTGGTAGAGCCTCAATTTCCATCGGTCCACAGGCAGAAACAGCCACTGGGCCGACCACAGGCACAGCTGACCAGGCACCTCTACTGGAAGAAACCTGCAGGGGGAGTAAAAGAGAGAAAACACATGTTAAGAGAAAATAGACAGTGGACAGTATACAGTGTAGTACACTGTAGACAGTGTAGGATGAGATCTAGAGGTGTTAAGAAATTTTTTTTTTTTTACAAAAAACTTTTCATTGTGTAAAATGTTTTTTTTTTTAATACCAAAGCACCATACTCTGAGCCGTTTCATATTTATCTGCATCAAGTAATTAAAATGAACTATTTGAGAAAACATCTGGAATTGCTGGTCTTGTGTTCTTAATGGATTTGAATATTATCTTTAACTTCACAAATCGGTGTGAGTGTGTGTTGTACAGCTCTATTTGTCTCCATAATGTTTAACTGTATAATGGAGGAATCATTTTAATCCATAGCTGTTTCACACTTTACCTTGTTGTCCTTGCTGGAGCTAACTCCATTGCCTGAGGAAAGAACCCTGAGGAAAGAAACAAAGAGAGATATATTTCAAAGAACAAAAGAGAACAACTGCACTGTTCTGGTTCTGGATGTCATTTGAACACTTCACTTAGGTAAATTTGGCTAGCAGGCCACCACAAGGGAGGATAGAAAAAAGTAAAGCAAGGATAGAGATATCTTATGGTGTTATATATTATTTTCTAGATATATTACTAATAACTATGATCTTCTCCTTTGATTACAAATCGACATGCAAGTGATATAAAAGTTGCATGTGACTGAAAATAAAGCCTCCTTTCTGTTCATTATATTGAGTCTCAGTTTCGAACTGAGAATCGCTTTATATTGGAAAGTGGTTTCAAAACAAATCCTAACTGCAATAGTTGAAATCAAAACTAATTAATTGTGAAATTCCCAAAGATTTATAGCCCTAGCCACAAATGTTGGCAAACTACAAAGTGAAGTGTGTCCTTGGTATTACAGACATTAAACTTAGCTTAATATATGATATTTTTCAGATTTTAACTTATATTTTAAAATATACCAAACTATCACTAGATAAATTTGCAAATCCTTGTCCTAATTTATTATAGGGGAACTGCTTCTATTTAATGCAGCTTTAAATACTGCAAATTTAGCTTTGCGTTGAGAGAACCTGCGCTGTATACAGGTCTGTCCAATCGATGCGATCAAAATTAGGTGTTAATCATCACAATGCTTAGATTCAGCCGGTCCCATGACAGCTCAAAGCTACCGGTGACATCATGTCTTTAGCATCCACACATATCTCTATGAGAAAAAGCTACCACTGTAACAAGATTACCATCAGAGCTTATGAATGAATGAAGACAGTGAGTGTGAGTGTGAGTCAGAGCACTTTAAAAAAAAGTACCTTAGTACAGTGGATACATACGGTATATATGATATATAATCCAGAAAATTTTAGTGGAAGGCTTTCATTGTCGTTACTGATCACAAATAACACAAGACAATATCAAGGAGAGTGGTAATACAACAACCAATACATAACATGAGATTCAGTTTCTACACAGATCAAGTGATGTGGATGTGATCTGTATGACAGAGAGAGGTTAGATTAAGTTATGTAATCATTCAAAGGCACAATGAAACTAAGTAACTGTATACTCACTCTTGAGGATGGAATGGCCCTGTAAAAACACAAAGAACAAATGGTAAGTGTTATATTTATGAAACTTGAACATATGTATATAGGCTGCATATTTGCATTAGAGTTTCAGGTGTGAGACTGGGAGAGTGAAGTCCTTACCTCTGTTCTGCATTGTTCTTCTAGAGTAACGCCGACTGGGCCTTCTCTCAAAGGAGGCTGACCGCCTTGCTTTACTGGCCTTGGTTGTCTGATACTCTGTCTTTCCACTGGTCAAACAAACAAACACAGACACTCATTTTACAAGGAATTCTGTTTGCTCCCAGACTTGAAGCATCATAAGCCAAACGGTTAAACACATAAGGTAACTTTTCCTTTTCATTCCTGGATAAAGCTCATTGTCCCAAAAACAAAAGGCACAGAGCTGACCCTTGCTGAACTCTGGCTCCATCCAAGCGATAACCTTCTATTAACAACAAACCCTGTAACCTCTCTGTTAAATCAACATTACTGCCAATCCTTTTCCAACGGGGTAATGTTTAAACACACACAGAAGGGAACTAGTGGGCTACTGTGGTATGTGGACACTGAGTGCCTATCTTGTATCATTGCAAGTATCTGTGTGTACACACGTGGGGTTTTTGTATGTACAGAGAATGATACTGGGCGTTAAACTAGGATTATCTCTGTTGGTACATTCAAGCACACAGTACAGAAACAAACACATGGCTCTATGAATTTGTTGCACTTAAAATAGCAGCAGTTTCCCTTCCCTTAAAAGTCTTGTATTAGAGCAAGCCCAGCTGTATTTGTTCCCCACACTGATAGTCAACTGCATCCAGCCAAACAACACACTGAACACAGAGTACTTGTGCTGGCTACACCAGATTGTTTTGCTACAGATCAGCAGAAAGATTCTTTTACGTCAAAATGACTCATTAGGCAGCTGGGCTTTTCAGGTGACTGCCTGTCACAACTTGGCTATGCAAAACTGTTCTTGATTAGTTTTATTATTTTACTTGGGAGAGCAGCTGACACCACCAGTGATGTTTTGGTGTGTCATATTACAAGAGGCTGAGTACTTGTTCAGTCGTCTATTTTGCCCTTTATATCTGTACTTCATCTAAACAAAATGAAGAAATTTGTTTTTACATTGACACTGTGTTTTTTGTTTATGAGTAGATGTGATAAAAACCCTCTAAAAAAAACACAGTAAACACTTGTACATAACTACAATTTTTTTTACTAATGATAATGATACTAAGGATTTATTTTGTAAATGTAAACCATCTCAAGGACCCTGAGACCTTTGTATTTTGGAAAAAACAATACTGCAACTTTTCTACACCAACCCATTCAGCCATGAAGAAAAAGTGTCTTATTCTAAAGCATCCAAAGCCACAGATTTACAGTACATGCTTGTGTTACCTGTATCTGAAGCGAGACCCCATGCGTATGAATCCAGAGCGTGCAGAGTTCTTCTGCACTGGTCCTCTCAGCCTAAAGAAAGCATGGTGTTCCACAGCACACTTCCAGAGGTGCTTGCAGGCCTTAGGATGGTCCATTCTGAATACAAATGTGTGCTCTTGTTCTTTGCCCTGAGGAGGACAGATGTCAGGTTAGAGGACAAGTTCTTGGCACAGAAAGAGAATGTGACCCACAATCTTGACAAGATGTTCCTACTATGCTCCAACCCTTAACTATACTGAGCAAATTCAACACTTCATCATTAAAAGTGCTTCAGACCCTACCAAACATATATTCGGTAAAAAGCTCAGGTGCTAATTCTTATTTACGGAGGGAGGCTAAAGTAAAGACTAGATGGCTGGACTACAGTGTGTGCAGACGCTGCCTCATTAATCTGATTTCTCATTGCTGCCCAGATGAAAGCATGTCTTGCACAACAGCCAGCTGCAAAACTTGCCCAGAAGCCATTCCTACAGTAGGATTCTTTTTTTCCCCCCTCTTTTCACTGATTTACACAAACACTTCTGTATGACTAAAGGACTAGCATACAGTATATAACTGTTTAGGACAAAGGTGGGAGGGAAGATCAGTGTGTGTAGGAGAATGGTGCATTCCAGAAATACCAAAGGGGGTGTACTTCTTTATTAACCTCACTCTAAGACCTCCTGGATGGACATAAACAGACTTACTCATAAACTAGCCTCTGGGTAGTATGATACTCAGTCTTGTTTCATTTGGATTTGGAACAACCTCAAACAAAAGGCTTTCAAAGGAATATTTCTTCATAGAACAATTTCTTTTGAGTATGTTTTTAATATGTAAAAATGGCTTTCCTGAGTTTGTGGAAAAAAATGCACTGGTCTTGTAAGCAAAAAGCAGCATTATAATATATTTATGTGGTGAAAAAGTCAATATATGTATTTATATAAGTGCAAAATGATTTCCTTGTTTGTGATAGGACAGATGATGTCAGTTAATTTAATCAGGGATACGGGTAACATAAGGTTGGGAATGCTGTAGGCATTGAGGAACTTATGCACACTTTACTACTTTTTTTTTTACCATGAAATTCCATGAAACTAGAAACTTCATTGATTTACTGTTATCTAGAGGGATTACTATAAGTGATTGAATGTTCTGCATTTTCAACATTCCAGTGTACGGCCAGTGTGTGTGCTGACCTGTTCATCATCCTCCACTACCACAAGTGTCAGTTTGCTCTTTTTGAAATCCAGACATGTGATCTTGGGCCTACAACAGTTGAAAAATAAAAAAACATGAAGATTGCACACACAAACATAAACACCAGTGAATAATAAACTCAAATACATTCCTATTAAGACATTTAAGTAAATATTTCCGAAAATTAAAAAATGACCAAACATACCAGAAAAAGAGCCCGATTTTGGTTTGTCCTTCAAATACCAAAACTCCAGTGGGTGTCAAACCCAGACTGTATTCATTTCCATCTCTTGCCTGCAGGGCAGATATAAAAAGAAACACAGGAAAGAAAAGTAATAAGAGACAGCATTATAACCCTTTCAGATATATTTATTCTTACCATCTCCTGTCTTTTGTGAACAAAACTAATGTTTCAGGTAATGCAGTGCATGCCTTTAAAAAGGGTGCCTCAGTTACCTTGACCATATGCATGTCCACCCCATACATTTCTAGCCACTTGGCTTTATTCAGGTAGTTAATTTCAGCTTGGGCTGGAGTCTGACCTCTATAAGAGTAGAGAAAAAGAAGAAAAAAAGAGAAACAAATGAGAAAGAACTGCTTACAAGATCAAAAACATAAATGCAGCTCAAAGGCAAAGTAATGGGAGGAAAACATTATTTATTAGGTGTTGCCAAGTGGGCACAAAGACTATGAAATGAAGTACACCAATTTATTTTCACAAGATACCTGCTTTCTGTCGCTATTTTGTAAATGCATTCCTCTTCATAGGTACTCAGTTTAACTGACTGAGCATGTGTGCAGCAGGTTAGTCATAGATTTTGGTTAATGCTTACCTGCATTCCTTCCATGCATTGTATATTGCCAGCTCCACTTCCTCTGTTTGGTTGGGGACGAAACGAAATTCTGTCACCAGGTCCAGGTTATGTTCTAATGGGTCACAGTCACCTAGTTCAGCTGAAAACACGTACAGAAAGACTTATCAGTTCAACTCTTTAAATGAATACTAAAAATTAGTGCTTCAAGGTTTTCCCAGACTTTGACCTTCAACTGCTACCTGTGACTGTAGTAACAGGTAATCCTAGTGAACAAATATCAGACAAACTCTATCTTTATGTCACAGCTTAAAACTGTTCATCTATGCTGGGACATGTGACTGATTAATTTTTGGACCTCCTCTTGACAAGAGATCATAGATTCTATAGGGTGAGAAGAGAAAACAAACAAGATCAAAGCAAGATCATAATTTTTGATGCATAAATAGATAAAAGTGAGACTCAAGTTTTGAAAACAAGAGAAAAATCTTATCTCTGGCACTGCAGAGAAATAAGACAGAGACTCTGAAGCCTTGGCTCTGATTACAATTC
>JAQNCA010000005.1:18320986-18334514 GCA_029783725.1 Acanthurus tractus
TACAATTCGCAGTGTTTCAGTAGACAGGAGAAACTGGGACTTCACCGTTCAGCTAGCCCAGCTGTGAGCCAATCCTCAGGATAAAGAGGAGAGAAAGATAATCTTATCCTATCCCTATCCCAGTAAATGTTAGAGGGCATACAATACAAATCTGAAAAAAGGAAAGTGAGGAGAGAAATCTCAACTGAAGGAAAGAGAGAAGACAGAGGCTGCTGGATTAGGGGGCCTCCGAAGAGGATGGAGCACTAATGAGCTGGCATTTACCCCGCAGTGACTCTGTGTGTGTGTGAGTGTGTGCAGAAGTGTGAATATGTGGTTTGTGCATACAATCCTATTCCATAGACGTCTCTATTGACTCAATCTGTCTTCATCTAAGCATTCTCTGCATTACTTATTCATTTTAACTAAAAAAAAACAAACAACCCCCCCCCCAGCAAATAAAGCGTGTGCAGTTTAACAGAGGTTCAGAAAAGGCTCTGTGCCAATCAACATTTGGTGTAGCGATAAAAAAAACACGAATTGCCAGGCAGTCAGGCTCTACCTTTCCTAACTGAAATCTCAATAATCAAACATTGTTGGGCAACAGGAGATAATATTTCACATTTGACTATAAAAAATTAAGATGCAGGAAAGAGATCTGCTGAATGATTGATGTGAGAAGTACAGTGGTAGCAGCGCTTCATCAAACAAGTCAGACTTTTGTGAAGGCTTTTTTTTAATATTGAATTGTGTTTAATTCTTAGAGAGAAAAGGCAGAAAAAACGGCACTTGCCCTTTGAACCAGGATCATCAAAAAGATTCACAGATAAGCTGAACAAATCTCTGTTCTGACTAAGTACACTGGCAATTTGCAGATTATAGTGAAGTTGTGCTGAGAGTTTAAAGTAATACCAAAGTCTCCTTGTGGATAATGTTTTTTAATCACTGATCACTAGAACTGGCAGCGATGTGGCCAGGAACGTCACTCATGGAAGATTCACAAAGACAGCCGTGACTGGTTCAAGTGATCAAGGACAACTCTTGTGGAACTTGTTGAACTCTTTTGGACACAAGGGTCCACTTCTGGAAATGAGCTAGTGAGTACATGGCTCTCTCTGCTGAATGCCTAGTTGAGACACAACTGAACCGAGATGTGATGATTACTCTAGGAATTCACTAGTTACAAAGTCAAATTTAGGGGTTAGGAGTGAAGAAAGGAAAGAATCTACTTTGGGTTCTTACCTTGTAATGAAAAAGCAGCCAACTCCACTGCAGTGTCAAAAGGGCATTCTAGCCTGACAATACAAACATGGTAAGAGTCAGCCACAGCAAAATAAATGAAACTATAAAACACAGCAATAAATCACTTAAAGTTCTCTATGGCCTTCACAGAGGCCCACTACTTTGGATCACTTTCTATTAATATCCAGCCAAAAAAGGTTATGTTCCTTTGTGGTAAAAACTTGTATGTGCATTTTAAGTCCACCTACTGACTACAGTTAATAAATCTATCGTGTTTACCAACATAAAATCCTGTAAGTCTCTTAAAATAACATGGCCATGACGGGCAACATCATAACCAAATTTAAATATGTGAAATAAAAGTTTAAATAATAAGACAACAGGGCTACTTTTTTTTATAACAAATACAGTACTGTATAGTTTAAAGTACAGTAAACTACTGTACATAGTACTTTGTTAAGATAGATGGCAGTTGTGTTTAAATGCATAACTTACTTACTTGCCACTAAGGATGTCTTGCTTTAACTGTAACACAAATAGGTATCTGAAAGAAAAACAGAGCAACACAATGAATGAAAAATATAAAAACGACCTTTCTGACCTGCTAGTCATTACACTCTTGGTTGACTACATTCTCACCGGTCACACAAATGCTGATGTCACTTTCAAAAGCAAGGACATAAGCACTTCTTAAACCACTATTTTTAGGGAAAGAAGTAATGTTCTTTTAAGTATATGATATTAACATAATTAGAAAAAAAACATTTCAAACAATTTTCAAATGTTTGTGACTGAACTCACCTGGTGAGCTCCTCATGCAGGTTGTTTGGTTCTGATGAGTAAAACTTAACTCTCATGTGAAGGCAGTATGGTGGGCCAACTAGATCACAGATCAAAATGCAGCTGAGTAAATGTTATCAAACCTCACACACAATCAACAAACAAACTAAACTAAAAATGGTGAGGTATAACTTGTCTGTAAGACTCAGATAGACTCACATATATACATATATACATTTTTATTTACAATCATGCAGTTTTTTTATGTAATTATACACAAAAATAAACTATAAATCAGTGCACTGTGTCAAAGAAGCCTCTTTGATATGTAGCTAGTGATTAAGCATGTCCAGGAAAGGGAAACAGGTACAGTGGAAAGGTCTCTGAATACTTACTTTTTACTTGCTTTTTGATACTTTTTGTTACATCAATCCAGTGCTAAAAGAACAAGAAAGTGATTACAATTAAAAAGGCACTGCAGCTTCAAAGACATAAAAATAAGGTAAAATGTTTTCCTCCAAACAACTATAACTGCCTTTATTTAGTTTACAAAACATTTGACATTCATAACTGCAACTGAATGAATGAACAAAAACTGAGAGGACGGTTTTGTTAATGAAAAGTTGAACACTGAGAGGCTCTTTGTTAGAATGCACACAGGCACACACACACAAACACTTAAGTCAGTGTTTTTCTCAGTGCTGTAATTCTTCTTGGAAGTTCAGGCTCTATGAGGCATGAAAAATGTCAAGGAGAGGTGGGGAAGTGTGTGTACTATCTGTGTGTGTGTTTGAGAGAGAGAGAGAGAAACAAAGAGAGATAACAGGAACTCAAAGCACTCTCTAGACTCCTCTCCCACACATTCCTTATTACAGCCCTCCCTCCCTCTCCTTCTGTCTCACACCCTTTTGACTCTCTACCTCCACCCCTCTTCTCAGTGTCCCTCTCTTCAGTTTCATCTTTCCTCCTACCCATACCTCTCCCTATTTCTATGGCCTTCACAGAGTGTCAGTTTGTGTAAGAGCACAGTCTGACTCCCAGAGCTGACAAAAGTCCCATAACCAATCCCTTTAGCCCATTCAATGCAAGGGAAAAGTCCCTGCCTAAAACCTTCCTTCACATAAGTGAATAGCAGTTTGGACTGAAATCTAAGGTCTGGCTAAGAGGATTGGCAGAAAAAAAGTCAAACATAAAACAAAAGTACTAAGAGTGTAGTTCTGATTACATCAGTATGGTTGCTCTTACTCACAGCACTTCTGCTCAAGGTATTTGTGATTGTGCAAAACTATTAAGTCATCTCTTTGTTCAATAATTGTGAAAACAAAAAACAACAGAACAAAAAATCTGCAATCCAACAAAAAGGTAGTGAACAGTTGGACAAAAAGAAAGCTGAAGAGAGTTCCAACAATAAGATAATTGCTGAGTAAAGTGTTTCTTCCTTCTTACCGGCACTTGTGCCGAGTCCATGAAGCGCAGTCCGAAGTAGTCTTTCTCTACGATGTCCAGATGGTACATAATCTGGTCAAACAGCTCCTCACCTTTGGCTTTTTTCTGAGCAGAAAAACACACAGACATCAGATTCAGGGTGACTAAGTTACACATTGTCCCATCTGGCGTCATTAAGCAGACGCCAGCTTGTAAACTATTAATAAAGGACTACGTAAATAATATAAAGGAATTCATCTCTGGATATTTATACTCATCAAGTTAGGGATTAACTATCTTACTATATTTTGTGGCAGGAAATGCATTTAAAATCTTACATTACAGAGCTCGATCCAACAAATACTTTGATTTTTTACACTAGAATGACCAAAAATTGCTTATTCAAATATCAGAATAGTTGTTAATTAATTTTATTGATTGACTAAATACTGCAGCTCCAAAATCAGGTGTTTAGGGACATAATGAAACATTTTTAATGAAGCAAACATTTGATTTCCGTTTCTGTGTGTAGGTTCACCGGGCCAAAAGACTGTTTCCCTCTTCTCTATGAATATTATTTTGATTTCTTTCTTTCTTTATTTGTTTGTTTATTTATTTGTTGCCTGGTAGGGGTTCATGTTTCATTTTTAGGATGTCAACAGAGAGCTATGAGTGAACATCAACAGGAGGTACTTTTAGTTTGAAGCATTTTGCCCTTTCTGACAAGGCCGTACCAGTTACTGCCTGTTTTCAGCCCAGGGACTGGGAGATCTCTCTCACACATGTGTTCTTTCTCTCTCTCTCTCACTCACTCTTACACACACACACACACACACAGAGGCATCCAACTTCCAAGCCCCACCATGAGGCACAGCCACAGGGTTGCCATGGCAATGGGGGGTGAAGTGCCCCAGACTCTAGGAGCTGAGGGAAGTGAGGTGGCTGGTCACATCATGTGATCACCTGACTCGGTGGACAGTTCACTATGTAAGGAACAGACGCCAAACAAGATCAGTCAGCAGCTGCTTTTTCATTGCTTGATTTTGTCTGTATACTAATTCATTTCTCTTTTCATCTTTATGCATTAAAATTATCCAGAAATTCTTATAACAGACATAACACTCTTTTCAATTATTTTCTTTACACTAATTACAGTTGCAAGAATAGATTCTGATAAATTTAAATTTTTTATTATGTGAATTGATTCAATGTTGCACTAACCACTGCAACAACTAACTCCAATTGAAATGCTGCCAGGTCAACAGTAATGTTTCTAAAAGCAATATTGCAATCAAATAACCAATTATCAGAGGTCTGTAATCATTGCTGCTGACAAGCTCTCTTTCTAAACGTGTTTCTATGTGAACATGTGTTACCTACATTATTCACTTTGTAATTCACTAGATTCAAGGTGATCTTGGCAACAGGACCTGTGCTTTTTTTATTTGCAGCACCACTTGCATAAGCTCAAAGGCTTGTCTTAAACTTCTGAGATTAATTTAACTGATAAATACCAAATTTTACACACATAAGTCATGGAGGACATATCACGGTGGTTGAAAAAGAAAAATTACAAAATTGAAAGAGGAAAAGAGAGCGACATGTGGGACCTAACGGGTTCCCTGTGTCTCCTACACACACACACACACACACACACACGCACGCACGCATGCACACACACGCGCACACACACACACACACTCCAAGCGAGCTCCTGGGCAGCTCAGGGGGGCTGGCCCCATGCTAGCTGGCACAGTTGACAAGGCATACCGCACCCCTACAGTACCCTGGGAGAGAGAGTACAAAGGACTCATTGTGCGTGTGTGTATGCATGTGTGTGGCATCCAGGGCTGTGTTATACTGCCGGCGGTATTGTTTGGCTGTTTGCAGTTTTTCTGCCTGCCTGTGAGCATCCAGTTCCTTCTCTCAGACACTGTGTCACAGTGTTCAAGTTTTAACTGAAGCATTTAGCCGATGCTCTCATCTTCAGCAAAACAGTCCATAAGATCAACCAGCTCAGCAATGCATCCATTTAACAGGGCCAAATCATTTGGATGAGGTAGATGACAAGGGTATTTTAAGACGGAAAGTCATGTAGTTAGATTTGTTTACTCATTGGACTGTCTAATTAACATTAATAACAATGTTACTAAATCAAAAAAATTTCAGGGCTCTGTTTACCTATTACACTGCAAAAGTTATTTTGTCTGTCTTCAAAAATGCACCAATTAGCAAGCCAATTGAGGTAGTAGTAGTTAAGCCACTGTATGACTGTGCAAATACCACTCAAGTACAAAGGGTGACATCATATCCTGGAAATTGCCGGCTTGTTTCAGCTTATCTCAAGCTGGCCACAAGTTTTAAATGTTTTGAATTTCAGGTTCTTAATTCCTCTTTAGTGAGCACTGACGCCATCATGACTGCACTGTGTACAATTAAGTCACATTTAGAAAAGCTGTATGTATTTTGTATAACCTTTTTTTTTACCTACAAATTTAAAATTGACCTGGGTTAAAGAAGGGCTGAGGTATCTAAATATTATACAAATTAAACCAAAATATTACATCAGGCCAATTAAAATACATTCAGTTTAATAAATGTTACCTTTTTCACATTTTATTGCACTTTTTAACAGCACGCCAGTAATAAGATGCAACCAACAGAAGGACCAAATTAAAATTCAAAATAAATAAAGCATGAATGTGCTTAACTTTTCCTCTAAGCTATAAATCTAAAACAAGAAAAAGTGAGTGGGTGGAGGTGACAGTATGGGTGGCTTTAGGGTGGAGAGTGGGGGCAACAAAGAGAAAAGAGTCAGGAAAGTAAATACATTTAAAGGAAGGAATGTGAAAAATAAAGCTGTCTGGAATTACGTATGGACATGGGTGGCTGTCCAGTGGTATCCCTAGGAGACAGCTTTACATCCGAGGACATACACACAGCTGGAGGGCGGGTAAAGCATGTGAATGAGCCCTATTCAGTTTTAGATTATGGCTGTCTATTTACGACTACCTTTTCTAAAAAGAAAAACAAACTGCACCATTTAGCAGGGGCTCCCCACATTTTTGCCACTCTATTGTCTTTTCATTGACAACCAAACTGGATCAACCTGTTTTGTTGAGATTTTTATTCCTACTTCACAATTCCTGAAAGCTTTTACACCATGTACTATACCTAAAGCAAAGAAAGCTTGCCTGCAAAGTGAGCCCTGTGATGTGTTGAGCTTGACCTCCTCTTAGACTGTTTACCTAAATGATAAGTCTAGTGGGAAGCTGAAATGTTTCCCTATAAAATCTATTCAGCTTCCCTCTTCGCTGTCAGAGGATTTGTCTTTGTCAGTGTTCACGCTGCTACTCAACTAAACTACAGTTTCCGATGTTACCCATCTACCAGAGTATATAGGTAAAGCTTAGACAGAATAGCATGCCAAAAATGCTCGTCATTTCCCCAAGGGGGAAAAATGTTTTTTCCTCTGGATCTTTAAAACTAGAAACTCCACATTTTCCACATACATTCACGAAATACAAAACACTGAGGCCTTGGTATCAAAACACTCTACCCTACATTTTCATCACATGTCTCTGCTGCAATTTCTTTCACCACTTCCAGAACATGTGGCAGACCCACCCTCCCTATAATATCAGGAAAGTAAAACCACTGAGCATTACAATGTTTTAATGGGGATGCAAACATGTTACCTTAACAATGTTGTGCTTCCAGTTTGAGTATACACTACTGCATCCATCAACAGTAAATGTGTCAGTGAAAGACAAACTACACTTAAACTAGTCCCACGTAGCCAGCCCTATCTCTAGAATGTGGGTCAGCACTGAAAAACAAAGGTCTCCTACATGTTATCACTTCTCTGTATGTCTTGAAAACATTTACAACTGTCTTGGACGGTGCTGGGGCTGAAGATGCAGCAACGGTACATAATAACTACACAAATATCACAGAAGGGAAGAAGAATTCCTGAAATAGTCACCCGATGGCAAGCGTATATCCACAATGTACATCAGGTGAGTCAGATTACACCTAAACTTGACTACCTAACTAAACTTAACTCAACTAAACATCTTAACTCAACTTAACAGCTTTACCAAATTAGAAATAAGTACATTTACATCCACACTAATATTTCACTGTTATTCAAAATGTGACAGTATTCCTAACTTGATATAGGAATGAATGAATGAATGAATGAATGAATTTGACCGTTTTCCAAGTTTAATATTTTTTGATTATGACATGTGAGGTGTACCGATATCAGTCGGGTTTTAGGAGCTGTCTTAGGACATGTAAACTTTGCATTTGGAAAACTGAGCTTTTGCAACACACCGCTTGTCTGTCAACAGCAACGGTTAGCTACAGCAAAGATATTTGGCTCTGGCTCCTCTCTGTTTGTGTTGCTATTTTGCTATAGCTGGCTACCTTAGCTAGCATTTGATAGCCAACTGTCTTGTTTGGCTTACATTATATCAACATTAGCATTCTGTATGTGGCATTTCCTTTGCATGTCGCCAGAGTCGTGTTTGCTGGGACATTACTGTATTATGACACATATCTCATCAGCTATGAATTTAATCCCCTTATACACATGCTCACAATACAGACCCATTTACATTACACACACAGCTGCATGTAAACGGGGATAGCAGTGAAATATTTATTTTCATTAGCCACGTAGACGGCTTGATCAGAATATTTTCTCTTTCAGTGTAAGGGCAAAAACCAAATTTTAGTTTGTGTGTAAACATAGTCACTGTTCCCTGAACTATAGGTGGAATTAATCTGTGTTGTCTGTGTTCTCTTTTAACAATGTACAGATTTTAAACATCTTAACCTAAAACAAGGCTTTTTGTACTATCAGTTAGAGATAGTGGATGATTAGACAGAGGGTTTACAGACTTTGCAGAGGGCACCTATATCTGGGGGAGGGGGAGCTTTGATCTTGTGTGAAACCTAATGTAAGATCAAGGCCTCATTGGAATGCATTCAGAAATCTGACTGAATTTTAAACTTCCTTCAAGCATACACAGTAAATGCCTGAGTGTGCAAAAGCACACTTGGGTTAAGGCAAAATCATTTGACTGCATCAATAAAGTAGGACATTGAAGGATCAGAACTAACATTCCTGGTGAAAAAGCCTTGAAAAACTTTGGTAATCATTTCTATTCAAAAACAAGACAGCCAAAGAAAGACAGTCAAAGAGGAGAACAGAGAGAGAGGTTGAGAGAGAGAGAAAAAGAATAAAGACAAAGAGAGAGAAACGGAGAAAAAAGAAAATGAAAGAAAGAGAGAGAAAGAAATGCAGAAAACATTCCACTAGTAGAAGGTCTGAATGAGAATAACTAGAAACTCTTTGTGCACACAGTACTGAGCTATTGAGAAGCATTACATGTTAATGATCTGGTAGGCCTTTACTCAAGTTGTGCAGCATCACTTGTGAGACTTCTTGAATTCAATAAGTTTATGTATTCTTTATCAAGTATTCTTAAATGCTGGTTATTTTTTTTATTTCACAATAACTTAGCATCACTGCTTGACTTAAGCAACTACTTCACTCCCTAAGACAAAGCAAAAGGCACCTTATTCATTGCAGAACTCTATCAAGTAATATTGAAATGCAATGCGCTCTAACCCCCAACCATATTTAAATGAAAGTTTGATAAAAACAAATAAAAAAACAATACAATTAAAAATTCTGGTGAAAAAAAAAGTATTTTGTTGAAAACAAACCAGATTTGGAATTTAAACCAGTATTAAGACTCTCTTTGACACATTTTCCATGTGCTTTATGACAGAAGTTTCGATTTAATATAAGGGTAAGTCATACAGAGCAGTTAAGATACAGACTGGCTTTTTTCCCTCCAGGTTAATATTGGTGATTTTCTAGTAAAAGCTGATGCCTAGCAACAATAGCATGACATTGTAATGAAGACGATGAGTAAAGAGAGATAAAAAGAGAGAAGAGTGACAGAAGAGTGAGGAAGAAGTGGAGAGAGTGAAGTTCTGCTCTGTGTCCACTTGGTGAAGAGCCAAACATGTCATGTGATGCTGTCATGTGACTTAGTGAGTTCTCCAGAGAGGATCATGGAATTACAGGTGATCAGCAACACTACCACATACACACAGACCCACACACACAAACTACATAGGCTTAAAATGACTGCTCTACTGACACAGGCACACAGTGGTCACTGGTACATTTCTTTTGCTTTTGCTGTCCAGCTCTCACATAAGCACATAGTAACACTGTTGCTAAACATGAACCCCCACCCGACAACAGTATGCCAGTAAGTTCAATCTATTTGCCGAGCATATCTGTCCTCCTCACAAAACTAGAACAGCATGCAGACTTCACATACACATAAAACACAAGGAAATTCATGACAGGATAGAGTCTTCAGGTTTTCCATGTCTGTTTAAAAATCCTGTATGTTTTAGTACTGGTGTGGTATCTTTCTCTGTTTATATAAAAATCCAAATAAACCTTGCTATCTAGTTAGAGAAATTGCAAGATAGAATTGACAGGATATAAAAAAGTGAAGCATAACTTTTCATTCTTATTCCTCAAGTTTTTCCTTTTGTAAGACTTCTTCTGTGTAAACAACTGGTAAAGGACTTAATCCTGACAGAATTTGACTTGACTTCTGATTAAGTGCATATGCACAACATAGCTACTAAATATTAAGTGTGGTAAAGTTTCTTATATGTTACAACTCTCAACTGCAATGTAAACTTAAAAGTGAAACTATCCTTAATGTTGTAACACAATGATGTCTCTACAATCAAGTGTCCAACAATGCACTATGTCCAAAATGATGGCAGGAGGTCAACAGGCATCTGGTTGGTGAATGTCATCACTTTGGCATGATAAAGACACACAACCTAAAAATGCTCAGAAGCAACCCCACTTACCGGCAAGTCAACACTGACGTCTGTCCCATCCAGTAAGGATACACGGCAGGTAATGATAGACTTTGCATCCCCAGCAGCAGGGATGTGCGTTGTGGCCCGCTGAGCCTCCCGTAACCGGGTTTTCTCAGCATGCTTCCGGATAGAGCGTCGCCCCAGCGTCCTGCGCAGGAAACTTAGCATGATGGAGGAGATGGAGGGTTACAATACCACATCTGGAAGAAAAGAAGACAGATATTTAATTAAGAAGAGGGGTCGTTATTGTATTTTTTAGGATT
Organism: Acanthurus tractus; assembly: GCA_029783725.1. NCBI lineage: Eukaryota > Metazoa > Chordata > Actinopteri > Acanthuriformes > Acanthuridae > Acanthurus > Acanthurus tractus. The sequence continues at coordinate 18,331,609 of JAQNCA010000005.1, forward strand.
CAAGAATTTTGTGTAGGACTCAAGAATTTTAAAAACAGTGTCAACCTAAGAAAAATAAAAATTTGTCAAACCAAAGACACTTGGGCTTTGTGTGTTCTTGTCTTAAAAACTATTTAATGAACTGTTCTGTGCAGATTGGTGTAATTCGAGCTGTAAGGTAGCTGGTCATCCACCATGAATACCTACCATTAACTGAAAAAAGCTGCACCTGCAAATGGCAAGTGCGCTATATCTGTTTAGTTACATTCCCATTGTTTAACATTAGCAAAGCTATCTCATTTTTTAAATATTCTGGGTCCAGACGAGGCAAGTGGCCACTAACTTAAGGTTATATCAAACCAACAGTCTGCCTTGTTTCGACCTGAATGTAAACAGATAGCTGGTGCAGTATAGTACAGGTGAAAAAAGTTAAATGATGGCTCACGAGATCATCTTTTCGTCAGCTCATAACCGAAATACGTTATAACGTCAGAGCCTAACGTTATATTAAATTATGTCACTTTAGATAAAGGAATTCTCCCGAGGAGAGGAAGATAAGGTGTCACGTCAACGTTAAATTGATTATACGTTTAAGTAATTAAGTTATGTTTCTTATCTTACAGTTACCCTGATTGACAACAATTAACTGTTAGATGTAGCTTAAACCAGCGTTTACGTTACTGTAACTGTAAGGTCATTTTCAGCGTGGTAAGGAAACAATACTCAAACAAGAGTGAAATTTGTCTAATTACGTTATTTAAAATACTTCTAAATAAATACTGTGTAAATATTTGACGGAATCACAAAGACAAGTTATGGTGTGAGAAGGAGCGTAACTTACACAATTGCAAGACAACTGTTAAATATCGAAAACTTGGCTAACGTTAGTCGAGAGTTAGCTAGATTTGCGGTTTCAGGTCAGAAAATAGACCGTATAGATGAACCGTGCTGCCAAAACCCCCTACTATGTCTGAAACGCTCTAACAGGCAAGAAATCTGTAAAATATCCGATTAAGTTATCATAGTCAAGCAAATAAATACATAATTTAACCATTTAATGTCACTATTGTACACAGTTTAGGCCTGAGGTACATAATGTAAGCAAAGCAACAGGTGTGCGCTCGTTTTATGGCATAACTGAATAGTTAGCAATGAACGCACGCACGTAACACGTAGGACTCCGAACGCACAAGGCTGTCTTGTACGACAAAACGAACGCCGCCTTCAGGTCTGAAAGCTGAATCCGACAGACACTTGCTCCGCAGCCACTTGTGGATCCGTGGAGATCTGGATACAGGGATACTTACAGAAACCTCCTCGAATTCACGGTGAAAGCGCGTCCGCTTGCATTGTAGAGGACTAAACTGCGACTGTGTGTATTCCCATGGTGTCTAATTTATTTGTCTTTTTACTTTTTTTCTCCCACCTCGCTGCCTCTGCGGGATATTTTTTCTCCCTGGTCCCAACAAAAACTAGGAGGCAAAGCTCGACTCAGGATGTGACGTCACGATAAATCCCTAACAAAAACGTGATTAGCATTTTTAAAGCGACAAACCCTATTACTGGGAGCTGGTCTGTTTATATTATGCTTTCATGGCGTTTTTTTATTTACACAATTAAGATACGACACTTAATTACAGTCGCTCTGATTGTTTATATTTAAAGATTCCACTGTTGTGTCATTTTTTAACAATAAAGGCCAGAGAAGACATGGTTCCTTGACTTTTACACACAGTGCATAAAAGTAAATATAAACATACCTAAGCATGAATTAAACAGTTTGTAGGACATTTTTTACAGTGATAAAATACTGACCAAATCATTCATTTTCTGAATGTAAACTAAAAGTTTTTTTCCGTCATTATTTGACAGCAGCACCCTCTTCTGGTTAGCTTTGGAACACTAATTAATAAATGTGAACAGGGACAAACAGACCTGTTTGACCTGCGGCTCATTTAGGGTTTAGAAGTTATTTATTGCACCAGAGTGGCAGTGCAGAGGTAATAGTGAGTTTCCTGTCCCGGTTGCAACTATTTTTGATTTAAGTGTCATTTAAGTAGCAGGAGCACTGCTTTCAAGTTTATCCTAACCACTCTGAAGCACATCACTGCTCTCGGTTGCAAAACTTTGCAAACAATAAATCCCTGAATATGATTCGAAACAGGTGCTTTTATGTTTATAAACAAGGTATATTTTTGTCTGCAGCAAGACTAGTTTAACCACTGAGATGCTCTGTTTGTGAATGGCAAAGTGGCAGATTTAGTATGGACAGCCTCTTAACACTGCCTTAAAAATGTGCCTATGCTCTACCCAACAACGTTAGCAATCACTAAGATATTAAATACAGTTATGTTATACAAGCATAGAGTATAACATAACTGTATTTAATATCTTTTCAAAGACACATTCCCATGGGCCTCCACTGAGCACTCAAATTACTCATGAAGAATGCCTACAGATAAATGAAACATCCAACATTTAAACAATTTTTGGGCGTGAAGCATCGACATCAGTGTTAATTCTGTGCATTTACGGAAACTACATTAGATGCATAATTTTTTCCTCTTTGGGGCTTTAGTGCTTCCATTGTGGACCTGATAATATCAATACTAGGAGATGGTTAGATGCAAAAAAAAAGAATTCTACAAAATTATTTGAAACTATCCTATTATATTATAACCTATTATAACTAAGAAAATATTTAATGTTGGTTTATTTTAAGACAGATAGAATGATGTTTTAGCAGTGGTTTGGTCCCTAGATAACCTCCTTTTGCAATATTTTATTTCTTAGTGACAGTGTTATTGTCATGTGGGACTGACATTTCTGAGATTTTCGCAGATTGGTAACCTCATGTGACTAATGGCTTCACTCTCAACCGTCACAAATCTAAACAATTTTAAAGAATTTTCCAGCACTTGTGCCTT
>JAQNCA010000005.1:18334570-18360394 GCA_029783725.1 Acanthurus tractus
TTCCAGCACTTGTGCCTTCTTTTTATCTGCTTAGTCTATCATTGCCCAACCTCACTTTTACAGTGTGGAAAAGCAAGGTGATCTGAAGCCACATCTCCATGCTTTGACAGACAAGCTTTAATTGTTCACAATCAAGCTTAAAGACATGTCCAAAGCACCGTAAAACCACGATACCAGAAAGAAACAAGCAACTGAGGACAAAGGTTTTTATAACACAGGTAGGAGTTAACCAAGGGTAAAATACGGTAAAACATTTTTCATTATTTTGTGTTTCATTATATATTCACTCGCTGTTATAGATTATGTTTCAAATAAAGCAAAAAGTTTGAAATAGCAGTCTGGAAATACACACCATTCGTGTCACATTTGAATCATCCAAAAGGAGAACAAAAAAATCAAAAATCAAATAAAAATAAAATCTTTCTGCTCACAAATGATTTTCCCTTTTATTTTAAAGATTTTTTTTCATATACAACATTGTATTTACATGGTCTAGTATTATTTACATAAAATTAACAAGTGGCACTGTGTAGTTAGGAGTTCTTTTCTCTTTTCTTGTTCTCTACTGGTCTTATTTTCAAACAAAATAAAAATGACAAATTAAAAAAAAAAACAACTTATTTTAACAATGCTTTATGTCTCCAACTTTTTTTTTTTAATCAGTGGCACTACCTGCCACTCAGCCTTCTACAAAGTGCTGTCCTTTCCCTACCCAACTAGAGCTGTTTTCATCTTTACAAAAATACAACTAACCCGAGCCCTCCCCATGTCTGGTCCCCTCAAACTACCTTTGATCAGTACCCTAAACGCACAGACAGCACCAATTATGTGTCAACAACAAAACACTTTGAACACAGACAGCTCACTGCTGGAAATTTTTGTGCAGATGGAAAACTCTGCCAGCCCTGATTTATCAATTATTAACTTTTCACTGCAGGGCCGATGTTTTATTTTCTTGTTAGAAACTGACAAGGTTTTGTGAACTTGTTATTGATGCCTCTCTATCAGGAGGCCTTCAGAGTTAATTAATTTTGATTTGGTGGTAATTTGATTTGGTTGGCCCTGCTCCTGAATACAAAAACTGATGATAAGAAGCCACTGGGGGTTGAATGGTGTTTTTGTTCTTTTGATTATAAGCTCACGCATGCAGGGTCTATAACGAATCTGTGACTGCTTGGAAAAAAAAAAAAGTTGAAACCAGTTATTCAGTCAGTCACTCATTGGCTAGCTTCACTCTGTCCTTCTGTGGAAAACAAGCTTGATACTGCGCTACTGTACCCATGGTAATCTGTTCGGATGTGTCATTTGCCTTGAGGCATGCAGAGAGAGTGGGATCCATGTAAAATGATCCAAAAGAGAGGCATCTGGGGAAGAACAATGACAAGAATGGACTGTGGATGTTGCGTGGGCTTTGCTGTAATGACTGATGTTGCCTGAGAGAGGGATTTAGGCAGATTTTGGGAAAGGACTGTAATACAGGAAAAAATAAAAAAAAAAGTGAAGAGGAAAACTGTTTTCTCTGTTCTTCTTGATTCCACCTCTCCATGTGGCAAAAGGATGATTCAGCTGACTGAAAGCGGGAGGGGAACAAGCTTGGCTTAAAATGTTTCACAGGAAAAGATACAAAACTAAAAAAGGAGTTGACTCTCCGAGAAGGCTCTGTCTGCGATTCTTCAGAAAAAAACTTGAGATCAGGTTAGATTAGGATTGTGGCTTTACAGCACAATCTTTCATTCCAGTTAATGGACAAGCAGGCTTAGACCAGACAGCTAACAAACATATATGTTAGAGATGGAGGAGGGAGAGGTACAGAGAGGGAGATCAAGACTGAAATCTGAGTACACACACACTCACAGCAGTAGGTTTTTCTTTTTTCCAGCAGAATCCATGGAAGGAGCCAATGACAGCAGGTACTGAAGCAGCTGAATAAAAAATATCTCAAAATATGAAGAAGCTACACTTCATTCCATATCACTACGCAAAGAACAATGTCAGCTTAACCTGTACCGAAACAAAAAAAAAAGACTCAACACGCAACTTGATGCTGGGTTTTGTGAATTAAAAGTACAAGTCATCATTTAGTCTCTTATCACTCGTTTACACATCATTTTGTCTTAAAAACCCCATGTGCCTTAAAATGAAGTACCATTGGGAAAGATCAATAAAAAAAGGACAAGCATTGGTTAAATGTTCTGTTTGTGCTGCTTCTTTGAACTGCCAAGTGTTCTCTGGCAGACAATCAAACAAAAAGAAACAAAAACAAAAACAAAACAACAAAGATTGGTTTAAAGTCCCGCTCCAGTGACCTCTGAGCCCCACCGAAACTCTTTTTAATCAATGAGGACATTTAAAACAAATAACTACTCTTGCTAAGTTTGAAGCTGGGTCATGCGATTACTCACAGAAAGAAAAAAAGAAGATCCAAAAGTCAACTGTTCATCCGTAAAAAGAGATGAGTTTGCTTCTGTTTACAGGATTCAAACCTGCAGAGGTCAGTGGAGGGAGCCTGTAAAGATTTTACCATTCACACCAAAGGTTGAGATCAGTTCATTGTTAATTCAGCAAGTAGTTTTGGGCGTGAAACCTCGAGGGAAAAACAAATATCGATTGCATAAAAATTCTAGCAGCTTTTAACCACTTGGGGTCTAATGACCTACCTATGACCGCTCTTTGTTTATTATGTTCCAACACAATGACCTATGCAAAGCAAGCTAGACATTTGAGTCATATAAGTTTTCCAGCCCAGAGAAAAAAACTATCAGAGGGAAACCAATGAGAGCTTCACAAACAGTGGGGCTTTATGTCAGTGTCTGGCTCAAGGACACTTCAGGACCCCTGCTGCACACTGAGTCAGTTTTAAGTGGTCTATAGGTTTAACTTAAAAGGTCCAGTGTGTAGAATTTAGAGAGATCTATTGGTAGAAATTAAAAATGATATTTATCATAATCCTGTTTTCATTAGTGAAAATAAGAACTGTTAAAGTTAACTTAAAATGACTTTCATATTTGCACAGGGGGCTAATGTTATTGCCTGATCTTTACTGGAAACTAGCTGTTTTTATTTGCCTGTATGAAAAGACACACGAGATTGTAATTGGTTGGGGAACTGTTCGGGTTAGAGTAACCTACTGGTCAGGAGTTAGGACCTACACACATGCACAAAAGTGGTCATTAAGGGCATATGGGTCAGGTAATTCACACATTAAGTCCTGCACCAATTTGGAGCAGCCAGAAAAGGTTCTCAAGGGCAAGTGGAGGATGAGGTGAGGAGTATTTAATTTGTTGCAATATGCAATTTTACCACTAGATGACACTAAATCGTACACACTGGTGCTTCAACTACTAACTTGACTGCATATGAATTTGAAGAAACAGAAGAACTGACCTCAGCCTTGTTTCTTAGCTTTATCAGCCATGACGGGAAATAGCTTAGATTGTAACTCGGTGAGGCCGTGTGTCTACTGGGGCCTTTCTTTATGACACCGTCTTCATTTTCTTGCATGGAATTAATTATACAAATTGAGGAGTATTTGTTTTGAATTATTGATCACTGCTCATTATGTCTTACAGTGAGAGGTCTGTAGACGTGGAGCAACAGTAGCTAATGTGACCAGTGCAGAGATGAAAGACAGGTGCCCAGTAAACACAGGCCCAGAGGATTGTAAACCAGTTATGTTCTTCACCACGTCAAACAATGGCCACTTCAGAGCATGTGTCTGTAAGCTCAAAAACACAGCACAAAGCAGGATAAAGAATACAACTTGCCACAGCATTGAACAAGAGGTGAGACACAAAGTGCTTTCAGCTGTCCATCTGTCAGTCTGTGCTGTCAGAAACTTAGACGAGAAAGCTGAGCAAGATAAAAACAAGTACAATAAATTAAATCACTGTTTTTTTTCCCACAAAAAAGCAAAAGAAATTAAGAAGTTGTTAGAAGAAGAGGAATCGCACTACTTAACTACCTAAGATTTAATCAGGAAAGCATGAAGCTCTAGATTCATACAAACAAACATACAAGTTTTTTTTGTTCAGTGGACAGGGTTTGACACAAACTAAAACACAATAAATACTCTTTCTGAGGAACAAAAGATAAGGTTTATCTCTTTATCAGCTAAAAGGACACTAAAAAAAAAGGCAGGTCCGTCTGGCAGACTCGCTCAGAAGGGGACAGGGCAACCCTTTGGGGGAAATAAAAGAGGTTGGGGGGGCTTTCCATCAAGGGGGGAAGCCCTTCCCCTCCAAACTTATGGCACTACAGCAATTCCCCATCTACATTTTATTCTCTCTTACTTTTATCTTTTCATTCTTTGAATACTTTTTTCTTTACCCTGAACATACAATATCCTCTAATGGTACCTATTCAACACTGCTGGATTTCTTTTTTATTCTAGCTAGTCCATGATTTTCACGTTTGTTCGTTAGTTTGTCTTTTTTTCCGTTTATTGTCAGCATAAAGTGCAACAGTGCTTTTGTTCTCTTCTCCGACCGCCTGGCCTCCTCCCAGCGACCCCTGATGACCCGTCAAAAGTCACGGGTTTGCGGGATCAGGGTCGGGGTTCACGCTGGTCTCACTGGTCACGCTGGTGGCGCTTGCGACGCTTGGCTCCTCCACTTCCTCCTCCTCTTCTTCGTCGTCGTCCTCCTCCTCCCCCTCTTCTGTAACTTCTCCCACATCCAGCACTTCTACCTCTTCATCGTCATCATCTTCCTCATCCAGACCTTCGTCCAACAACTCCACCACAGCTGCCTCCCCTTCCTCCGTCGCCGCCGTCTCTTCTCCCTGGCCTGCTTTCTGTTGCTCTCTCTTCTCCTCATCCTTCTCCTCGTCCACCTTTTCCCTCTGCTGGTAGATGGCGGTCTTGAGTGGTTTGACCAAGCCCTCCTCGTAGACTTTCAGGATGGCCTCGCATACAAAGCGGTACTGGCTCTGATGGAGATGGAGACAGAGAGATTTCAGTGAATGAATCAAAACATTTGGGGGCAGCTGGATATGCATATCGAAGCATCTACATACAGGTGTTTGGATCATCATGGCCCTCTGGTCTCTCATGGTCCTGACAATATCCAGAGGATACACCGGCTGACCACACTCCATTAGACACAACGCTGTCTCCATCGTGATCAGAACCCCTGTCCGACCAATGCCCGCACTGGAAAAAAAAAACAGACCATAGAAAAATCAAGAGCTGAAACGAGTTCATTGAAAAACACACAAAAAAACAGCCATTTGCCACCACTTCAGAGAAAGAGCTGTACCTGCAGTGAACCACCATTGGTTGGTCCTGTCCAGCCCGTTTGGTCCGTACCAGAGCCACAAAATCCAAGAAATCAGTGGAGTCATCAGGAACGCCGTGGTCTGGCCAAGCCAGGTACTGAATCTGGGTGAGTTCTCTCTGCTGCTCACTCTAAACACACACACACAGGAAGAGGCAAGAAGAAAAGAAACTCTTTAGGATATTTTCATGCCTTCCAGGAAGTATCTGAGGCTTAGAAACAGGACATTCACTCACCTCAGTCAAGACCTAAGCTTCCTAAGTAATTATTCCAAGATATCATTCATATTTAGAGCAGGTTTAAAACAGCCTCACGGTTTTGTGTGGTCAACCTCTTAATATTTTTCATTGAGTTCTGTGCCCTAGGAGGTACTTCACAGTGCCCTGTTTGTTTAACTGTAGCCTTAAGACGCATTAGAAAACGTAAACAAGAACCAGTGGTTTCATTTTTTCCCCTCGGCTGGATCACTTTGTGATTCCTATTGTTCATACTTTATGAAACAACAGACATTGATGGTAATATTATCTGTGGCTCTACTAAAAAGTGTAAAATTTCTGTTGCTGCCGTTAAACTATGAATAAAGGGCAAGTCACACTTTTTCCTTTGTTTATGCAAAAGGGAGAGAAAAAACACGATACTGCAGCAAAGTCATGTGCACTCTGATCAGAAAATAAGAGTCAGCGAGATTTAATCCCAACATGGACACAATGAAGACAACATTTACAGAAACACACACAGAACCTACAGCAGATAACTACCGACCACAGTTTCATGTGCAAGTCAGAGACCTTGTGTTCCTATTTAATACTGCCTCTCTGCATCGCCATGGTAATACATCTATCTCCATGGCAACAATCACAGGCAGAGGAGAATGCTAATTGCCTCCTCCTACAGCCACAGTATATTTTAAAGGCCATGATACATGGGGAACACACAGAGAAGTAATCAGAAAGACACAGACAGCCGGAAATCACAAGGAAACAGCAGAAACATTTGATCCTACATGAGAAGTTTGCTTTCAGTTTAACTCTGTCCTTGATGCAAGTATGGTAGATGCCTTTTTACATACATTAAAGCTAACGCTCCAACTCAGCTATGTTGTTGCAATATTTTGTATCCAAATAAGATACAAATCTGTTGGTATAGATGCAAAATAAATGTCCACCATAACATGTTGATGTGCCACTGGAAGCATCAAAAGGCTTCAACATCAAAATAAGACAAACTTACATTCTCTAACTCTTTTTTTTCCCAAACTAACATCGTCCCACTCTCTGCTCCACTCTTCCTCTGTTGAGTTTCTCTATTCTCACTCTCTCTATTTCACTTGACTGACTTGGGTGGTTGGGGTTGTCATGGCAACCAGATCCCAATACGTGGCCCGCATGCAGCAAGTGGGATCCAGAAAAAGAACAGCCCACACTGGTCACTATGGCAACACACCCTCTCAGGGTCCTCAGCGGCTCATCCTTCCTGAGATGCTGGTCCTTGTCTTTGATTGGACCCAGCGTCTTCCCCTGCGCTGCCTCTGCCCTCCTCTCTAACCTGCCGTGGTCACAGCCACACCCTCTCACTTTCTCTTCTTCATCAGCTTCATCTTCACTCTGTACTTTGCTCTCGCTCTGTCTCTGTCACTTATTATGTGTGTCAGTGTACATGTGTACCTGTGGGTGCATTAGAGTCATCTCCCGGACCAGGAAGGCAGAGTTGCCCTCTTCATTGTGGCATGTTACTGTGAAATCTCCATAGGTGGCGCTGCTGTCTGGATTAGGCCAATACTGGTGACACTTCACCTACAAAACACACATATGTACAAACACACGCAATGAACACATTACATATTCTGTCCATGTGGAATCATTAAAAAGTAGTAATGGTAAAAACACTGATTAATTCTCAATAATAAGTTTTTCCTCTGCTTTTGGGAAAAACTTGTAATCTCTAACTCTGCATGTTCTATTTTTGTTTTTAAAAAAAGATAGCTGTTTCTATGATTAAGGGAACCTAGCTAGATTTTTTCTACATCAACTTAACGTTTACTCACTTCTTTTATTTAATGAAAACACTCACAAACAAGTTGCTGGAATTCTTTTTACATCCTTTTATCATCTTACCAAGGTCACAATTTGTACTTCTACTCTTCTCATGTCGCTTCAGCATCAAAAAAAACTTTTCTACCATTTGGAATTTTTTACTGACTTGCTTTACCTGCAACAGGGCTGTAACCTATTTAAATGTATGCTGTTTTTGTTTTATGTCCAATATATGTAAATTATTTGTCTTTTTCCTTATCTTGTGCAGCAGTTTTTTTAAAAGGTGCTATTTAAATCAAATATTATTTACTTTGTTTCTAATTGCAGCGCTGTTAATTAGATTTTAAATTAAGAGTCTCACCTCTACATGCATTTTCTGACAGATCCATTATTTTGGCACCTAATAGACTTACTGAGGGTGTTTTTGTCTGCAAAATTAGCTTTTGTGCTTGAGCTGGTTCCCCTCAGGTTTCTATGATTTCGCATGCTATACAGAAACCTAGCATGTATGTCCACCACTTTGGGGAGGATATGTAATCAGGAATACCTCATCAACAGAGGGCGTTGTACAATGCACAACCATTGCAGAAATTGACAAGCCCATATGAATCCGCTTTTCAGGTTCTAAACCAATTTATTTTGGATTAAAAACTGGTTCAAAATAAGATCCATAAACAGGAACAGAGTAGGTCCCATTTAGATGGGAAAGGCCTTTAATTATAAAAGGATTCAGCACTAGTTAATTTCTAAATGTCAGACTTTATAGTTGCATCCAGCAATCACACATGTACAGTAAAGTTTTGAATGGATTCACTTAAAATAAAACATTTTTTAACATTCTGCAGTATATATGTGTTTTCCAGTCTCTGAAGTCTTTGAAGAATTCTTGTACATACCCGCCCCCTCTCAACCTGTGTAGTCAACATGACTACCATGGATGAGCCCTGCTCCCATGTCATTTGCCAGAAGTCAGGGCAGGTGTTGGGCAGCGGGCCCTGGCATGCTATGTAGCGATTTATCAGACTGGAGGCTGGAATCTCCATCTACAGAGAGAGACAGTGATTGGGATACAGAGAAAAAAATCAGATTGTAAGAATCACACTTTACAGCCTCAGCTACAGCAGTTAGGAGGATGTGCTTTGTGTGTTTTCCGCAGTGGAGACAGCTTAATGTTAGCCTTTTTTTAAAATCACAAAACACTTAACTCTGAGCAATTTACAAAAACAGCTGGGTAACATTATGAATTTCATGAATACTTTTGCCTCACAGTGGGACAGAGAGGAAAACACACCTCAGATCCAAGTATGTCCAGAACATACAAGTAAATTTAAATGCATGGATTTTCCTTTGTGTTTTGGCCTCTTATCGACACACAAATGCTGTTTCAAGTCACTGGAAAATGTCTTATGGAAAACTCCTTCCAGAGTGAAGATATTCAGAAATTCTGCAGTGATGTCATGAAGACAAGGGAAACAGCTTTTGGCCTGTGACATCACATCGTGTGCCGCTATCTCTTACTTAAGGTGTCAGAGTGAGTGACATTATCTCCTTTGTTTACATGAGGCAATATGGGCTTGGTGCTAACTTTGCTACTTTTCAAATGTTAACAAATAAATGTACAGTCACTCTACACTGAAGAACGTCAACACATGCCCACAATGATGAAACATCAAAATGTTCTGTGAAGGTCACTTATGATCCAACACTCCAATCACACAGTCCCCTCTATCAGCATTTTCAGACAAAAACCAGTCACATCTCTAGTTGCAAATAGCTTTGCAGTATCATAGCCTGTTCGGCATGTTCATGATAGCACTTCAGTATCTTTTAATTAAAACAGCCCGTGTGGAGGATTTTCAAGGAGGGGAAAAACTTTTTATTACAGCACATGTATATGAGGACTATCACTCAGACTTAAGAGCATGCAAAACATTTACTCACAATGTCACTGGCTTGTAAAACGGATGTGGTTAATTTATTTCCCAGTATGGCAACCATATTGTTTGACATGTGCTCTGATTGTTGGTGAAACAGACCACCCACCATGCCTCAAAGGAGGAAAACACAAAGATATTGTTGGAGAAATGAAGGAGAAACTCCAGGAGGAACCAACTCACATTGATGTAATTTGCATTGATGTAGTCATCTGTGCTTTTCAGAATGACACGTGTGGCATCATCTGCAGAGAGAGAGAAAGAGACAACAAAAGATCACATTTAGACAAAGAGAATAATTGACAAAGAAATAAAGAAAAGATTTTAGGAGAAAAAAAACAGGTGGAGAAGAGAGAGTGTGATGAAGGAACAACAGGTTAATGTCAAAGTATATTTTAACAAACAAATGTCTGACGAAAAAAGACAAATGTGTGAAGTCACGTACAAGGAGAGATGTCTCTGTAGCGATTTTTGGAAACGTTCTGAGGTAATTTGGCACACAGCATGGTCATCCCAGGCCTCTTCCTGTACAGTTGCTGTAAGAAAACAAACACAATTTTTACATTTTAGTTATGGTAACAGGAAAAAGATCAGTAAATGCCAAAAATATATTTGTCCTCTTTGTTTCCATAAATATGTAAAGATTCAAAGAGAGGACAATACTGACTGAACACTCAAAACAACTAAGTATCAGAGAACTCTCATGCAGTGTGTACGTTTGTATTTAACATCCCTCCTCGGAAAAAACACAACACACAGCTTCAACAGGAAACTCTTTAGTGATTATTATAAAGGACAGGAAGTTGTTGATAAGTTAAGGAGGAAAGAAATTTGTGACGAATGTCCAAAAGCCATAACTCAAACAAAAACTTTCCCTCGTAAACTACAACTCCACAGGGTTGTGTGCATCTCTGTGTGAGCATACATGCACAATGTCTGTACCGTGTTTACTAGTATTTCATCATTTTAGCATTTTATTACATCAAACTGTGCCAGTATGGCTCCACTGCTCAGGCTTTCTTTCAGTGCGACCATCGAGTCCCTCAGAGCATGTTGGTCTAGCTGGGTGGGGTCCTGAGGGGACTTCTCGGGGATGTACTGAAAATCAGGCTCTGAGTCTGCCTTCTCCTCCACCACGTCATAGATGGCTGGATTGAACAGAGAAGAAATATGTCACAGTTTATATACACACAGCTGTTTATGTGGGCTGAGGCTTGGGGGAGTTGATTTATCTTAAAGTAAATAATGAAAGAAAACATGCAACAACTAATGTTCTGCATCACAGGAATATATACTGCATTTATGTGTAAATATGTATATGCTTACATTTTGTAAAAACAACAAAATCAAATAACATGAATTGACAGGCATTCAACAAATTGATGCAATCTTACATCTGCTCTGATGTAAGAGGGGACAGAATGCATAAATCCCTCTTTGACCCAGTTAAAATACCAAGAATTTACATGTTTCATCATCTTTAAAAGCTTCTCTTCTGCTTTGCTGATGCTGATTAAAGGAAAAGCTTTCTTTGAATGTGGTGAGTATATATAGCATATATAGATATAAATGTAAAACGTCAGACAGCAGTTATCCTTTAAACACTACAAAAGTAATACTGAGCAGTCCAGAAAAGACCAGGAGAAGAAGAAGAAAAACTGGTGACCAGATGTGTGGCTGTTAATCTTCAGGGGTGGGCAGCACCAGCTGTCTGTATGTTACAGTTTGACAAGTTATCACTTGAGTGTTTACAACGTAGAGATTCATGCATCACGAAATTAAAACATGTTGCACCTCATAACACAGTTCTTCCAGATGTAACTATAATGTAGCAGGATGAATCAACTCATAAAACTGAAAGAATTTAATAACATCATGGAAAACACCATACAAAGATCACAAGATGACAACTGAGCATATTTTCTTGGCTAAAGAGTCTCAGAAATATAGTTTGTGGCTAGCAAGTGATCTTTAAATTAAGTGTTTATTTTTTAATGACTTATTCATCAAAATTCTGGTTAATAACAAAGACCTTAATCAATTATCAGAAGTATTACCTACCTGTCTTTAAAGTTCAAACAAAAACAAAACAAAAAAATAAATAAAAATAAAACAAAACAACAAAAACTCTATTTAAATACACACAAACCCACACACACATAAAATTCTAAACAATGGGATCAACTCACCATTCGGTCTAACCAATAAGATGAGCTCCCCAGAGTGGCTCTCACAGCTGGCCTTGATGAACATGACCACCTGATCATGGGTGTGGTCAGAGATGTCCCGTCCATTGATTAAGACCACCTGGTCGCCCTCGTTGAGGCGAGGCACACACAGGTCAGCCTGAGAGAAGACAAAGAAGCAATGAGAGTGATAACATAAAAGGGGGTTAGCTCTTTAACATGTTTTTAGTTTCATAAAATGTTTTTAATAGAGAGAAAAACTTGTACTAAAAAAAGTGCTGAAGTAGTGACTATTTGCAATGCTGAATTCCTTGTATTTCCTTTTGTTTGAAGAAAACACAGTGGCAGTCATTTACAGACTGTAAAGGATGGGTTGTTGACTTACTGATGTTCCTGGAGCCACTCGTGATACAATGATGGGCATCTTCTGATCAGCTCCACCCTGGAGACACACAGACACATACACAGGCAAGATCAGCTAACAGCATGAAGCCTTGCACAAAGAGTTAACATTTTAGGCAGAACATTAGATTGATCATGATGCACAGAGACAATTTGCCAAGAGGTTTGGTGTCTTTGCATAAAATAAAAACAAAATAAAAGATGAATGTAAGAAACAAAAAAGATTGAAAGAATGTAAGCAGATGTTTCCCTATTGTGCACCAAATAGTATTAGCTCTTACTTTGACGTTGAAGCCGAAACGTCCGTGCTCGTCAGGTCTCATCTTGATCAGGACCAGATTATCATGAGGAACAACTCCGTTTAGCTGCAGCAACAGTGTTGGGAACAAGTACATCAAAACTCAAATTCGACTTTGATAGCAAAGGAGTACAGGTTGGGGGCTCTATCACCAGTTAAGTTATGTTCTATTATGGCAATACATGTGAATTTTAGGTGGAAAGGAATGCACCACATCTTAGATGTAAGTTCAGGGTTTTAAGCACCAAAACAGGGTTCGGGTCACTATTTAGGCAGAAAAACAACATCAAAACAAGCTGACATTGAAAAATATTAACTGTCTTTTTGCACTCCAGATGTTCAACTATGTTCAGTAGCACCGCACCAACTCTGTCTGTCTGTCTGCTCTTTGATGCTGATGTAATGTCTGTGACTGTCTGGTGTTGCCATACTGACCGTGGTCTTATCAGCATTGACAGGAACATCGTACATCTCGTTGAGATGGTTGTCCAGGAGGCTCTGCTGGGAGTGGGCCTGGATGATCTGGCTCAGGGTCTTTCTGCTCAGCTGCTTGGGGGGCAAAGCTGGAGGCTGGCTGTCTATCCCCTCTGGAGACCTGAGTGAGAGTCAGGGACAGAGAGGAGGTGACAGAAGTAAGGGAAAAGGGATAGAAAAGCATTTAGTCCTGATGACTATTAAAAGCTAAGTCGTAGTTGCAAAAGTTTTCAAGATTTGATTTGGTTAATGTTAACTTCATTAAGGAAAATTGGGACTACATGTGATCTTTAATAACCTTTTATTTTTACACAAAATAGACAAGATAATGATGATCTGGAACCAGTATCATTATTCACATAACTTAATTTAGATTGACATGCAATATTGTTAGGGAAAAGATGACAGAAATGTTGTAAAACAATATAAATTTCACCAAAGTAACTTTTTATTTGCATTGATAAAAACAGAGATTTTTAAAGGAGGGGAAGCACACAAAGGAAACAGCCAGGAATCATATCAATTACTTTAGGACAAAGCGAGGCCTACTTAATAACGACAAAAACTAATATTTATGCCCATTTTAGTTACAATGAGGCTTTATCAGAGAGGAAGCAATGTGGCCATAAATCTGCTCGTAATTATTCCACAAACCTGAAGAGAAGAGTTTAGGCTTGCCGCAAAGAAACTGAGGAAGGTTAACTAAACTTTAACTGTTTGACTTGAATGTCAGAAAATGTGTGGTTTTGGCTCCACTAGACTGACTGAAATGTTAATTATAGACTGATGGCTATCTATATAAAAAAACAACAACTAAGATGTCAACAGTTTTCACTGGCAAAACTATGCTTAAACAGTTACTGTTTTCCATCAATTTAATAAGACTGATATTAAGCTGGACATTTGACACAAAACAAGGACAAAGACTAAATTAAAAATGGCTGAAAACGAGAAGACAAAGACACTTCTGTATCACTATGATCATACTTATCCAATAAAGACCTAAACATAACGTCATTGTGATTGTAGATAAATATGAAACAAATTTAAAAACCTGCTATTTAGCAACAAAACTACTGATGAACCAGGAGTAACAGCATGACCTTTTAAAGGCACAAAATAATGAGCTGGCTGAAGATTGCTGTGTTTGTTAAAGAGGTGGCTTTGGTAGAGACCGAAAACGAGATGAATGGAGAAAAACAGATAAAGTCAAGTGAGAGAGAAAGAGATTGCAAGAGACAGAGAGGCTTAATAGCACTGTGTTAGTCACAATGCATTAACCTCAATAAAAGGGCTGCTGGAGGAAGGAAAACACCCCCCACCCCTCCCCATCATCTAGACAATAAAAGGCAGTCAGTGTGCATGATGAAACAACACGGTCAGTCAGGTAAGGCTTTCAGCATCATGGCTCACTCTCTGAGGGGTAAAAGCCAGTCATTTCGCTCCATGCCTGTATCTGTAAGTGTGTGTGTTTGTGTGAGGTTGTGTGAAGGCACTCCTTAGGGGCACCAGTCAAAGGGCATTGCCTTTGTTTTGGCTGCTGCTACTGGTGCCACTTTGTGTCTAACACACATACACACAGACTAACATTTATTATGGGTCAAAAGCAGGTCAGGCTTTCAGAAGAAGGGCAGAGCACAGCAGGCATGAGCCAAGACTGCACATCCTCCTACGCTGCTCTGTTTCCTCAACACGACACACATGAGTGAAATGGATATGAGAGTGTCTTCATATCTCACCACAACTCAGCCATGGCTGGCATAGGGAGATTTAAAACCTGTCTACAGTGGACACAACTAAGCTTTGCTTTATAGCTTGAAAGCCAGCCAGCCAGAGAAATAAGTGTCAACATACAGATCACATGCTGACACATGAGGAGACCATGTCTAAAACAAGCTGCTGTAAAGCACCATGTTGCAGCACCAAGACATTCATGTAAAAACACTTTTGGTGCAAACCCAAGAGTTTTAAAAGTTCATTGTTTTCCCAAGCCAATGTTTTCAATACATCTGACAAGGAACAGGTCTAATTATAGCATACAAAGTGATATATATATATAATATAACACATTATACTGTTGCATTCAATGTTGTGTTAAAGCATGTTGTATAATTGTACCTTTCATGCTGCCTGACACTGTCAAAGAAATAAAAAAAACTGTATTTTAAATATCGTCACTGTATCATAGTGCGGTTTGCCAAACAGATCATTTTCACTCTACATAACAAAAAACAGAATATTATGAAGAAAGCATTCCAAGGGTTACAGCTTCTTTGTATTTCTTATGTGTGGAGCTAACACAGCATATTACTGTGGCCTGTGGGAGAGACGCAGATTCTAATTTAGTTTTTATTGAAAGAAAATCTTGGAGGACCATTGGGAAAATTTGGATTACGGGCCCGAGAAAAGTGATAGACATGAAACTATTGGAGAGGGGAAATGTGGAGCAACCAAAGCAAAGAGAGAAAATACATGAAGTTGTTTCTTTTGACATTAATGTACTTTTGGAAATTTTAACCAGTACACTATTAAATATATAATAATAATAATAATAATAATAATAATAATAATTATAATAATAATAATAATAATAATAATTTGGAAAAACATTAATTTTAAAGTTTAACCTGCCTACCACTGTCATGTCAAGACAACATAAAACAGCTCAGTTTAATCTTACTAATTCAAACACAATAAAAAGCTGAATAGAGTTTCGAGAGCCAAACAATGTTAATGATGGACTGTACATAATAATTTGTACATATGAGGAGAATGATAGTCAAAAAGCCTTTCCATATGCATAAAAATCAAATAAAAACACTTCAAAAGAGTCATGGAGTAATTCTGCTGATATTTCAAACTAACCTGCTAATTGTTTTAAACTGGGTTTATGTCAAAAAATAGCAGTTAGTCATCACTTGATGGACAAACCACATTTAAAATAACAGACACGAATAATGTGTGTGTTGTCTGAGGAAGAGCGAGCAGGTGATTATGTCATCCTTTGGCTGTAGAAGGGAGAGATGAGCCAACAACTTGGTGTGTGATTATTTGTGGGTGTGTGTGCGTGTGTGTGTGTGTGTGGCTTTGTAGGCAGCGGATCTATCAATGTAATGTTACTTAACCACTTTGAATTTCCAACTGAGAATCGTTCCATCCCTCCATCTCTACTCTCTCTCTCTCACTCACTCACTCACTCACTCACTCACTCACTCACTCCTACTGTATAAACAAAAAGAGCGTGCCATTTCTGCAATGCATCTTGTATTTGATTCAAATCACAAATAGATCGAGGCCTGTATTATGTGTGCCTCTAACAGTAGGAGCTCATCTCCAGCTTAATCAATATAACAACATACTCCAGCTGGACAATCCCATACATACATGGTATCTCAGAGGTTTACCCAGCTTTGTATCACTGAAATGTGGGCAGCACGTGCATGCAAGATGCTGAATTTCCCTCAATCGTTCCTACACTTAGACAAGTTTGGTGTCACCTCTCCATGGACACAAAGAGTGAAGCAGTGAGATCAGGAAAGAAAGGAATGTCCTCTCTCTCTCTCTCTCAAACTGTAAAACGAGGTAGTCCTGATCAAATGTGAACAAAGATTCTGCTACTGCAATGCCTCTTTCCCCACTTAGCAACATCAAATTTTCTTTCAGCAGTGGGAGTGTTCGTAGGTCATCAGAGGTGCAGTGCTTTAAGGATTTCGTAGGTTGTACCTTTTCAGCTTTAGTGCGTACCACAGCCTTTTACGTAGTCCTAACTCCAAGAATGGTTGCCACTTTCTGCTGTATAGAAGACAGCCCAGTTTAATGACTTTCTTTTCAGCTTTTTTCTTTTCTTTTACTCCTTTAAGGATAATATAGGTGGCTTCAATTTTTTTTTTTGCTAACCAATAATGACACACCCACCTTTGATAAACACTGCTAGTTTTGCAGCGAACAATATTAGTAGTTTTAGCGACATGCTAGCTGGGACAAAGGTTCATACAGGGTCTAACAAACACTGCTAGGTGAGTGAGTGACTGTAAATGAATTGGTTTGCAGTTCAAACAAGTATTTCATAACAAAGACTAAAGTGCTAATGGCTGAATTACAACATTTTGAGACAATATTTGCAACAGTGGATTACAAGTTGAGGCATGCAAGTACTGAAGTTACTGAGAAACAAAGCGCAAATATCTGTGTGTCCTGTTTTCAGAATCAATTATGAACAGCGCACTGGGACAAAGTTTTCCCCTTAGGCTTCCAGGCCTTGAAACAGAAATGTGGAACTTTAATGTAGTGGTTAAAGGAATTCACCAGACATTTTACAGTGTGACATAAACACACACTCACTCACACACATACACACACACACTAATTCCTAGTTCAGCCCTGTTGTACAACCCCTCCGCCCAGCTACCCTCTATAAACACATTTTACAGGTTGTTTTTCAAAGGGCTCATCTTTTCAATGGGGCCAGCTAAGTGATGCTGGGAGAGGGTGTGAACTGTTTGGAGAAGCCACAGACACAGACAGACATTTAAAACCCCGTCAACTCAGCAGTGCAGTCAGACAGAGTGGCACTAAAACTGATGAGTAAAATATGACTTTAAAATTAAAGGGCAGCTTTACGGAGAGGGTGCTTTATTTATGAGTCAGTTCATTTAAAGCAAAATTTATTTCTCTGCCACAAACTTAAAGGATGATGTTTTTTTTCCCCCCACAATGAGACAAAGAGAGAGATATAGAGGAAGAAAGAAAATGAAACTTTTACCCTGATAGCCAGAATTTCATCAAGGGTTTGTGAGCTTAAAGACTTACGGTGTGGAGTCCAAGCTGATGCTGTTGGCCTGTGTGGACGATGCCGACTTGTGATTTGAGGAGAAGACGGGCAGACTGGGTGAAGCGTGGATCACATGATCGACGAGATGGCCAACGGACGACGGGCGTAGTCGTGTGCCCTCTTGTACAAACAGTGAGTTCCTAACAAACAAACACATTGACACATAATGTTACAAGTTGGGGATACAATCTCAAAATGATTTTGGTTTCAACCAAAGTGTTTCTCCAGATACCAAATAATGACTACCTGAAGCTGTTAAGAAACTCACTCTTTTTTTTTTTTTACTTTTTATCTCTGATTTAAATCATAATTGTGTCATTTTAATTTTATATTGTATTTTATGCAGGCAGGTTAGAGGTCATAGTTGGGCTTCAGGGACTTGCTTACGCACACTTTTGTAGCAAAAAGTTTTTCAATACAGTCACACTTTCCATGTAGCTGCATTGAAAATATGTCTGACTTCCATATGACCAGGATGAATTTAACACTTAATCAGTGCATTTATGCCAAAACCTTCAATTTAAAAATTCCTCAAAATGTTTAATTTGATTATATTCCACTATCATTGTTGTCTAAACCGAAGCTGAAGTGAACCTCAACCTGGTATTAACACTGCAACTTGGACTCACTGATTGGGCGTCCCAGGGGGTGAGCGGGTGGGCAGGCTTTGGGTCTCCAGTCTCTCATCTGATAGGCTGTTCCTGCTGACTGACTCCCAGTCAGTTCCACCCAGCAACTTCCTAGCCAATGGCTTGCTGGGAGATCTGTGCAGACCAAGACAAAAATTCAGTTGCTGCCAGAATAAAAACAATAACAATGAAACATTTGAGCTCCTGCCGTGTTTATCTACCCTCAGAGGCTTGTAACAGCTGTATCCAACCAATAAAGACATTACCTGGCAAAGACTCTGTCTTTGATGCCTTTCTCCTTTCCATACTGCACTGACTGCACCTCTGTCCTCCCGCTGCACACGGGAAAAAAAATAGAGACAGCAGTCAGTGGACTTTCTTGGAAAACTTTAAAAGTAAAACAAGCAGAAAATGTTTAACTCTTGCGTTTATAAAGGTTTCAAAAACTGATTCT
This sequence comes from Acanthurus tractus, assembly GCA_029783725.1. Taxonomy (NCBI): domain Eukaryota; kingdom Metazoa; phylum Chordata; class Actinopteri; order Acanthuriformes; family Acanthuridae; genus Acanthurus; species Acanthurus tractus. Next base: position 18,353,085 of record JAQNCA010000005.1, read on the forward strand.
TAAGTTTCTTAGTTGCCCTATTTCCTGAAAATAAGACATGTGGTGGCATGCTGTCCTTAAAATGACAACAGGAATGTGTGGTTTTGTTGTTCAATAATAGGAGCCACTTTGCTATTCCAGCATCACTACCTTAAACCTTTCGGAAACATTAACTCTTTAAAAGAGCAAGCGAGTCTAAATTTTATCAGCATTACAAGTTAAGCATAATTTATCAGACAGTAACTTGTGCAAAACTAGATATTTAACAGATATTTTTCAATGTGCTACACTGTTAATATGTTAATTGGAAGGTTTACTGGCATTTGGAAGTCAGTGAATATTCCACAGTAAGGGTAATAACACACACCCACACAAACACACACGCACATACACGCACACACACACACCATCAAGCCAAACATCAGATCAAGACTTGCTCACATTGCATCACTGCTGCTCAATAATACATCACAAGACCTTCAACTTTCGGTTCACTCATATTTCATGAAAAAGGGAAATAAAAAAAATCCCTGTAAAGTGAAAGTAAATTCTCACAGTGCAATGACATTTTAAAAAAAAGTACTGTACATCACTAATGAAACTTAAGTCTGTGGGGTAGCTAGCATGGAATACTTGCACACGGACACAAAAACACAAACCATTCCTTTAAAACTTCAAAGCAAGTGCTGCAAGGCGAAGCATACATTTATTTTTGCTCATTTTTAGGTAAACCCTGAATAATTAAATTATGGTCATCTGGGATAGCATGGGAGGTATCCAACAGCTTTCCAGTGTTTCAGCCTGACAACCCAGAGTTAAACTGCATTAACTTCCTAACAAACAAATGCTTCTGTTGCTGCCTGGCTGAAATCCAGACAGAAGGAAATGCAGACAAAACACTGAGAGGTCTAACCCATGGACGTCTGCAGTGAGTGTACAGGACATTCAATCAAAGACTGTCTGTCAAGTCTGTCAGACTTTTCACAGCTTCTCTTTGTGCTCTGTGGATTCTCTCCATGTTCCACCGGATGTGTGTGTGTGTGTGTGTGTGTGCGCGCGCGTGTGTGGTGTGCATGTGCGAGTAATCTTGTTCTCACCAGTATCTGAACTTTGAGCCCAGGGTGAAGTAGTGAGCGAAGAAGTTCTTCTGTGGTGGGATGGGCTGCTCCAACCTGAAGAAGGTGTGGTGCTCCACACAAGCCTTCCACAGGTTTTTACAGGCCCGATAGTTCACCATGTTGAAACCCAGCAGCGTTTCCCGGGTCTCAGTCTATTTCACAGGGACAAGGGGACAACATTCAGTGGACCGTTTATCAACAATTCATTTCAAAAATATGTAGCAGAAGAACAAGAAAGTAAAGACAGATAAGGCCAGTGTACTTCAACCAAGGAAACCAATAAAGAAAATAAATTTTACTGTTTATAACACTTGCCATTCGAACACAGATTTCTGAGTTTTAAAGGTGCACTGAATAAACCATGATTCCCCTGTCACAGACACTCAAGCTACCCGTAGCCACTGTTCATCCATTACTTTGAGCTGTTTGCAATTTTTCGCTTGATGTAAAGTACTTTCAATCACCTTGTTGCTGAAATGTGCTATATTAATAATAGCACCTTGGCTTGCAATAGGAAGTTAATGTATCAAGCAGGTAATGTCCAGACACATTAATATATGTTGAAGACAGGTGCTGCTTCAGAGGAGATGAAAAGAAAAAAAGGGGAGCGAAAAAAAACAACAACTGTATAATTGCAGCGTAAAATCGAAGTAATAACTATTTTTTTCTTAGACAAACAACAAAGGCTTCAATTGTAAAGTATTAGGATTAATGATGACTCGTGGTAGAAATAAACATCCAGTTGGTTGTAACAACACTCGGATCAAATATCTGTAAGATTGTTTGTTGCATGGAGAAGAGAAATAGATTCATGTGTCAAACGAGAAATGCAGGACACTGTGGGGGATTAGAGCAGTCAACCAGGACACAGACAGCAGGGGGTTAATCTGACATTCATTACACAGCCACATAAGCAGACACAACACAGCCAACATCTACAGGGCACCTACAGTACTCATACACATATTTATACAGTCAATGCACACCAACACAAAACAAACTCATTAGAGTACTTCATTTGTACATAATACAATTGTTGAGGGGGATAGTAGTTATGTTAAGTTGTGTGTGTGTGTGAGTGTGTGTAAACTAACCGCCTCTCTTCTCAGCTGGATGAAGAACTGCTTGCATTTGAAGGAGATTTTCACTATTTTCAACCTGAAAGCACAAAAACAAAAGTTAGTGTCTCAACAGAAAATGAGTTTCTCTCTCGTACTGAGACACTGACATTTTTATTGGCCAAAGGTCAGTCATTGTACAGCCAATGCACTCACACAGGCATCTATCTGCCACATGGTATACATTAAGGATCCTCTTTGTCAAGCAATTCTGAGCAAGTATTCCTCTGAAAAATTGTGTACTGCTTTAAAAACAAAGAAAATCATACAACACTTAATCTAAAAATCATAACACAGAACACTTTTCTGAGACTTTTTTATCTTAAAAGATGAAGTGTAACAACATACACAACCTAAACCAACCTAAAGAAAAGGTGTTGGGCTAGTGTGATGGACTCAAACAGTGTCACGTCTACCTTAAGTTTAGATTCAGTTTTATTGTGTTTGCTGAAAGGCGCTCTCTCTAATGGCCATAGTCAGCTAATGCGATAATATCTGATCATAACTGCACCAATATAAACATGTTACAATAAAAACTAGACCCTGCTCTCATTAGCTGTTTGCAATTTATGCTGATTCAAGCAATAACGTGTCATAGCAATGTGATTCTTCCTTTCCAACTCCTCAACACCAAGTCATCCCTTTTTGTTTCTCTTTCAGTCATTTTAAAGCAGGAACAGTCATCTTATCTCACACTGGTTCACATTATGAAGTGTGTCTGTATGAGACTGTACCAATCTGACAGTACAGATCTGAGACTGATTTATTCCAACACAGAGCTACAGACTTATGATAACTGAACCTTTTGCACGTTGGTGATATTTAAAGGGTTCACATGTAAAGAAAAACAGACATTTATTTTTTCATTTTACTGAGCAAAAAATTAGGTTTGCTTCTACCCCATTCTACTCCTGCCCCAGTCCACCATATCACAATGAGTTTGAAAATTTTGGATAATGTACCAACATGATAAAAAACAAAAATAACAAGAGAAGCTGTTTTTTTGTTGTTGTTTTTTTACATTTTAATGTTAAAATGATACATATTGAAAGTTTAAGTAGTCTGGGCAAAATGTCACATTTCAGCAGTATGTTTGACAGCTTCTAATAATAAACACATTGGTGTCTCTTAGTGTTTCAGTGATGCTTATCACTTCTCGAAAATCTATTTTCTGGTCATGTGTCTAAAGAGGAAGAAACAGTGTGAAATAATGTCCGAATCAGAAGACCACACACGAGCGGCCGCAGAGGTCTGCTGATGAGCAGCAGAGTAACATAATCCTTCCACAAAGCTCTGCTGCTGCTGCTGCTGTGACTCATCGCTCCCTGCTAAATATATTTTACATACTTACTCACACACACTTGCATGGACAAACACACACATATGCTTAGCCATAGTGTGAGTCATGCCCCATCTAAGTGTGGCTCATTTGTCAGGCTGCTGTGGACACAAATAGGGAAATGGCAAAAATCTAAATGTTTGTCTCTCTTTTGACCTGTTTTTACTGTATGTAAGAGTTCTAACTTATGATAAGAGAGAGGAAAAGAGACAAGAGGAGACACGATGAGAAGGGACACAAAGAAAGCAGGTTTTGACACTGTGAATCTTTGTCAAAGAGAGAATAAAGAAAGAGAAAACAAGCAGAGAGAAGAAAATCTGTGCGTATAAGGTTGAGAAACACTGTTTACTATTATAACTCTCTCACACATGGCAGGGGACAGCTGCCGGGGACACCGCTGTTGGTCTCTAAATTTAGCTCAACTGACTGGACGGCCGACACACACGCACTCACACACAAAAACCGGCTTAAGCTTGATTTTTATCTGGTTAGGAGGCCTCTGTATTGATCTACAGTATTTTCACTACACTGTGACACACAGTGACACACGCTGACCCCTACCGAAAGCAAAGCCTTCGGCCTAAAAATTCCATGGTCTGACTTTTTTTCCCCAAACGCCAGTATTCATGACGTGTTCCCAAATTTATGAAATGGTTCCCCGAGACATTAGTAATACAAAATTCATCTTTTTCATAGCTCTACTCTACATTCAACCTCGGTAATCAAATACATTTTACTGTTGTCAAACATGTACAGGAACAACATACACTCATACAGTGCACACACGCTGCTATGGGCATTCGGTCAGAGTAGGTGTGTGTGTGTGTGTGTGTGTAAAGAGTACACACGAGCAAATTATCTTCCGGAGTTACAGGGATTTGAGTAGTTATTCCACCACCCCAAGCACCCATTAACATTTAGCCTCCCACAGTGAAGCAGTAGAGTATGGGAGATTTCCAAGAATTGATGCTCAAGAGAGAATGAGACCAAGAGACATAAAGAGTGATGAGAGTACATGAACTAGACAGAGAGAGGTAAATGGAGGATAAAGGGTGAAGGAAAGCAAGCGGATTTTATGTCTATAATGTTTCCAGGAAACCTAGTTTAATATGAAGTCCTCCCCCTCAAAAAATCTGGTGGAATCATCTGTATAATTCTAGAAAAGATCAACGAAAGGCTTAAACATTAATATGCCATGTCATAATCACTGTGTGAGAGGTTACCAAAACATTACGCAGCATATTTCCTAGCAAAAAGGTTCCCTGGAAGCGATTCAAGTGGCACTGGCAGCAAACTGATGGACAGAGAGGTGAGTTTGTGACGAGAACATCCACAGTTTGATCCCCCTGATCAGAGGAAACACAGTTCTCTCGTCTTGTCACTAATTACTGCTGGAACTACAAAAAAACAAAGCAGCAAAGATTCAACTGTCCCAATTTAGCTGCTAATAGTGACTGTGGTTTCTGCATGACAATATTAAGGGAGAGCTTGTTTTTTTTTTTTTTTTTTTTTAATCTAGCAGTTCTCTGTTTTCCGTCCACTGTTCAAGTTATTCACACCTGAGAGCTGCCAGGTTTTTTTTCAGTTGGCCGCAGAGTAGCTTCGCTAAAACAGATGGTTGTCAGCACCTTGCTTGTGGGCTCCCAGCAGGTATGACTGAAACTGTTGAAGTTGTATGCATGTATGTTTTATGTTTCATCCCTTTCTTTCAATATTTTGCCCTCCAACCCACAAACCACTTCCTCTCACTTCCATGGTGTTCCACAGGATTCAGTACTTGGCCCTCTCATGTTAGCCCTCTACCTGCACCCCTCTGTGATTTCATCTCTTTTCATGGTCTTCACTTCCACTGCTGCATCGATGATTATATGTACTGTATCCACTAAATCCTTCAGCACTGCAATTCAGCTCCACCCTGACCAACTTCCTCACTGAAATTAAACCATGGATTCAAGCCAACTTTCTAAAACTGAACTGTGACAAATCTGACATGATCATTATTTGCCCTAAGGTTCTTACCAAAACCACCACAACTTCTGCTTCTCCCTACGCTTCAACAGTAAGGTCTCATTTGAAAACGAAGACGTTTTTTTAGTTTTTCACATGATTGGTTCAATTTTTCGACTTTCTTACTTACTAGTAATGGCCACCTTCTCAGAATAGATGGAGAGAAATCTCCTGGTGAAACTTAAGTAGGGGACCCACACACTCCCTAACCCTTGCAAGTTTCTGTTTCGTGTGTGTGTCACTCACCATGGGAAATAGTTGATTCGTACCCTGTTCTTGTAAACCACAATACCAGCAGACATCACTCCAATAAGAATCTCTGTGTTGCTCTGGTCCTGAGGAGAAGGGAACAGAGCACATTGAGGCAGAGCCAAACAGAGACAGAGATCAACAGGGGAAAAAAAAAAAAAAGTAAAAATAAGAAAAAGACATTTTTGGTAAGCTTACATAAAATATAGACTTTGCTTAAACCAGACAACTTGTCTTTAACTATGAGTAGATGGTAATGAGACACTTAAATGACCGTCCGATATAAAAATGTGTGGATAAAAAATAGTGTTTGTGTGGATGGGTTCAGGCCAGGGTCCAATAAATATCTACAGTAAAGTAATGAAGACCTTCCAACATGTCTACACTTTTGTCCCAATCTGCTATTTAATTAAAAATGTAATTTTATACAATGTGTACTGAAAATCCTTCAAGTGCAATGTGATACTGGCAATGACAGAGTGCTGGAACATGTTTGGCTTCTTCTACTTTGTGGAGGAAACAAAACTGATTTTTTTAAGTTCTGATTTAATATCAACATGGAGACATCACCTCACACTGACAATCTGTTCTTAATGATGATTTATTTCTTTATTATTTAATTGCTGCTTAGTGTTCATAAAACAGATTTAGCACAAACTTTACTTAATCTTGACATCATATGTGATGCTACGTCGTACTTATCCCCCCAGCAGTTAAGGTGAATCTTCATGCTTTATAGTAGCCCAGTAGCCTGAGTAGGTAAGATAAATTGGTAATAAATCGGACTCATGTGATGTTTTCTAAATGATTATCCAATAAAAATATATACAACAAATCAATATAAATAATGACTTGGCTACTCTGCTACTATCTGTTGCTGTTTTGGTGAGCTGAATGCCAATGTGTGGCATTTCTGCAGGATGTGGGCATCAACACCAACTGTACACAGTGCAGCTCATCCAACCTGTTCTCATTCCTCCTCAGCTGCTGAGGGAATGAAAACAGCACTTGATCGAACATGTTGTGACAGTGGGGGTCCAGACTGGGACTTTATGATATATATTCAGAAACCACCAGCTGATGATGTTGACTAAATTAGCTTTGACCGCTCAGGGTCTTTGTGGGGGAGAGGAAAGGCTAGAGTGAGATCACAGATACCCTGACATGTTTAACAGACTTCATAGCTACTTCTGGGGAAAAAAAACCTATGAGGCAGCAGGCAAAAAGCAACACAGAAACAAAAACACAGAAATACAATCTGTATATGCAGCAGTTAACAAACACACACCTGACAAGTGTTTACAGTCGCAGAATAAACCCTTACTTACCCTTGCATAGTGCAGCTCTACCCCGTAGAGCTCCAGCGTGCGTGCTGTGTTCAGATAATTAAACTCTGACTGGGCAGGAGATAGACCACTGAGAAGGGGGGGGGGGCATAGGGAGAGATAGAAATTAAATTGATAGAGAGAGAGAGAGAAAAATATAAAGATATAATGAGAA
>JAQNCA010000005.1:18361222-18380206 GCA_029783725.1 Acanthurus tractus
AGGGGAAAGGGATAGATAGAAAGGAGGAGGGAGAGCACGGCCAAAAGCAAAGATAAAACTATATGTTAACCTATTTGTAAGCTATATGTAAATGTGTTAATATTGATACTATTAAGAGTACTAATAACAATGCCAACAGTAGAAATGCTTGTAGTAATAATAAAAATAATAACAATAATAATAATGAATAACAATAATAATAATTGCTCTCAGCATCAGAGCCACAACAGAAGGCACAGCTTGGATCAACAATCCTGGCGCAACCTCTGTCCATGGGTAACATGCATTCATTTTTTATAAGGAGGTATTAGAACAATCATATTGGTGAATAAAACAAGTATATATATTCACATATTAGGTGCAATAAAGATTTCTTACTTCAGCCTATGACACTTCTCTTTAAGAAATTAGGTGTTTTCACTGTAAACACATTAAGGACATATCAAATTGATATATTTTAGTTCAATAAAGTTGCAGCTACCCAGCAATTTGAAAACATGCAGTGTATCTAACTGAGCTGTGTATACGTTACATTGAATATTACAAATATCTTTATGAACACGTCAAAAAAACAACTCTACATTGGCCATATTTTGAGGATTATACATCATAAAACAAATGGCCAAAGGCATTCAAACGAGGCTGAGAATGACAAAAAGACAGAAGGATTAGAAATGTAGCTTTTTTTACTCAAAGATGAAAAGGGGGTAACATGCAGAATGAATTGATTCCCAGATCTCCGGTAGCTTTTAGATCACTTCACAGAGATGGAGCTCAGAGCCAATCCCCAAAGCCATTAGCTCACTGGCTGGCCATTGTAGCTCAAATGCATCAATTCACTCAAGTAGTCCCTGGACTAACCTCCAGCCAGTAGCCTAAGCATATTGACCAAGGAAATCAATTCAAGCTCACCCTCTTATTGATGAGCACACTGCTCTAGGGAGAAATATATGTACAGTCAATAACTTACATGAGAACAGTAGGCTAGTGTTGGTTTTATTTTACGCTTCAGTTATTACTTCAAGAGGGTCCAATATTAGGGCAAGTGAAGCTCAGAGACAAGCTGACAACCTGATCCCTCCTACTATGTTCATAATCTCATATGAAATCCATAGACAGCTGTAGATTGGCTAAAAGTAAAAAGATAAGATTCAAATCAGGCTCTTTAAAATTAAGCTATTTACCAACAAAGTACAAAAAAGACATCCAACTCTCCATTTGCTATAATGGATTCACATGCATAAAGGGTCATTTAATCCAAAAGTGTATGTGTGTGTGTTTTCTTTTCAGTCATTAACACTACATTTCCCTTCATCATTGACAGAAAATTGGACTGTATGTTCACCAGGACTGTCAATGACTGTCAGTCTGAAAATCTGTTAATACATTAACAAAAGAAACAGTATGAAACAGTTTAAACCAGCTTGTGCTTAGTGATGCAACATTAGTGCAGACATAAAAGCTGCATTACACAAGCACACATCCGCTGTAAAATAACACAATGAGTTGTTTTTTGAGGAAGGAGTTGTTGCAGTGTGCGGACAGTTGGTCAATTTTAAGCAAGAATTTAGGTCTGCTGGGTGGGATTGGTGGTGTTTTGAGAATGGAAGCCTTAGTGTGGGATTTAGAGCGATCAGTGCAGGCACTCAGGCCGAGCTAACTGAATTAGCAGCATAGCAGCTGCTTCAAGCCGTTTTTCCCAAAGCAAACATTTATCTCTGTAATCTGGGCTGGCACTGTGTGAAGTGACAACATGGACCTAGCAAGAGAGTGTCTCTGTGTGTGCGTGTGTGTGCGTGTGTGTGCGTGTGTGTGCGTGTGTGTGCGCGCGTGTGTGCGCGCGTGTGTGTGCGCGTGCGTGTGTGCGCGTGTGTGTGTGTGTGTGTGTATTTGGGGGTAAAAGCAGTAGTATCATAATGTTGGCAGTCTAGGCCAAATCTCTTCTCTGACCTATATACTGTATCAGAGTAAATTCCCCCCAAAATATGCAAGAGAGGTGGAAGACAGAAAGAGGGCGAAAGCGGAGGCGAGGGAGATAAAGGGGGGGGGGGTTAAGAGTGCTAAAAAAAGGATAAGCAGAGAGGGATAAGAAAGATTAAATGGAGATAAAAGACAGAAACAGACAGAAGGCAAAACAGGCCGCACGAAAACAAAGAGCAGCAATAAAAGAGAAAGAGCGAGTGGGACAGACAGTCAGACCAGTGTGTCAGGAGTCATTATTCAGATGACAGAGGGGCCCAGTCAGCATTTACCGCACGGGCTAAATCACAAAATGAGGCTGAACGTCCACTGGCACTGACTGGTATGTAGGTCTGAAGGGATGTTTTTTAAACAGTGGTTTTGAAAAATGTAGGCCAAGAGGTGTTGGAGCAGCGTTGTAAGCAAGGCCAACAAACCAGAGAAGTACTGAGTGCTACATAATTTATTGAGCAGCCAACTGCATGCCTGTAGCAAAATTTGGGTCTCTACAATAAAAGTGTTGGTGCTGTTTGTTATCAGCTATATCTTGTAAATTCAATCAGGCATCACATCTAAAACATTTATATGCTTGCCCTATGTTCAATTTAGGAATGCATGGGACAAAATAAAGGATAGGATAGTCCATGTTGCCTTAACACGTTTCCATTTGTTGCAATGCTGCTGTACCATTTTTGGTCAACAGCAAGTATTTTTTGACTCGTCCCTACTGTAAAAAGCTGAACCACAATCACGTTGAATATTTATATCACTGTAAATTATATGCAATTTCATCACACAGCTTAATTGAATCCTAATGGCTTCAGAGCACCAGCTATAAATGCACCGAGGCAACCACAGTGATTACATTTAACAGTGTGTGTAGCTAAAGAGGGGCCTAATGAATTGCCTTTCCATCGTTTTGTAAAGTGGATGTATCCAGGGAGCTTTAGGAGCTACTTACATTGAACAGCATAGGACGCCAGCAGTGCAGCTGTGTTGTGTGGACAGGGCAATCTGAAAGTCACAGAAACACACACCCACACACACCAAACACACAAAACAAACAGATATACAGATTAAGTTGCACTGCACATATATTTTTCTACATCACAATATGATAACCAATAATTTCATGTGTATGTGTTCTTAAAAAAGTTTACAACCTGTAGTTAATACACACTTGAGGCTCAGAAAAGCAAGACGCAGGGAGCAAAGATTGATATTTTAGTATTTCAAAGCTCTGTTGTCTTTTAGTGAAACTATGAAAAACATCTACACTGGTAGCAACATGTTTGGCACTCTGATCTGGACCATCAGGCTCCACCCAGGTGCAGCAGTTCAATGACATGAGCATGACAACAGTCTGCTGCACATGTTATTGTTATTCTCCTACTTTTCCATCCTCTTTGTATATACTGGTAGATAGCAAACCAGCATTTGAGGTGCATTTCACCATGAACTGCATCATCACTGCATCATCACTGCATTATTGATTCAACAAAGGCGATTTGGCTTTGTATAATCTACTCTTTTTGTACCATTATCAAGACATAACCAACGGCCAATACGTTTTCTGCACCCATTCATAGTGTGCTTCCCCTATGTATCACAAAGACCTATCAAGAAAAGCAGTGGCATATATTTGCACTGATTTGAAACAAAAATGAGTGTGCTGCATGTGTTGGTGCATCTACCCCATGAGCTTGTGTGCACATATATGTACAGATGTACGAACCTCTTTAGATCTGCTAGCACTTTCCATGACAACTGATGCTAATAAACTCTATTAGTGCATCACTTGAGGCAGAGCTGTCCACTTTTATCTACACAGAGAAAGACGTACTCACCTTCCAGTTAATATATCCTGCTTTATCTGAAGAAAATATTGGTACCTGAGGGGGGACAACACACTGCATTAGAATTACAAACAAGGGAACCATTATCTCAGTTTAAATTGAGCATAATATGATCTAAAGACAAGCAGCCGACAAATGCCTGCTGGTCAGATTTTAATGGCGACACTTCTAATGGCCTGTTACTTCAAATCAATCAACACCCCTTAGCAAAGTTCAATTAGAAGCACAATACAACTCACTTTGCAACTAAAAAACAGCTTTGTTTTATTCAAAAGGGCTTTTCCTGTCATGTGTATTTATAACACCATTACAGAAAAAAATCTACAAAACTGAAACATTATGTATAGCATGTAGACTGGAAAGTGATGATATTAGTAGTTTAGAGAAAAGGACGATAATTTATATTAAATTTTAGGGACAATAAAAGTGTCACCATAACAATACTTTCTCCATATCTCACTTTTGTTATCAATGTTGTTCAAACCAGTGTTGCAGTGCACTACATCACTGACGTCATAAACACTACACAAGATCAGCATCAGCAGATCCACGGCTCACTGTTACATGCTGTATACTCAGTGTTGATAAGGCTGGCTCAGAAGGCTAGGCCATGGCTGAGAGGATGAAATGAACATCAGGCAGAGAGGGCGATATGACGCTGTGGGGCCTCCTCTGCACATTGTGTATGTAGAACACAGTGTTGCAACCCTTATGTTTGCAGAGCTGTGGGTTGGATGACACATTATGACCTCGATGCAAATATATTTTTTTGTAATCAGCTTACATCAATGAGAGAAAAAAACCCTGGGACTGTTTTTATGAAACCAATTTTAATAACATACAGACAGAAAATATATGTATTTTTCATATACTCACAGTTTATACCATGACCCCTCTAGCATGATAAGCTCAGGGAAATCTGCAGCTATGTGTAGCACTTAATGCTAATTTAAAAATACTCAGACCCTCTTGAAGAGAATTAGTTAAAAAAAACTGAAAATATACTGTATTTGCTTTGATTTGTGATGATGTGAGTGGCGATGAACAGTTTACACTACCACAACTTTTTCCCTGTGAAAAAGAGATGGCTAAAAAGAACAGACTGATTAAAGCTTTTCACTCCCCAGCTTGTAAATCGCTAATCTTTGATGCTTTTTGACATCAGTTTAAAGTGATCCAGGAGCTGAAAGCAGCAAACACCAGGCCTTGAATGTAGCCTGAATCCAGTTTAACGCCTTAACAAAATGAACACCTCTGCATCACAGAATATTGAGAATTTACCAAAGTGATAATCATTGTGTCTCCTACCGTGTGTATTCTTCCTGAAGTTTATTAGGGTCTGTCACAAAAAATTTGACTCTGAAGCTCAGGTTATGAGGGGACCCTCCTGAAAAATGATGATAAACAGTTAGAGAGGAAAAGACGACATTGTAAATCTGAAAGACAAATTCCTGATCCAGACAGCTATATTTTAAGATGAGGTCATGTTATAACCTCAGAGCTTGAAAATTAATCTGAAACTGTGTGAATTTTTTTTTTTATGATGACACAGATATTGTAATTCAGTGACACACAGTGTTATTCAGACAACTTTGTACTTAAAGCTCATGAAATCAGGAAGTTCTGAATCAGGAAAAGAAATACTGACTGATACAGTGGCATTTTTATGTGGGTTCCAAACCTTTTTTTTTATTTCAACTGTGACAGAATATAAACATTTGGAATAGATCACTTTAAATGCAAAATAGGCAAGTCTACATGATATCAACACATGAGGCGAACCTGTAGCGTCAGAGATCCAAAACACTGTGGTTATTCCTCAATGAATCATTCACTCAGCATGAAAACGAGGTTGAATCAAAGTTCAATCATTGCTTAAGCAGGACTGCATTTCTTACAAGGGCTACTTCTTAATTGTTCTACAAGTTATGAATTCTATTATTCATTATTAAAAAAACAGCTGGGTTGAAAATAAGTTTAATCATTGCTTGAGGCAAATTCAGAATATTCAATCACAGTGTGAAGACTTTTGCTTGAGGTGTAGTTTGGACTTTTGACCGTCCCTGCAGCTGGACTGCAGACTTCTGCAGTAAACACCTGGCAAATTTTGAAATGTACCAGCTGTCTGGCAGTCAGTTAAGGTGAACCTGAAAATGACCTGGACTGGTTAGTTGAGGTGGTATGCTGTGGATTTCACCTACTTTTTAACTGTTTCCTGATGGGCTTGTTGGGATCGAGCCAGCGCTGTAAAATATTGATTGAGAAACACTTAGAGACACCGTGAAGCCTCCACAGCATGAATACACACAAGCTAAATTATTCACCACTGGCCACACACACATAACACACCTGAGAAAAACACCCAAACACTGCCTGCATGAACACAAACACACAAAAACACTATGCACAATAACACACACTGAATGTATATTCTAGTCATGTTTATTTGGTCACAGTCACACACACATTTCTCCCATAGATTAAAAACATCATACTGACTGGTGAATCTAGGGAGTCATCAGCCAAGTGCAGGCCGAAGTAGTCTCTCTCAGTCAGCTCCAGGTGCTTGAAGACAGCATCCAGCAACACCTGGCCATGATCTGACTTCTACGGAGAGAAACAGAAAACACACACTACGTTAGAATATGTCACTTCATTTCCACAAAGTCAAAAGCAGAACAAATGAGAGCACTACATTGCGCAAAGATCTCTGAATCATGTCCTTCCCTCCCTGTTGCCCACAGACTCCTCGTGTGAAAGGTCATGAGAAGAAACAGTGAGGGCACGCAAATGAGAGAGGAACTGATCAAACCATATCCTGTGCAGTTTTTGTCAAGAAGACTGAAGCTCAGCCCTGAGAGTCCTCACACAAAGAAATCCCTTTCCCCCTCCGCTACATAATTTAAACGCTCGCACTGCTACAGAAGCCTTTGACCAAGTTAAGATCTTTGTGTGACTCATGTTCGTGTTTAGCCTCATCTAATATCTGCATGGAAAAGAACATGTATGAGGAATTAGGTCAATTGCTCTCAAACTTTTTCTGGCCTGCTCTCCTTCAGATGTTGAAAAAATTTCACATGCTTCCTTTTTTGAACTGTATCAATCATTGACAATGACAGAACACAAGTAATTAAAAATAATTCAAAATTTCCATTGAATTTTAGCAAAAGTAAAGGTCAGTATGTCAGCATTAGCAAACTCCCACTTTCTAACATTTAACAATAACATGAATCACTGAAGTTTCAGCTATTTTCACCTGTGATGATTATCTATAGTTTGTTTTTGTTCTTGTTTATTGTGTCTTGTAATAATTGTTGTTCTGAGAATATCAAAAAGAAGTGACTCCTGGGAGCATTTAGATTTCCTCTATTAGGAGAGACATACAGAAGAGCTGCTGACATATAGTCACATGCTAGCTTGTTTCAGTGTGATCTCAGTTCCAGGTTGTGGTGACTTGGCTTGATTGGCAAGCATCTGATCACGTTACATACATACATACATACATATATGTGTGTGTGTATATATGTATATATATGTGTGCGTGTGTGTGTGTGTATATATGTATATACACACATATATAATATAATATTAATTAAGTAACATAGGTTTAAAATTCTCATATAAACATAAATGTTAGAGATATAAGAATTTATTTTGTCTTGCAAGAACAATATAGGAGCTGTAGGGAAAAATAGCCTAAAGTCAAGATTTATTGTTACATTTCACAACAAGTTACTTTTCTTACTTTAACTGGAAACTGAACAAAAGGAAAAGAAAAAAGTGTTGATGAAATTAATTGATGAAATCTGTTGAAAAAGTTGAAAAAAGAAAGCAGCATGTACAGAGGAGTTAGAAGTAGAGCACTGAAGAACACTTATCAGTAAAAAAAAGCACAGTGGGAAATAGTACAAAGAAAGAACCGAAGTAAAACACTGAAAATACCATCAGTCTTTTGCCAGGATTAGAGCAAAGTTTAAATCTGCAAGTTCTGCTTTTTGAAGAGTCTTTTGTCGGGAAACGCTCAGCAATGCTTTTTGCTATGGCAAAAGACTGTTGCTGTTTGGAAGAACTTTAGGCTTTAATGGAAAATATCATCTTCTTTTACAGTCTTCTTAGTAAATAACTTTCTTGTTTTGCCTAAAACTTCTATTGACTGGAGGCCTAATTGGTTTAACTCACAAACTTGAGAAGGGCTAGGATAATATTATGGGCCTCAAATTACATGCAACAGGGAACAAGAACAGTTAAATCCAGTTATCAGAAACACTTCTTGAGAAGATGAATAGAAGATAAAGGAGAAACGGATCCTCTATCTATCTAAGTTTGCAAACAGTCTAGGGCTGGTTTATACTCCTGTATTGTTCAACATTTATTATCACGAAGTCCGGCATGACCTGCTCTTTTTAGTCAGTGAGGAACAATTTATTAAATGTATCATTAATATCACATTGTTAAATGAAAGCAAAATGAGAGTAGGAAGGGCGAAAGGATAAACTGTGGGATCACAAGTGAGGCAGAAATTCACACTTGATCCTGCCACGATTGTAGAGAGAGTATGAGTGTGTAACTCCATCAGAGCTCCCATGGGAGAAAAGACACACACACACACACACGCACACACGCACACACACGCACACACACGCACACACACGCGCACACGCACACACGCACACACGCGCACACACACACACACACACACACACACACACACACACACACACACACAGTCTGTGTCCACCTCTCCCCTTTACCCTGGTGACACACATTTACAACCCAGCATGTGTGGAGGGAACGAATGGAATGATAGTTGACAGTTGACATGTTGACATGGCAGCCCTCTAGGATCACCAACAGTCTTTTAACGCTCTAGTGTCTGTCTGTCTGTCTGTCTGTCTGTCTGTCTGTCTGTGTGTGTGTGTGTTAGCAATCTACTGCTGTCAAAGTCTTGTTAAGTGTGAGTCAACTGATGCTTTTTTCTTCCCCTCTTGCTAACTTTACGCAGCTCTCCTATCATGTCTACATGATGAAAGAATAATAAACTGTTAAAAACATTTACATCTCAGCAAATAAAACATTATTTCTCTGTGTTCTGGTGGTGGTTGAGGTTGGTGAAGGATTTTTGCTACATCTGATAAAATGGTCAAGAAACCCTCTTTGAGGAAAGCTACAGGTAAAAGGTTAAAAAAGGCTGAATTAACATTCTCTGCTGTTAATTGTAAGGTGATCATATTTTTTTTTTTATTTTACTTAGTGCACTTGGTTTAAAAAAAATGCAAAACCAACCAGATAAACTGATAAATGTTTGAAAGTAAAAGCTGTCTAGTAAGTAATCATAAAATATCTGATAAGCTGTCCGCAGACACTCCTACACACTGATATAAATAATATCACAACATTACAAATACTGGCTCCAAACAAACTTGCCGCAACATTAACAAAAAGAAGAGACTGGGGTAAACAAAAGGACAAAATGATGGAAAAAATGTGACAAACATGCAACACTTTAATATCTTTTTCCAAGTAAGGCTATTCATGGACATGTTTGAGAGACTGAGTGTGTGTGTGTCTGCTGCTCTCTTGTACGAAGTGGCTTTTCAAGCTGGATGTAGGAGCCCTGCACTTTTTATACTTTGCTCCCAGAAAACCCATTGCCACTGCATGAGTGTACATGTGTGTTTTTATGTAAGTTTCTATATATATGTATGTTTATGTGTGTGTGTGTAAGCCTCTATTGGTATTCTGAAAGCATTCCTGTCAAATGTGCAATGGCCACCACTACAAAGGCAAACAGCCATACATTGTTTTAAACTGAACATGCACTCAGGCAAACATGTCCATGTCCACACAGGCAAACACACACACACACACACTATACTTTTGCACAACATATAACAGTAATAAAGTCCAGACTGTGGATAGCTCTTGGTCTAGATACTCTAATAGAAAGAGTAACACAACACATATTAAAGAGAGACCAATGATGACAGAATGAGAGACAAGAAGAACAATAGACGACAGAGAGAAAGTAAGAGGAGGACAGTAAGTCACAGAGACACAGAGACAGAGAACGAGAGAGAAAGAGAGAGAGAGCAGGAAGAAAGAGAAAGAGAGTGATTGACGATGCTGTTGTGTGAGACAAACGTTCTTTGTGTTGATCTTCATCAGTCCAGCAGCACTACTGACTGAAATAGTGTCTGTGTGCGTGAGAGCGAGGAGAGAGAAGTGGTGATAGAGTGCAATCAGAGCACAAGAGACTGGCTGAGAGAGAGAGAGAGAGAGAGAGAAAGAGGTAGGGAGAAAAGGAGATGCTATGGTAAGTTTTTGACCCTAAGGGTTTATCCAAAGTGGTAAAAGGGGAAAAACCAAAAAACATCTAACCCATTAAAGACACCAAGAGGAAAGCCCACTATTTTTAAAAAGCAGGTTAACAAAAACAAAGTGACACATATCACTTTTATTTCCCTCCTTGTCTCCTTTCCTTCTAAAGGAAAACAGCTGAATATGCTGCATGTAGGTGTTTGTGCTAAAGAATGATGGAAATTCAGGAATGCATGAGGCAGCTTGTCCAGACAGGAAGGGAACTACGTAGACGAGGAATGATCAACCTCATTTTCTCCCCTCTCTCTCTGTGTCCAAAACACTCTCGAAATCCTGTTGAAAATCCCTTTAAACAAAGGCAGCAACTGCAACAGGAAGGCAACCCACTTCTTGTCCAGCCAACATTCTAGACACAGCCACATTAAAATGCTTTGAATTGAATCCACCAAACATTTGCAGGTTATATCGGATTTATGAGTGAAGAAAACAACACCTGAGTCAAACTGTGAGGCTTCACTACAGCACTGATGGAGCTAAATATCAAGCTGGCAATCATAACCCACTAACAGTTAGCAGACATTTTCAAGGCTGCTACAGATTATTATCACTGAAACACACATACACTCAATTTGAGTAACCAAGGGCTGATGCTTTATCAATACACAAAGGAAAAAAATCATGAAATGGTTGGAGAGCAGGAAAAATCACAGTACAAGATCCATTTAGTAGCGTTTCTGGAGGTTCAATTATACTACAGGATTGAATGAGTGGTGAAATATTGCATACGATTTCATAGCAAATGGCCAAACTTCATCTGCTAATGAGGATCATTCAATTGGTTTTGAAAGAAACTTGAACGGCTACTGAAAAGACCCTGCAGTCAGTTTGTTTTCTCAAAAGCCCATTTGAAGGATTAAATCTTCTCCACAGACTTATTTTATTAAAAAAGAAAAACATATTCATATATCTACGGCTACCATCAAAAGGAGAGGACATAACTGGGACACATTCAGTATATTCCAGTTACAACGTACCTCCCAAATTTCTGGATAGAGAACCAGCGAACTAAGCAAATTGCTCCAAAACAGCCGCACCCATCCCACAACACAAACACAAATAAGCTGAGTCACTCTCCACAGTTTTCACACAAATGCCTTACTCTAAAACATAATGAAAATTTAATAACAAAAACAGGGCAGCTGTGCTCTCTATTTTTGGCCCTCACAGTCACAGAGATGGCACGCTAAGTGTGGAGCATTTGTTATTAGGACTCTGCTCAAAGACTAACTTTTAAATGATTTCTCGCCATGGTCTTTGAGTTGTTTGGAGGTTATTTCTTGTATAACTTTTAGGTGAAATTATAACTGTTCCTTTAATATGCTGTCTTGCTTTTGAATAACAGGAGATGACAATGTATGACTCAATGAATGTAAAGTTACTTAAATGACTAATTACAATCTTTTAAGCTAAATCAGATTCTGCAATACACTGACATTGTCTTCGCAAAAGGCTGCATCCACACGATTAAATTTTGATTTTACAAAAATATTTAAAGAAGAAGATGTCTATTCAGCATTTTGGCACTGTATAAGAAGCTATGACCAGACTAACTTGATTTAAAAACACACTTGACCATTCACATAGACTGAGAATGTGCATGCCTTTGTTTTGCATTTTCCACATGTGCATGTAAACAATACAGGCACAATTAATATATATACACAATTTAACTGCGAAGCAGCTGCTAGCAAAGAAAACAAGTAAGAAATAACTAATTCTGAATTAACAACTGGGGGTCATAGGCCCATTGATAAATACAGACTGATGCTGTTTGATCATGATGGAGGGATCACATGATATGTGTGTGATGAATCAGGGAAGGACATGTGGATATGATACCGATGAGACACATTCAGAAAAGGAACATGGGGGTCTGTGTCATCGTTTTTAAAAGCAGGCAAGCAGCCTTTCTGCAAGTCAACACAACAAAGTCACTCGAAGATTTTAAATGAGAAGTTTCTGTTCTAAAAAGCTGGAGTTATGTTCAGGCTACGCGAAAATGTAGCAGAAGTTATGCGTTTTTAATGAAGAACATATCAGGATCAGATTGGATGTAACCAAAGACTTTCAATCTACAAGATTATCAATCCAAGTGCCCACGTCCCACCCTCCCACACCAAGCACTCTGGTTCCCATGACAATAAGAGCCTGCTTCTGAATTCGCGATCCTTGCTAGAATCAAGGCCAGTCGGCCAAGGAGAGGATCAATTGAAGTATTGTTGCTCTGCGGATGGCTTGTCTTTCCAGGAAGTTGCTGCTGCTGCAGGGGTCTGATCAATGACACTGACAGAGACCGAGTCATTCATTCAGCAAGGGGTGGGGGGGGCAGAGTCTGGAGCAGGAAGCAGAGTGGGTGAAAAGGAGAATAATTTGCAAGGAAAATGTAAAGAAAGTAAAAGCAGAGAATTTAGAAAAGATACACTATGGGCTATCATCACAATCCATATTGTTGTTTTTTTTGCTTGTTTGTTCTTTTTGTGTGTCTCTCTACTCCGGACTGCTGCAGTGTGTGTCCCTTACAAAAGGCACATCTGACATTGTTAGTACATATTGTTTGAGATTCAAAGAAACTTAACATTAAACTCAGCAAATTTGACTTCATACACTTTCATAAAGAAATACATAAATTTCATATAGACTTAACATATATGTTATGCTTCTTCATCAGTAGTTTCTATTTAAAAGTAGGTTTTAGGACAATTCATGATGTCTGTCTGTAAGTTTGAGAGAAAACCAAATTTCTCTTGTGGGCTGATTTGAACAAAGAAGATTTTTTTTTCTTTGTTTAGGGATTTTTTTTATTTTATGAAAAGGTTGTAAAACCATAAAGAGAGCAAGAAACATGGTGTAAATTGTAGTTTTCTGACCCTGAAGGCAGCATCGAAACAAACATTCTGTGTTAGTATCTTGGTGTGAACGCAAAGCACAGAAAGAGCAGAAGAGAGTCAAAAAGTGTCAGTGAGAGAGTCAGGAAGTGAGAGAGTAACCAAGTAGCTAGTGAAAAAAAACATGCAACATGTTTTTTCTCTCTCTCTCATCATCTGCATTTCTTCACAATGAAAGAAAAGTAGTGTTTTATGTCGGGACTATGAATGGTAAAGTCATAATGTGCACATTTGTGCATTTCTCTAAATATAAACGCTTGCAGAAACATGAGCTGCACTCACAGACACACACTCACACACGACAGGATATGATTTATCAGAGGGGATGTTATTAGAGGTATTGTATTTTCTGACTCATAAAGGGAATTTCCCTCCTCACACTGTCATAACTCTGATCAAACACAGGGTGACAGAGACAGAAAGACAGACAGACAAAGAAAGAGAGGGAAAAGGAAATGTGTAATCACATGAAGTGACAGACAACATTAAAGTCAGTCACAAGCCAACATGTCACACACACACATTTTCACTGTCTTTCCCCTCAAGGTGTTACCATATATGACCCAATGCCTGTAAAACAAGATCAGACTAACTTTATCATATCAAATACTAACAACAAACCTCTCGGCCAGAAGGGGAGAATACTCAAGTCTGTGTGAGAAAGGAAGTACAAACAGAATACAAAAGAGAAAATACATCGTGGGATGCTTTTTAAATGTCTGCAGACATGAGGAGCTTTTTCCCCACCAACCTAAAAGTTAATTTTAGGTGGGTTTTGAAGGGAAATTTACAGTAATTGGAAAAGTGGAGGGAGGGAGGGTTGTGTGTGGGAGGAAGAGGTCTTATACTGGTTCCTATATTTTGGGGTTTGTCTTGGGCTTAATGTATGATTATATTATTTTTTTATTTATTTTCTTAAGTGCACTATTTTGGTCCTTTCTTCATGATTAAGTGATCATTAATGTATTTGTTCTGTTGTTTTAACTATGGTTAAAGCTATCTACTAATTTGATGGGTTTTCAATTCACTAGCTAGAGTTAAGTTGATAAATGGGTTTCCTTTCTCAAAAAAAGAAAGAAAACATTAACCCATGAGAAAAACATTGAGTTAATTATTAGGTATCGCTGCATATCAGTCAAGTTATTATTTTCTAAAGGACATTGCTCATCCACCCACACAAAAATAATATAAATATGAATGAATATGGGAAAGGAATATAATTTGTTATAATATCACATACTTTTAACAAACAATAGACTTTACATGTGTCAAAAAAAGCTAGCTATGGGTTACCCCATGAGCCCTTTTTTGATTTGATTTTCGGTATTTCTTGAAATTTTGGTAAACCTACACTATTAGAACTGCACCAAATTAGCGTACAGCAGTTTCTGTTTCCAATGTACCCATTAACGTATTGAGAATTATCACTGGAATACTTCCATACTAGAGAAAATCAATGAATTTAATGATTTTCAAAACAGAGATGGTCTTTACCATTACAAACTTGCCTAAGGTTTATTTGTAAAGGTTATTATTGTGAAGGAGACATACTGATACTCACATACAAGATAACTTACATTGAACTTGAAAATATTTGAATCATATCAGTCATTTGACTGAGTTATAACTTCCATAACACCTCATGTCTGTCGATCTGTGTCCCCTCTTCAACTCTCACATGTGGCCTCGGGGTAGCCCATCACAAGGCATGAAAACCCCTGTTGTTTAGCTTGAAAAACAATATAACGCATAAACTCATGACTGCAAAAGCAAAGACGACTAGAGAAACAGCATAACAAGAATACCACAGAGAATACCACAGTACACAATTTTACAGGTATCCAAAGCAGCACAGTATTCACCAAGGAAATGATTCAAACGAGCATTTTGTTGGTAACAAATATGGTTTCATCAAAGATAAGCATATGTTTTTTGGCAGCAATACAATATTCCAGCTTTAATCAAGCTGCTTTTAGAAGATTCCATGGGAATGTAACTGGACTCTGCCATTAGCCAAAATTTAATACAAGATGTGTACAGAACAGATAGAGTTGCACTTACGCTGACTTTGAAGGCCTGGACAGTGTTGTCCAGCAGCAGTACGTTGCACACAACCTGTGTGTGCTGCCTGTCTCGCTCCAGCTCCGTCGCCCGGACATTGTAGGATCTGCCAGCAGGCAAGCGGAAGCGCGCGCTCATCACGCTCCTACCAGGGTCTGAAACAAGCAAACACACAGCAGAGAGTGAAAAAATGATGAGTGAGAGAGGAGAAAGAGGTGAAAGAGCGAACAAAGTGGAACAGTAAAAAGGAAACAATGTCCGTGTTTGTAGAGTACACATAAAATTTGACTATTTAGGTGTGTTTAGGTTAAAAATGTACTTTGGAAAGGCTCACTGAGTCCACAAAGAACCCAATAATCCAATGTACAGTGTGACATGATGTACTTAGTGAAGGCAGCCAAACAGCAAGGCAAGCCAGCACAAGCAAAGACTGACTGCTTCATAAGAAAAGAATGTCAATGAGAAGGCAAGCTGCAAGTTCCCTACCAAGGGATGTTGAATCTATACAGCAGGCCAGCACCAAAACACTCACAAGCTACTTTGAAGTGAAATTAAATGAGAAAAAATTAGTCCGCAAAAGAAGTTAAAACATTTGCAAACCCATTTGTTTCATTATTTTCAAATGTTGCTTGACATTTAAAGGCAGGGAATAATGCAAGTGAAATGTAATAATGTGATTAAGTGTATCTTATCCTTTCATTTGCCTAGTTTCATACAAAGAAGCATAAACAAAATTTAAACTTTTTAAATTTTCACTGAATTCTAAAAAGTGCTCCTCCTGCCTAGACTACAACTTTTTTAGAACTGATCAATATTTTGTATTTCACCATTTACATGCCTGAGCTCAACTGGCTCTAGTGTCTGGGTTGTCTTCATTTATGAACCTGGCAGCTATGTCTGCTCATCAGCAGGGATGAATAACAATACAGTATTTCAATCTGAAGCTGCTCCATTCAGAACAAACCAAAGTCTGTTATTGTCAAGGCCATATCACGTCAGACTGCTTTCCTCGTCTTCTTTTGTAGCAAACTGGTTAAATGTGGCTTCAATCCACATGAACACAAAACAAATAAATGGACTGCACCTTAAGAATAAACAATAATGATATGCATCTTCATCACCATATTTTATAGTAAAGTTTACTACTCAGCCTTAAGTCAAGCTAAATGTCTGTGTTATTTACATGTATGTTATGTTAAAATTAATATATAGTATTATAGTTGCATATCAAAAGATTGCCTGCTTGCTTGTCTTCAAAAAAACAAGCCGAGAGGAAAACTCATTGTGACAATAAAGCTCTATCCAAACAACCATTTATTTGCACTGGATTTGACGTGCAGGCTCTTTCTTTTTCTGTGTAGTTGCAGAAGTGTTGTCTTTTTTAAATATTTTGTTTGGGAACATATGCTACTGCTCTGGGATCAGTTCCCTTCCTATTCCGCCTCCTGCTTCTTTTTTCTTAAGTGATCTCTCTTGACAGGAGACATAATAACCCCACATGGGTCATGGCCCAGTCGTCAACAGCAGAGTATTTGAGCATGTATAGTATATATGGAGGGTCCTCTGCATGTCTGAGCTGCTTGTCACTACACATCAGCACAAACCACCATGACCACTAGCAGATGGTGTGGACACTGTTTGTACACACATATATACAAATATATACTAGAGGCCTCCACTAGCAGCAGCAGCAGCCCGCCCTCTCACCTCTACACATTCAATTTATGCTCAAAAACATGAGATAGTTAGATTTTTAACAGGAAGTCAGTGAAATGCATGCTATAAATGAATGGGAACTTATCAATTTTTTGATATGACTCCCAAATTCCAGCAATTACCACAAAAAGTCATTCCTCTCAGCATGTAACAAATAAGCCATCCTATTGATGTGACCCATTCAGAGGAATATCTGTGCATAAACAGACAACATCATAGTTTTAAAAGAAGCACACAACTGGTTTTACAGGTAATGTAAGGCAATTTATATATAAATAAGAGGAATTAGCAGTTGCATGCAAAAATGTTTCTAAATTTGTGGCATCTAGCAAAGTCTGGAAAAATAACCCCTAATGATGTCACTCGGGTACCCTAGGTTGGGCGTGGAGATGATTTTGTTTTTGGAAAGTTTGCAGCATTTTTCGTAGACGCACACCATCTCGCCTGAAATTGACACCCACCCCTATTAATTTCAGAAGAAATTCTTACACTGTTATGAAATACACCATTTGCCTACACAGGAAAAAAATCAAAGGCAATACATCACACAGCATATAGAAAGAGTGAGGTAAATGTCAGTGTCGTCACCTAGTAACAAATCAGATAACAAATTAGATGCGTCAGTGTCTGCCTGATTTAGCTCAGCGGATGACAGTGCTCACCATCTACACTAGCTGCTCAGTGGGAAACCCTGGCCTGTGAAGCAAACTGAGAGTTTGGAGAGTTTCAAAGATGTAGGCATTCATCAGTAAGGGAGGGTCTAACAAAGAGATGCTACTGAGCTGCATTACAGGAAGTGTAGGATCCAGTGGCTGACAGTCAGCAAGTACTACTCATCCAGGCGTGACGCTGGTCATACTGTAGGTCAGCCTGGTAAAAATCAATATATCCCAACCTAACAAGTACAACACACTTATTCAGGCCTTATTCTGCTTAACTGTAAGCAGACACACAACTACAAATGCACGCAAGAGCACGAGCACGGGCAAACATGTATACTGACACAGGCACTCTGATGCCAGCAGTGGCACTGTCAGCTTAGGAAACAGAGCGGATAGACCAGCGAGATGAGCAGAGAGGATTGCAGAGATGAAGCCATGCAGAAGGAAGGAAGGAAGGAGGGAGGCTGTCCTATCACTGGCTCACGCTGTGGAAGAGCAGCGGCACACACACATGATGAGCTCTGACACACAGACTCTCTTCACAGGCTGGCTTGTCCTCCCTGCTCTTGTCCTGTCCTCACAGTTTTCTGCCATCCAGCTGAACATAATTTGAAGACTACAGACAGCAGCACTGGATCAACTCCAAAGGGTGCAGTTCCCCCCAAAAACATCTCTATATATGCCTCAAATATAAACATTATCAGAATGCACAAGTGCTTTAAAATGCAGTCAGAATAGTATTATCAAGGCTTTTTTGGTAAAATATATCTTAATGAATACCTCCTGTGAAAAAAGCCCAGGCTTGTGTTTGGCTGTAGACAACACTGAGGTCTAGATATCAAAGTTGATTTTTTTTTTTTAAACACTTGTTTGAGTTCTTTTCTAAGTTGCCTTGTTCTGTTACTGTTTTACGTAACTATTGTAGTTTTAACTTTGTCAGCTATACAGTCCCTTCCAGTGAAATGTATTTGAGCTACTCATACATCACAATATATATTTTCTTGTATTCATATTCTGTTTTGATTATTTAAGTTCTGATCTATTTTCTTTTTTAAAAATGTTGGCTCTGTACTGCCCTGCCATTACTTTTTCTATTCTGTTGTACTATTTTCTACTCTATTCTCAACGTTCTGTAATTTGCTGCTTTGTTGTGTTTTTAGTTTTGCTCTGCTGAGCTGGACAGGGCAGGCACACTCCCCTGAGAGAAGCCTCCGGATCTCCGGAAGCATGCTAACATTATTGCTTCCTGCAGTCAGCAGAGCTTACAAACAGGCGGGAGAGAGAGTGAAGTGTGCATGTGCACACGTGTGTGTGTGTGTGTGTGTGTGTGTGCGTGTGTTTGCGTGTGCTTGTGCGTGTGTGTGTGTGTTGTGTGCTTGTGTGTGTGTGTGTGGGTGTGGGTGTGGGTGTGTGTGTGTGTGTGTGTGTGTGTGTGTGTGTGTGTGTGTGTGTGTGTGTGTGTGAGTG
>JAQNCA010000005.1:18401345-18416738 GCA_029783725.1 Acanthurus tractus
AGCCTGATAACAATCCTGATCATTTGAATCAGGTGTGTTGGAAGAGGGAAACATCTAAAACATGCTGGATAGTGGCCATCGAGGACCAGGATTGGCCACCCCTGGTCTAGGCTACAGTCAGGACAATAAACCTGTATTATTAGTCATTTTTTGGTAATTGTTTACCAACACAATGAAATTCAAAAGAATTGTGGGGAAAGAGGCCAAGGTAAATTACATTATACACACCATATCTACACCTTATCCACAGCAAAAACTGTACAAGTTTAAGATCTGATGATACTATCTAAGTCCAAACATGCTCCCCTTAGATCTTCTTGCCCCCTGCTGCTACCGCATACAGTTTATCCCCATTAACCCTACCACACCTGTGCCCCCTCCGTTTTTAAGTATCCCTATCCTCTCTTCACTCGCTCTTCTCACCTTTTCTGTCTGTACTGTCCCTCCCTCTCTCTTTCTCTATCTGCTTCTGCCACATACTTCTGCTGTTTACAATGGGGATGGCAGGTTCAGGTGTGATGCTCAAGTAATCCGAGGCCATTGCCACAGGCAATTTAATCTTCACCAGCTGAGTCCATCTACTCTTAAAACTTCAGACTAATTCATGTTTGGATAGAGCAAGACCAACAGTAATTAAAGTTCACATAAGGATTTTCTTCAGCAAACCATTTATAAATTTATAAATGAATGTGGTCAGACTCTATGTCAGAAAACCCACAGAAACAAACTTTTCTTGGCCTTGCTTAATCCTGTTTAAATACGTACAGTGCCACAGCACAGCCTCCAATCTTAACCTAAATTTCAGCTATTAGAGATGGGATGTGCATGATTGTGTCCTTAAAGAAACCTGCAATTCTAATCTCAAAATCCACTGTTGCAGCATAATCCTTACTACAAAATATTTAATATATAATATATATATTGGGGCAACACTGCCCGTAATGGTGTCCCAAATCAAACTGTGCAACATGGCAGATCTTAGTTCCAAGATAAGTTGTTTAGCTTCAGCAACCATAAATCTCAGAGAAAAACTCCTCAACATGTTCAGGTTAGGACTAACCACAAACATTCATTCAAAGACACCCATTTGCATTGTGCATCCCCCATTGGTTAAGTTTTCTGGAATTCCCTTAAAAAATCGATACAGTTAAAAAAATATTGTAAGAATTATCATTGTAATGCAATTTTAAGCAGAAAAAAAGAAGTGAAGTAACACAGGATATACACAATATCTAATGTGGGCTGAGGGCATGAGCTTGTGGTACCCCTTTAATTGATCTCAGAGGATCCAAAAGCACAGTTTACGGTTTGTGGATTTTGAAAAGATTTGGAAAAATGAATCCAGCTAATGTATTTCATTCATAACTCCCTCCTATGTGGTGATCCCGTTCGGAACCACTAGAGTCTTTAAGTCATGCCTCTGAAATCAATGTGCAGTTTACATGGCGAAAAAGACACGAAATGGCCATGGAGGGAGACATGGAAGCTAGACAAACAAGACAGAGCAGGGTCCATATGATTTCAGCAGCGACAGCAGACTGGCAAGCAGCAGGCAGCAGAGGAGCCGACTGCGACCCAAAAGATGTGGCACGGATGGTGGAGGATTACGTCATCGAAAAAAAGGAGGACGCCTCATCACAGTAAACCCTCACATCCATTACTTAACACCACATAGTTAACAGCTTTTCGGTCAGCAAGCCCGAGTCCTTTTCCAGCATTTACTTTGCAAAAATACGTTTAATTATTGATGCATGGTGAAGTAAAAACAGGGTCGCAATAAGCATCTTATCCGTTCGGGCCCTCTCATATGACATTTTAAGGTTCTGGCACGAACACGAGAGCAGTTTTACACACGGTGCTTTACCAAGCATTTAGCAACGAATGACCGAGTCCGCATCAATTTTATCTGACGGATCCGTATTGATCCTTCATTGATAGATTTGCCTGGTGCTATGTGGTAAAAGAAGCTCATTAGCTCAGTCAAACCACACTTACGCCGAAAGACGACAACGCAGATTACTGAATAATGAATGTTTATTACAAATGAGAGAGGAATGTCATCTTTAAAGCCACATCTGTAACATAACCGACTGGCTCCATTGAACGCCAACTTGACCCATTATAGAGCCAATTGCAAACTGTATAATGAATTGGCTGTTAACGGCCTATTTAAATAAATAATAAATGTCGACTCAAGGAGGGCTAAACAAAGTTTTATCAATTCAATAAACCTTAAATGCATGCCAATACTGCGCACACTGGATTAGCTACAGTAAACGCAGCTACGTGAAGTAAGCTGCGAGATATTGAATGGACTGAGAAACACCTAGCTAACAAGCAAGCTAAACAACCACTGGCTATTACGGCTATAAAAATAAATGTATATAACGGCTTTCGCCTCCTTATTGTAAGTATCCACTCGAGCAGACACACGGGTAAAAACACAAACCGGCTAGCTGGCTCTTCGTTAAAGCTGTGTTACTTCGCAACATTAGCCTTTATGGCTGTACGGGGAGCAACTTGGATAAAAGTGACAGCGCTAAGCTAGCTAGCTAGCAGGCTAACGTCAGCTGGCAGTAAAAACTGGTGGCCTGTGAATGAGTGTCTTTCTTACCGTCATAAACTGCTCCAGGGGCGTCCAGTTTTTAAGGAATATATTTTTTGCTGTATGAGGAAATGGTTTGTGTGGGGGCGATATTGCCCGAACATCCAAGATCAGTTCACCCGCTGCCGATGAAACCCAAGCATCATCATTATCACCGTCTTCATCAGTACTCAGAGTCCGGCGCTGCTTCACACACATCCATCCAGCAGAGCGGGGCCTCCTCCGGGCTCGACCATGCAACTGGCTCGGCGACGACGGATAATCCTCAAGACGGGAGCCCCTGCAGTAACCATTGGCTAGACACGGCGACTAGCAGTCATTTCAGGTCGAGAATAAAAAATATATTCCCACGCAGGTATACAAACAAAGATATGTAATAATCAAAAAGATTACTTTTGAGAATAGTTGGATGTCAAATTATAGAGTAAGCGAATGTTGCGTTTCTGTCTTTCCCAAATGAGCTTGTCCGCTGTAGTCAGTGTTCCCTGCTCTCTGCAGCTGCTTTGACTGGCTGCTTGCCTTGCAGCACAGCAGCGATCAGCATAGCGACGTAATGGCGTAAACCGAGCGCACAGGGGCGGGGCTACAGAGCGGGAGGCGCGCGGTTTCCTGTGAACGCACCCGGGTAATAGAGCTCAAAACTATTATTGTAAATATTCGCTTACTTACCTACATTGTTACCCTTAAAAAGAGCATAACGACATATTTATTTGTGTTAATCGAATATCGCGACCAATGTGCTTACTATTTGCTCACAAACAGAGATAGTTTATGATTTGACGAGATATCGCATGCTCTTATTACCCTCATATGTAAGGCAAAATATGTGTGTATGCACTGAATAATTTTAGAGCAAATTGAATATGTCAATTACATTGCAGAATGTACCAATGAGATTCTATTTGACAAGAAAAAACACTGTCATTAGTGCAAATGCCATCTATACAGTAGTGGGTAATGGTAAATATTCTAATATGTACAACAAAATGTTTGTGTGTACCCTTAGTGAATTTGAATGTTATTTTTTTCTCTACTCGAAGAACACTCTCACATACTCTCTGTCTCCCTCACGTATACACACACAGGGATTTTATATTAAATGGAAATAATAAACTAGTATTTCATTTTGAAAACAAACATGTTCTGAGTGAAAATTGTAAATCAAAATGAATATCATTGTATTACTTTAAAAATGAATGTAATCATGAAAAGGCCTTTTCTTGTTCTCTTGTACTTCAGGTACAAATCTTCCCATTCAGGCAGTGTCATTCATGTTATTCAGACATCGCAAGTAAGGTACTAGTCTTGCAGATTCGGACAGAATGACACCAACTAACTGCAAGAGTGGTAATGTGAGCTGTAGTGACCTCATGTGGCTCCAAAAAGAAACAGCCTAGAAATATAACCAACAATGGACTATTGTGCAGTAACTCTGTTTGGCATACAATGAAGTGAGCAGATGAAGCGTAGTGGTGAGACCGAGACAATGAGCCCAGTGTTGTTTATATGCATATCCCAAAAGGCACTTTGTGGATGGGAGAATGATGAAGAAACATCTAAAAAAAACCCTACCTTTTCCTTTTTTAAAAAACTTTTCTAAGAGTTATGTACATGTAGATATTATTTAAATGTTTTTTTTTCAATATATTCATATGACCTGGCAATAAAGAGATTGTCTTGGTATAATTAAATATTGAGTTCACATTTTGGGTAAAGAATGTCTTAATGAATAGAGTTGTGTATCAAAGCCCACAATCTGCTGCATTACCATGTACCTACAGCAAATTCCCAATCTTGCCCAAGGGAACTAATGTACAGAGTGTGCTTACTATCAGAGAAAACAGAACACAAGCTGTCCTGATTAAGAACAGTCCCTCTACTCCAACAAATCTGCTGCCTGCATGCTTTCTGTGTCCAGATTTTATCAGGACATGTGCCTTCTACCTTGAATTCTATTAAATGGGTAGAGAAAAAAAATCACAAAATGTATAGTGGAGTCCACTAAGTAGCCACTTTTATGACACGGTCTACCTTTAAACAATAATTTAATATGTCAGTGTATGTCTTTCTGCGGCACTCTTAATGACATGCTTCTATATTTAGCTCAGTCCACAGGGTACATGATTGGAAATGTAATTAAAATACCAAATCTAAACCTTGTTAATATACAGACAGAGGACCTTAGGGGAACTTGAGGGCCATATGATGAGTTCAGAGTCATAATAAACTGCACATTAAGATTGTTATCACCTGAGAAATTGGTTAGGGTCATGCAAATGATGTGTGGGTACATAGACTTTCACTCTTCTTGAAAGTTACTGGAAACCCTGAATCAGATTAATTAAATATTGCCACTACTTATTAGTAAACACAGTTAGATATCATGAAGGACAAATGGATAAATACAGGTAAACTGACTGAGAAAATGTTGTTAACCAGCTCCATATCAACATATTTTAAGTACGCACACATGAATGGTCTATTCAGTGACTTTGTGGTAAGTTTCATTGTGTTATAACTTTCTTCTAACTTACCAACTTTTCATTGAGTGGTAACATACCTGAAGGTACTTGCACAGCCAGCTGACAATGAACTGCCATTTTCTGCAAGCAGTTACGGGAGAATTTGGCTGAGCAAACCCTGAAGTGTGCCTGTAAATTTGGGCCCAATGCTAAAGATCTGCTAATACATTTTCTAATGAAACACCTGAGAAGTTTTTTCAGCAGAGTTCTGTTTGGAAACATTGTGACAGGTATATATGGATACTCTACCAGTCATTCTGTCAGGTTAATGGGGACTGTTCCCTTGGTTTAATGTAGTTTCAATTAAAAATACCCACAGTAAGGTTAAGACATAGTTAATATTGACAAGAATTGTGAGCAGAGGTATCATTGGCTGTGTATAATTTATTTTTATTTTTCAGTTCTCTGACCAAAAACCAGAAAACTGTAGTGAGGTTGGGGCCAAAATTTTGCAGATGGATATTTCATACTCGGCAAAATAAAAGTAGAAAAAACTATGTGCTGAGTACAAATAAAATGTAAATAAGGAAATTGGATTTTTGAAGTTTTAGTAAAGCCACTTGTGAGAGGATTACAATAGTGTATGTATAGCAAAAAATGAACCCCTGTTCTGCATTACAAGTCAATGTCTATTCAACAACATGTTTAATCACATCATCTCAGCAGGCTTCAAAAAAATGGTTATTTGTGCTTTGGGTCCAGAATTCTTTCTTACAAGACTGTTTTGCAATTTAAAATGTTCTTCGCCTCAGGACTGATCAAATATTGTATAAAATAACATACAGTACAGATGGGACTACAGATTTCTGATTCTTTTGGCCAGGTTACAGTGTATTTAGAGATAAGCAAAACTTATTGTACATCATCACAGGTTTGGGTGTGGCCCAGTGACATCTATCTTTATTCTCAACACAAATGCTCCTCCTAATTGCTTTCAAACTTTCTCATTTTTTAGCAGATTGAGGATCCCCTCCTTCCTGGATGTGTAGGGTGTGTGTTTTAGCTGAAGTAGGTGAGCAGGAAACAAGTTCCCACTGGGAGCATACATATCTTCTCCCTTCTGCCCCATTAGGGAGCGCAGTGTCCTGTTTCGGGAAAGAATCTTATCGTAAAACTCTACTCCTCCTTGGGCATAGTCACGAGACAGTCCTGCTGCACGCCGGTCTGAGTTAAAGTCAATCCACTGGCTGAGAGCATCTGAGGTGAGAAAGTAGGACACAGCACCGAGCCCCAGTGCCACGACGTTCACAGCCCCACGAAAAAGTGCAGGCCCAGCATGGAGCCCGAACATCTGCTTCAGCACGACACTGTACACCCAAACCCCACCCAAACAGAGTGGGGCAACAGCAGCACTCAAAACAGGTCCTCCCGACTGCAAACGAGCCACCTCTCTTGCTATGGAAAATTTCTGTGCTTCAGGAGAAAACACCAGTGACTTCTTTAGAGCAGAGCCAGTATCACTGCTCCAGTCCACCGTTTTGCCGTTGATGAATATGGTGCGGTTAGTGATTCCACTGGGGTCTTCTGCAGTGCTGTTAAAGTTTGCTGGGATGCCAATTTGAGCCCCTGCAGGAAGCCAAGGGACACCAGCACCCACCGGGTGGAACCCAAAGGAGGCGAAGGCTGAGAAATTCTTGGGTGAGTTGATGCCATAGTCCTTGATCACCTAAAATAAATGACATCATTAAAATTTGGATTTTACTTCACTCTTGTGTATTGAGATAATCTTATGGTATATGAATTAGATTAATTTTTTTTTTTTTAATGGAATCTATACTTTGTGAGTGCCATAAATTAAAAATTAAAAAGGTCTTTATATTTTCTTAACTATTCCTTTTTCATTAGCTAAAAGGATTGTACATGTATATAATGCCAAACACCCTGATATTACATTAATTAAAGTATAATCATTTTCAGTTGATTAATGTTATTTTAATTCTAATATTAATATTAATATTAATATTATTTGGCAGTAAAGTAAACTCCCAGGTGTAACGTCCTTAGATTGTTATATCTCACCTGCATTTCTTTCAAGCAATAACACAAATATAACAATATTTGAAAAATAATATTTGATGTAACTTTAAATACAGAAGGTCGGGAAAACAGAAAAAAGCATACACACTAATAAAAACCCACACACTACCTGCTGGAAAACACCCTCAAGCCTCTCAGACAGCGTGACTGGCTCTCCTTTGTACCAGGCCTGATAGAGTGGACGATAAGACACATCGGGGAAAACATGGTAAAACAAGTTGGCTGCAAAGACTCCGCCACAGCTTGCAAGAAGCAGTGGAGTTCGATACTTCTGCAGAAGCACAGAGTACTTGAGGAAGCTGGATGCCATGTCGCGTTTTTAAATGTTGGGACAGGTGCCTCGGGCTTCAGCAGGTGTGATCTGTGAAAGAGGAAGACAATACGTTTTTAAGAATAAGTAAACATATTATAGATCTGTGTTGAGAGAAAATAAATGGAAAAATAACATTTTGTTGATTTCCTTGCTTTCAACAGAGGTCAGGTTAAGTTTAAGTCTCTTTCTACCATACACTTCAGACGGGGATTTCAAACTTCTTGCCCTATTTGAAGGGATACTCCCTTTGACATCTCTTTCAGTACAGACCATATTCTGTTGGCTTCAGGTGTACAGGACAGACCCTGATCATTATAGAGTTAAAGAAGGGACCATATGAGAAGATAAACGCTGACACAAATAATGCATTACACTGCTGCAAGTTCAAGTCCACAGACGGAGCTAATATATAGTAAAACATCAAGTATTTCAGGAAGAAGGCTACAAGGGAGAGATGTGCGCAGGTAATGTTACTGCTAGGAAAGACATCAACATAACTGTCCATAATCTTATATGGGGCTACCTCCAGGAAAGTGACTTTATATCAACAAAGACCAAGCAGGGCGACGTTTCATTTAACAACAACCGAAAGCCTTGCAAGTTGTTTTGTAGACAGATTACTTTAGTCTGACTGAAACTAAGGGTTCAAGAATGATACCTACATTCTAATTATTACCTCTTGGAACTAAACATCCCCAAACTACGTAAGGAAGATACTTAAGATATCGGCATTTGCAGAAAATATTAGTTAACCCAAATTGTACTAGTAACCACTCTACCTCTGCAAACGGACAGACCGATAACGCTCGTGACGTTATTTGACTCACGTTACACGTTACCTGCAGAGTAACAGTGACCTTAGCTAACTTACCCGATGAGCAAACCTTCGTGTTAGCGTCCCCTCGCTAAATGTTAGACACAATGAGGCAAAGAACACGTGCATTAAGTGTCTTCAATGTAGGCTAACTTCCTAACACGCTCGCACGCTTCTCTCATCTTGACAAGGGCAGACGCTCAGTCCCAAACTGTTATATCATGACAGAAAATCACGTACGTAAAGCAACTCAACTGTCGTCATAGTGTTGCTCGACAGTTCTTCTTCTTCTCCTTATTTCGGGCAGACTAGACACTGCTTGGTGCATTGCTGCCCCCCACCAATGTCAGGACGTCAGTGCATCATTCACCCTCTGAAGGCTATATCCTCTGATGCAGTCCTGGGATTTTCAGAAAGTCCAGAGCAGCCCTGGCTCTCTCCTCTTGGAATACACCCTCACCAAGCACCGTTTTCAGGGAGAACTTTCCAATGCCAAGCTCCCCTAACTGAAAAAATAAAAGCTTCCTTTCCCCTACCCTCATAGAGGAGGCAGTGCATCAATACATGCTTGACAGACTCCAAGATTCCACAGGATTCACAGTTTCCACTTCTATGTTTCCCAAGTAGCATCCTCCCACTCACAAGCCCACAGTGCTCCAGTCTTAGCCTTGCCCACTTGATATCCTCCCTCTGGCTCAAGTTCACTCTGTCCCCAGGATTGACTGACGGCTGAATGCTGTACAGATGTCTTCCTCTGCTGCCAGTCTCCCACTCTTTCTGCCACTAGCAGTTTATTTTGTCCTTGACAATGCTCCTGCACTCAGCTCTACCAAGACCCACCTGTACATCAATGGTTTCCCTGTTTAAACTTGCCCTGGCTGCCGTATCTGCCACTTCATTTCCCTCCACCCCGATATGGGCCAGCACCCATAAAAACCCCACACTGCACCCAAGCGTCTGTAGTTTGTGTGCCATCAACCCTATCTCACAGACTATGTCTGGACATGGTAGCATAGGTTGGCCAGCGTAGATTTGGCCACTGAGCCGTACGCTAAGCACCCATAGTCTAAACCTGCTCTTATCATAGACTTATACATCATCAGCATTACGCTCCTCTCAGCTCCCCATGAGAAACCTGACAGGCATCGCATAATATTGATGATTTTTTAACATTTACCTACCGTCTTCTCCACATACTTTCTATATGTCAGCTTTTCATCCAGCCATACACCCAAAAATTTAAAAACCTTGACTCTTTCCAGAGGCTCTCCATATACCTTAAGCCCCTGACAGTCTAGTTTCCTTTTTCTGCCAAAAACCACATATTTTGTTTTTGTTGTATTTTTTTGTCCTCTTTCCATAGCATATCATATGCCCTCTCCACATCTAAGAAGACGCTAACAACCACCTCCTTATTTACTAAAGCTCTCTTGACGTCTCTATCTAGCTCCAGAACTGAGTCCATCGTTGCACGACCAAGTCTAAAACCACTTTGAAAAGGCGAAAGTACCCCCTCTGCTCTAACCTATGCACAAGCCTATCAGTGACCATTCTTTCCATAATCTTACACATGACTCCTGTGAGGGCGATTGGCCTATATGAAGCAGGGCAGCCTGCTTTCTTTCCAGGTTTTAGGATTGGGATAACCACTGCATGTTTCCACTCAGCGGGGAGATCTGCATTTATTTCAAGCTTGTGCCTCTCCTCCTCTCGCATTTTTCTCCTCCCTCCACAGCTGTTCTTCTGCCCCTGGATTGCTGGTTCTGTGCACCCTCTGAAATGTTCTCACTAACAGGTCAGCTTTCCCTCTTTTGTTTAAAACCTCTGAATTTCGCTCCACCAGGAATACAGGAATAGGCAAACTCCTATTTATCCCAGTCATTCTGTGAGTCATACTCCACACGTGCTTAACAGTAGTTTTACACCTAAAGTGCCACAAAACCTGCGCCAACTTTCTTATTTAGCCCCTTTGATAGCCCTCCTGGCCTCTGCCCACAGCCTCTTATGCTCAATCGCTCACCACTCGCAGGGACTTGCTACTCTGTCTGTACGCTCTATTGCGGGCCTGCACTGCCTCATTGCAGGCCTTATTCCACCACAGTACTATTTTCCTCTCTTTCCCGATCCCTTTATTTGGGATTGACTTTTCTGCCACTCTTCTCACTGCAGAGCAGAAAGATTCTCTCCATTCCTCTACACTACCCTCACTACTGACATCTCCCCAAGGTGCCATGAGCAGCCCTGAAACTTGTCCCAGTCTGCTTTATGTAGGTTAACCCCCCTCACATCACCCTTGCTTTCCACCTGCAAATCTCTCCCAAACTTACTAACTATGGGGAAGTGATCACCCCCCATTGTGTACTGATCCATGAGACCCCACTCACCACACCTTGCTAACTCACCTGATGCAAAGGTTAAATCTAAACATGACACCGCCCCGTTGCCAACCTGAATTCTTGTTGCCCTTCCATCATTCAGCATGACAAGAGAATACTTGTCCAGGAAATCTTCTAATAATGTGCCATTCTTATCTTTACCTAAACTGCCCCATAAAGGATTATGAGCATTAAAATCTCCTACCCAGACCCCTGGGGGTCGCACCTGCTCCATTATTTCATCCAACTTTTCCATTTCCAAATTGATGACATTAGTTACAGAAATTAATCACAGTAGATCTCCCTCTCATACTCTAGACTTCTGCCACCACACACTCAAGATCAGACTTAACTTTTACTCTCCTTTATTGGATTCCTTGCCTTACAACACAGCATGCCCCCACCCAGAGTATTTCGATCCTTCCGTAAACACAAAAAACCTGTTATTACAAAATTCAGAGCCGGTCTCAGCCATGTTTCTTGTATACATATTAATGCTGGTTTTTCCTTAAAAGCATCTATAAACCTTTTTAACTCTCGCTCATTAGCTTTCAAGCTCTGTGCACTGCACTGAAGGATACAGAACATAGACAGAGCCTGAGCATCACCATCATCTTCCAGTCTGTCTCCATTGTTTCTTGCCCTTTTGTCTCTTGTGAACACATGGCTGTGGAGGACTGATGGCTCGATTCCTTCAATACCAAGGACCCTCTCAGCCGCCTGCACCACACTTCTTACCACATCCGAGTTGTTTTTGCTTTGCTTCACAACACACAGCACTTTGACAATAAAAGCCAGGAATTTAAACCTACCCACCACCACTGAGTCGTCAGTTCCGCAGTTTACAATCGAGGGGCCTCCTCCTTCTCTCCTCCTCACTTCACCTTCCTCACCACACTTTGCTACCTGCTTGACAGCCTCAGCATAGGACACTCCTCTGTGTAATTCCCTATATTGCTACACTCTCGCTGCCTGTTCGTGCTGCTCACACTCATGACTTCCAGCAATGTGCCCTCCACCACACGTACCGCATCTAACCACCTTTTCTCTACAATCAGAGATCTCGTGCTCGCCCCCACACTTTCCACATCTCCTAACTCCTCTGCACGCAGCTGCAGTGTGGCCGTACCTCTGACATTTGAAGCACCTCAGAGGTGGCCTCCTATATGGATGCACTTTAAATGACAGGCATCCTAAGAATACTTGGTCAGGGAGAGCCTCTTCCTTTAAGGTCACCACCACAACTGTAGAGTCATGCTTGGCTCCATCCCAAAAAGCTCTTATTCTAGAAGCCTCAGACACCTGTGTCCCATCAATTCCCCTGACCAATTTCTCCATGGATTGTTATTCAATATTCCAAGTGAAAGCTAATAGATAACCCTTTTCAAACCAGCCATTCCCCCTGGGACATATCCTTTTTCCCTATCGCCTTCAGGGCAGCAGCTTTGGCCAACTGAGTGGCAGACTTACAAAACACAATTAACTTTCCATCTGCCAGAATCCTTGCATTTAGAATTTCTCCCAGCTCTTCCTTCAGTGCCCTAGCAAGCTGACTGGGGTTGACCAGTCTACATCCTGCCTGTCCTCCCTTCAACTTAAAGATCACTTTAAACTCCTCTGCCTGGCTGCCAGCGTCCATCATCATTACCTTAGCCATTCCCTGCTGCTCTCTCCCTCCTACTGACTCCTGTGATGAACTAGTTTTCCCCCTGATATTTTCTCACCCCCCTCCACCTTCATCATCAGTTTGCATGGTGAGAGCACCAGCCTAGGGCTTTGTTTGTTTGCAGGACTTGCCACACAATCCATTGTCTCAACAACACACTACCACTCGGACCTTCTTCCCTTCCTTTCAGCAAGCAAACAAATTTGCTAGGAGGGAAAACGCAATTCCCAATGCTCCAGTTGGCTGACCACACAGAAGTTAGCGAGTTTGCGTTAAGCTAGCTAATGCGAACCTTGCACAACAGTTTTACGACAACAGGCTTCAAAAGCAAAGTATCTGTTTCAGGGTGTTTGGCACACTCATACAATGAAAATTGTTTATTCATGATTAATTTGACTGCACACATTGAAAATGAAAGGCAGAATTCTTCAGACAAATAACACTCCTTAAACTGCCAATGCCATCCCTAAAATTATTATTTGTATGTTGAATATCAAAGGCTAATTGTGGCATTAAAAAATGAATTTTACAAGTGCAAACTGTGATTGGCAAGACAGATAATAAACAAAGTAAATGGTAAAACATGAATACTCTTATAGGGTGTTATCAATCACTTGGCTGGATGTAATTAAGCATTTGAAACACATAGAAACTAGCATGATTATAAGCATAACTTCCAATAATCTTGTAATTAATTGCTATAGAATAGCAGAACTCATTTGCTCAGAAAATACCCATCACACAATAAAGTATTGTTATATATCTCAGTTTTTTATTGTTGTGTTGATACAATAAACTTAAAAAAATATTTCCAAAGTTTAAACAAAGAATGGCATATGATATAAAAATTTATCTATTCAAAGTTATACATATAAGTGTGAATTAGTTTCCAAAAAGAAGAAAAAGGCACTCCAAAGGTGTGGCAAAGAATAGAAAGATGCAAATATAAGTGTACAACAAAATTCTATGATACAGTATGTTTCCACCAAGGTTGGACCACCACAATGGTACCCAAAGAACAAATCAAAGAAAAACACAAAAAGTATCAAAGTTGACAGTCCCACCTTAACCTTCTCAAATTAGTATTGTCTAACTTTTATCCGAAACTGTGCAAAAAAAGTTTTTACTTTTTGCTTTTTTTAAATAATAACTTATTATACTTCTTTTTTGCTACTGGTTTTAGTATTTTGCATTACACATAAATCTGAATGCAAATTTAACATTTTCAACAATCTAAATGCTACAGCAGTGTTGGCTAACATTTTTTTCAAACAGTTTTCAAGTATTCACTCTCATGACTCAGGTTGCATCAACAGTATTCATTTCTTTCTTTTTTTTAGATTTTTTTAGATATTGCTTGATAAAAAAATAGACAAATTTAAAAAATGTTATATTTTATTTTATTTAATCATTTTACAGCATTTATGTATATCACTTATTATACTGGTCTTCATGTATTTCTCCAGAAGCAGTGTCATGTTACTGTTACGGATGGTTTCAGTGGTAATATCTTCAGCGGAAGGTCGTTCCATGTGTTGATGTATGGAAACAGCCTGTCTGTGAATGCGTGTGTGAATGTATGTATGAATGCATAAGTATCCAGATCAAAGAAGGACAGCTCTCCTTTGTCCCAGTCCAGTTGCACTCTGACTCTCTGCAGCCTGTTTTTCAGCGGGAGGACACACACCGGACGTGACGGGGAGAATGCGGTGAATTTACCGTTAAAAAATCTGACCATCCACAGCCCAGAAAGAATGTCTCCCTTCCCCCTGGCATTCTCTGCCATCACACCCAGAGCCCATACTCTATTGTCTCCGATCTGCACATCCCAGCTGTGGCTCCCCGAGCTGAAGCCTTGCGCGCCCAGGACGCAGCGATGCTGGTCCATCCTCTCCGGCTGGCCGTGGACCAAAACAGCACGAGGCAGTTTTGGTCCACAGCTTACACTGGTCAAACATTTGGACAGGTTCAGCTCTCGATGGGCGGTGTTGGGGTTCAGGATTACGGGGGTGTACGTAACCATCTCCTTCATTTTGCACCAGACGGTAAAACTCAGATTCCCTACGTAATTTGCAACGTCTATCAAAGCTCCAGGAACCGGCTTCGGGTCATCCGGCAGGGGGCGCTGGGCTTCCCTAGTCAAAGCATTGACTTTTAACAACAGTGACGTGTCGTCATCTCTCAGCCCGCCTTCGATGGTGTCAATGGTACTTTCCATGGTGTTGATCTCTCTGTCCAAAACTGTAATGTTATCTATCACCAGCCTTCTTTTACGCGCCTCTTCTTCTCTCAGTGCTGTAATCCTGACATTTTCCTCCTTTTGCAAAAACTCCTGCAACAGCTTAAACTCGTCTCTTATATTCTTCTCTGTATCTTGAGCTTGATTCCTGATTTCCAGATCTGTTTTTTCCAAATTTACTTTCATTTCGTTCAAGAGTTTCACTTTCTGTCGCAGAGGCTCCAGCTTTTCCCGTAATTCCTCTCTGTACACCTTTGCAGCTTCGTCGACGGGTGTTAATCTGTGATTGCTGTGGTTTTGAGAAAACCTACAGACAACACAAACAGGGGTGCGGTCGTCCTGACAGAAGAGCTTCAGTCTCTCGGAGTGCAGACTACAGATGACCCCGGACTCCATCTCCAGCCGAAAAGTCTCGCACAGGTTCTTCAGCACCAGGTTGCGAGGTGGTCTGCCATTTGGAGACATCGTCCTGCAAACGGGACATTCACGTGTTCGTTTCGTTTTCCACCATTGTAGCACGCAGACTCCGCAGAAACTGTGACTACAAGGAAGAAGAACGGGGTCTTTAAAAATATCCTGGCAAACCATACAGGAGAGCTCATGACTTGGGACTGACCAGGCGAAAGCCATGTTGTTTATGGAGTCTTCTTCGCCGTCTTCCGCATACAACACTCTTGAAGACTAGCTCGATGGCGCCCTCTTTCTGACAGCTGTATTATGTAACGGTGCAAGCTTGTAGTCTGTTGCGGAGCACAAGCTCTCCTGAGCCAGGACCATTAATGCATTTCTAGAGCTGGATACAATGGCTGTACAGCAATGTCA
>JAQNCA010000005.1:18416838-18433685 GCA_029783725.1 Acanthurus tractus
AATGTCATATCTGTATCTTGAGTCATGTTAAAAATCATTTCCCATAACATAACAGACCTCTGGACAGCTAGGGTCTTTCTGGGTTCCCAGTGGGTGTGTGGGTTTCTTCATCTAAATGTTGCCTGTCTATTACATATCTGTATATTGCTTTAAGCATATTGTACAAATAGATTCACTGCAGTTATTTTCTACACACATCTGACATTAAAGTCCAATGAAGCCTTTTAGCACACAGAAACAGTACAGGCAAGATGACTTTGGGTTAAAAGAGGTCACTAAAGGTCAATTGAGGACAGATGTTAAACTTTTCCTTGTTGTATTCCTTGTTATATCTGTGTCATTGCAAGACAAACAGATCAAGCAGAATCGGTCAGCAGAAATAAAAATCAGAATGATTAGAACAGCGAAATGAGGAACAGAGCAGATAGAACTCACTGGTGTAAAAATAACTCTGATCTCCCCCACATCTTTTTTTTCTAAGATGTGCTGTCATCTGTGGGTGTTTGAATAGACGGGAATGGTTAAACATTATTGTTTTTTTGTTTTTTCATTATTTAAGGCTATTACATTTACTGCATGATGCCTCCCATGCACATGTTCCATGTTCTATATTTCTTTTGACTGTCAAACATGTATGCATTTGTGTTTTGGTTAGAAAAAAGGGAAGGAATTATGCAGTTGCTGCTGATCTAAAATGATGGATGTTTGTAAAGAAAAGCCTGGGATGTGGCGATGTACCTGTGAGCTGTTGTTTAATTTTATTTGCATGGCTGAGCTTGGTGCTCATGCAAAGGATGCAAATGAAAGGTGGAATCAGGTAGACATCAGCCGTAATCCAAGCAGTTGCTGGCTGCACATGGCACTGGTGTCATGACAGAGGAGGAAGTGAAAGTTGCACAGTTGCTTAAAAGACATTACTAAAAAAACCAAACACCTTCATTATTTTAGACCGTCCTGCTGCATGATACTCTGATGACCTCAACTTACAATATTCGAGATTGCAATATGCCACTGTGTGCCAGAGCAGAAGGAGTGTTTCGTATTTAGGATTTTCAGTAACATGGAACCTTGGATAAACCATGGTTTTCTCATGTCAAATTAGTGCGGTAGGTGGAAGTATACTGGGGTAGGGCAGCTGAAAGCAACCTTTTAAAAGAATGGGTGCACTTGTAGCATACATCTCAACAACACCTTGATCACTTGTTTTAATTTTAGTTC
Source organism: Acanthurus tractus (assembly GCA_029783725.1). NCBI lineage: Eukaryota > Metazoa > Chordata > Actinopteri > Acanthuriformes > Acanthuridae > Acanthurus > Acanthurus tractus. Next base: position 18,418,057 of record JAQNCA010000005.1, read on the forward strand.
AAAACTAATCTACTCCAAAATCTACAGCAGATCAGAGTGGGTGAGCAGCACTTGGACAACTATTTGACCACAGGCAGCTTCCTAACACGATGATTTATCGCTTTTTATGTAATAACCACAGACTGCTGAAGAAATCACACACTGTACTCTAAATGGCTGTTGACCGTGCCAAAATTTCTCAGTAGAATACATATTTTTACTTAAAGATTCTCAATTGAAAAAAGATCTTGAGCTGTATCTTTCATGACATGCAATGGTAAGAGGAAATAACACTTGCCCTTAGGAGTCAGGCTTAAAAACATTTGGAATAGAGGCTGCTTGGCTACTTACAGTAGGTTATGCAAAGCACATTTTAATCCGCACAGGGCCTTGTAGTCTTCCCTTTCGGCATATAAAAATAAATCTGCACAATCTGGAAAAGGGTCACTATTGGATAAATTGGCAATGACCCTTACACAGATAGTCATAAATAACACCTGTAGAGTGATGATTCATAATTATTAAAATGTTGCATATGGGAATAAGTCCCATTGCATGAGGGACAGCATCACAGTCATTGCAACACAGACTAATTTGGTAAGACTGAAAAATTCATCACTTTGCAGTGTATGTGCGCATGCATGTGTATGTGCATATGTATTGTGATCAAGACAGATGGTCTGATCCTGTTGGAAAGAAACAGCTCTCTGCTGTCTCCATGGAAACAGGCAATGGAAGCGATGGAAGTGTGTGTGCTTCTGTGTATGTGTGTAATATGTGTGTCTGGAGGGAAGGAGAAGAGAGAATCCCCTGTTCTATTTTTCTATTCTATTCTATTCTATTCCATTCTATTCTAAACTCTCAAATAGATAGGTACACAAATGCAAGAGAATTATGTCAGTTTGTGTGTTATTGATATTTTGATACTTTCTAGTTAATTATCATAATTAGCTTCACACAGAGATGACTCAATCCTAAGACAGACTGAAAGCATTGTATAGGGTTTCTCTCTGCCTCCTAACCTGTACCAAATTGCATGAGCATTTTTTTGAAACAATGATTTTAATATCAGTGACCTCTTGCACTGGCACTCTTTGGTTCTTGGTATTTTAAACCAGCCTGAAGGGACTTTATTAACTAAGGGTGTTGTCAGATCAACATTAACACCACTCATTTCATGTAATAAGCCAAAGCTAAACTTAAACAAGCTGATTTCTTTGTAGGATGTGAGATATGTTTGTGCTCATGTGTAAAGTCAAGTGGTGAAGGAGTCCAATATGAGGCCAGCAATCTATATGTAGTGGTCAAGAAGGTTATTTGCTGGGCATTGATGCGCTTAGACTTTAGTGTATTTTTCCCACATGAATGCGTGTGCACATATAGGCTTATGGATTCTGTGTGTCAGTGCATCAATGCTGACACACACAGCCATCACTGGTGCTTAATGAGGCATGACAGTGAATGTCAATTGCAATTTTCAACCTCAATATGATGGTCAATGGCCTTACGATGTTCCTTAAAAGTACAAATACGTAGAACTGGCCAGCTCTTGACTTTATATTTCAAACAAATAGGAGCAGCATATCACAAAAGTAACTGCTATCTGATGCGGAGTGAAACTGCTGATAGAAAGTTGGCTCAGTGAGCTGTACAGCCAGTGGTTTGGTCCTCGTTAGCTGAATTTGCCTGGACTGGAGGCTCAGCGCACCAAGCAGGGGAGTGTTGGTGTTTACACTGCTAGCAAGTCCTCCAGGAGGAGAAGGTTTTCAGTCTAGGACCTGGAGGAATGTGTTGGGCAAGCAGTATCAGGACAGGAGCTGGGTGAGCAGCTTAACAGTAAACACAGCCGGACCAGGGCTGAACGTAGCCTCTGAGAACAATGGGGGCCAGTCAGGGAATTCAGTGCAGAGGTGATATACAATGGCTCCGATTAGGTTTCTGACACCTGGAGCAAGGAAAATATGGTGGGTTCAGATGGGAACAGGAGAGTCATGAAGATGGAGGTGAGTAATGGGGATCAGGCTTCAGTCGGCAACCACTTTTGGCAGCCTGAGTGAGGGTTGTCCGGGGTTGCCAAAAGCCAAACTCACCAAGAAAACCGCCTATTTTTTTGTTGTTAGGGCAGACTGTATGCTGCAGTGACTCACTTTGGCATCTTGAGGTACAGAGTGGCACCAGAGGATGGGCTGTTAGAGTATACATTTTTGCAAACTATTTAGTTCAGCATGATGATGTTAATGCAGATTGGTCCTTCAGTGACTGTCGGTGCAGAGCTGTCATCAACATAGCTCACTCTTACCTCACAGCATCTGAGAAAAAATGAGGAGTATGCAGGAGAACCAAAGCAATCAATTCTCAAATTAAGATCCCATCAACTTCTACTCAATTCAGTGGAGTGATCTCTCAATTAATGAATAAATCAATAACTCGGTCAATCAGTTCACCACCTCTTGATTGCTTCCTGCAAGTATTCTTAAACCTAAATCAATAGATCCTCATGTCAAACATAGCAAGCTTTGGACTCTCTATTGGACATAACAAAGGGGCATCAAGAATTAATCTTAAAAATATCCTGCCAGCCTTTAATTTTTTCATTCATCTGTTCAAGTGTTTTTCCATCAACTGGTGAAAAAAGTCAAAGGCTATTGTGGCACTGTTAGTTTTTAAAAAATACAGTGTGTGGACGATACAGGACTGAACTGTACACCTTTTATCTCTCTATTTTTCTCTCTATCCACATCTGTTTGCTAAAAGTATTTTCAATAAAAGATGTCACCTTGTTTGTGTGTGCTTGTCATGTCTCATGGTGTGTATGGGTATATGCTTTTAAATACAGTAGATTTTCATGGAAATCCTGGACAAACTTACAGAGAGAAATCACTTTATTCTTCATCACATAGTTACTGTAACTGGAGTTCGAAAATGCTTAATGCCTCAATAAATAAGAGAGGAAAAACTCATATCAGTCTCCATCATCCTTATTTCAATTAAATTATTTACATCTTTCACGCCTTCTCTGTTTTCTCTCCCTTTCACACATACATTCACACACACACATCTCTGATGATAACTTTTAATGGCTGCTACATCATACACAGTCTTGTCAGTAATGTGGAGAATGTGTGCATATATGAGCTGTCTCTTTGTGCATATACTAACATTGTGTGCACTTCTATACACTACACTATTATATTGTTAAATTTGACTTATTTTAAATAATACATGAGTAAGACATATCTCGTGGAGTATCAGCATTCTGCATCATGTCCCTTTTTCAGAGGATATCAAGGATGTACTCATCTGCTCTCAAACAACTTCTTGGCTATTTTGAGTAGCTACTAGCTAGTGTAATAAATTAATAAGTAGATTTGTCTTGTTCAGGAAACGTGTTTTTTGTATTTATTGACCTGTTTGCATTTAATATCTTGCTACTAAATTAGTAACGGCATGAGAAAAGCTTTTTCTCAGGGATGAGAAATCTCTTTACTTCTTTTGCTTAGATCTGTTGGCAGATGTCTGGTGCATACAGCTTCTGCCTTATCCGCTCTCAGTATCAATACACCACTCTCTCAGTCTCTTTACTCTTTTTACTCTCAATTATTTTGTCTTACACACACACACACACACACACACACACACACACACAGACACATTCACAAACACCCTTTCCTCTTGATTGATTAGATCCTTATCTGTCTCTCTGACCTCTAAGTAAAGCAAACCAAAGCTGCAGAACTATATTCTTTCTTTTGCTGGGCATAATTAGTGAAAAGGCGAGAGCATAAGTATATATGAATATAACTGCTCTTGACTCCCCTTAAATTAGTTACGGCTAATTTCACTGGACTACCACTTTAAAGAAGTCAGCTATATCAACAGAGCATAAGAACAGTCCATTTCACTAAAAAGGGGAACACTCTCGTTGCTTCGTGAGATTTTCAAAATTTCGCACAAAAACACATCATGAGGGGAAACGAACACATTTTTTTAGATGTGTTCCTAAACGCAGGCGTCATATTACATTGAAAAGCAGCATTTTGTGGTTCACTGCCTTCACAAAAAACGGCGTTCACCCCTTTGGGGCTTTTCTATTTATAGCATCAGCTGTTGCAATACAAAGATTAGCTACTCAACGAATTGTTTCGCTGATGTGGGGAGTACACTCCCGTCCGTGGCGAAAGGGCGGCGGTGGTTTGAAGCCGAGAAAGAGAGAGATGAGGAGGAATATGTTGGTGTGAGGACGTTTCTTTGTGTTCACGACAGCGAAGTTCAAATCGGTGAGTAGCTCTCCCGTTGTCAGAAAAGAGGTCGTGAAAGCGGGCGTCTGTAGTCACGGACAGTGAAGGCAACACCTACCGTTGATGTAAAATCAACTACTCTCGTCAACGTTAGCGTTATAACAACAACTTACTGCAACCTAGCTAACTGTCAATTTCGACTAATGACACCGCGGTATCCTGTCAAGTGAAGTTAGCGTGTTTGGTTTGTGATTAGTAACGACTGTGTCTCGTTTGCGGAAATTCTTTTTGCTGCAAAACTTCAAGAGAAAGATGAAGCAACCGAAATCCGTTATTCCGGGGCGGCTACTGTCGGTTTTCCATACGGTCGCTCGCAGACACACAGACGGGCCTTGCCTCAGTGTCAAAAATGTTCCTGTGGGGACGAAACGAAAACACGGTGCTTGTCCTTTAGCTTTTGTTAGAAATATATATATATATATATATATGTATACTGCTTTATACTGCATTTTCAAAGCTGTGTACAGTAAATACAGTGGTGTCAGTCCCTGGTGAACAGGGGTGTACACGAGGAACAGAGAGATTCTTCATGTATCAAATCATAGGATGAGATCATTCAGAAGCAGCAGTCAGTCTGCAGAGAGAGAGGGACAGAGATGTACTCGCACACAATGCACACCCCAATCACTTTTAATAGCCGACTGAAATCAACAAATAATTTGACTTTCTGAGGACAGATCCTCCTTTGTCCCTCCACTAAACTTAATGTCAAACCCTGCTACTGATGATCACGTTGCTTTGTGAGAGTCACGGTTAGCTGACTTTTAAATGTTGTCTCATTACCCTAAAACTTCACTCTGACCTTTGACGACAGGGGAAAGTACCCTCTTGTTAATGAGTAGACATTAGTTTTCCCAGCCCGGCATATGATCCATCTTATAGGAACTAGGCCTTGGTATTAATTTGTGATTAAAAAATGAATTCTTTTAAGTACACTGGTGGCAGTGGTGGATCTCCAGTAACAATACTAATACAACACTGTAAAATACTCATTTTTAGTAAAAAGCATGCATTGTAAACGTGATGAAACGCGAACCCCAAGTGAAATCAGGCAATGTCTTAAAAGTAAAAGTACTTAAAGAGGAGTGGCTCCTGTGACCGTTTTACTACGATATAAGCACATTTTGTTTCAAATGCTTTAATATAAAAGCAGCATTTTATGTTGTAATTGGGCCTATTTTGAAATAAAAGACTGCAGGGATTATTTTCACTATGAAAATAATGCTAATAATTCTCTCAGACAAACATTAATTGTTCCTAATGCTTGCTGGTCCAACCAATGATCTAAAATGTAATATTATTGAAAATCTTTGAAAATTATTAGAAAAATTCAAAGGAAAAGCATTAAAACCTTAAAATTGTGAAGCTGGAACCATAAAATGTTTTTGCATTAAAAAAGAATTAACACTTATCCTAAAATTGACAGAAGAATTTTCTGTTAATTGACTCATTGGTTTACCCACTAATCATTTTAGCTGTAATCTTTGGGTAGCTTTTGGGCCAAAAAAAAGAGCAATTATTCCCTCTGAAATGTAGAAGTAGAAGAAGAAGTAGAGGTAGAAAATGACATGAAAAGTAAAAAGTCAAGTAAAGTATCTCAAATTGTTACTTAAGTACAGTACTTGAGTAAACTTGCTGGATTACATAACGCCACCACACTTCTTAACATTTACACCTATGACACAAAACCGTTTTAAACAAACTCTCATGACTGTGTTTGATTTCTTTGTTTTTTTTTTCTTTTTAGCCAAATTTTATATTTTATTATATTATATTTTATTATATTTTGCCAACCACCTGCCAGGTCATGTGTTCCTCAGCTGTTAGTGGAAAGAAAATGAGCCAAATTAGTGTCTTGACTCTGGTCCTCATACAGCTATTAAGGTTTCAGGCCATGGTTTCTGTTTTCAGGCAGAAGACTTTCACTCAATTCTTGACCCTTAGGTTTAAGCTGGGGTTCTCACTTAATGTTTATTGAATATTATTCTAGACTACTGTTGCTTTTCTCCCAAATGTGATTGGAAATCAGTTTTATAGTAAGTTAAAAGTACTGTCCATTCACTGTCACCTGTGTCTGGTAGTGGTTCACTAATGACATCCTGTTTCCTGCTTGAAATTCCCAAATAACCAGAAAAAAATGTGAAATTATTAGAAAGAATGAATGGAAAGGTCAGAGTAGGAAATGCCCCCAGCAAGTCACAGTACATCAGTGAGATGTTTTTGGGTTGTTTGCTTGAATTGTGTGTGGATGGCAGCTATATCTGCACAACATTTCTAAAAATGGTGGTTTTATAGAGAAATACATCAATGTAATTCATAGCTGTATGTGTTTTAATACTGTGAGAGCAGAGACTGTCTAGTTAGTCACTAGGGATGACCCACAATCCTGTGATGAGCTCTGCTGTCCTCTGTCAGGCTATTTGCACTCTGTCCTTTCAGCCAAATGTTGCACAGGGTGTTAAAAGTCTGGGTATAAAGCTCTGTCATACCTGATTACCAAACTTACCTTATCTAATTTTCTGAAAACAAAACAAAGTAACAAAATTTACTGCATTAAACAGCCAATTTTCCATGTAGGTGTACCTTTTCCAGACATTCAGTACAGTACAAATTACTTAAATACTATTTTAAAAAATCTGTTGAAAACATCTCCAATTTAATAGTTCTGAATACACATTCACAGTCATGAGCATAGCCTACTTTTATGTGAATTAGTATAAGTTTGAAACACCGTATGAGGAAGTAGATGACCCTGTTCAATGAGACGATGGTTCCATCTCACTGCGGACTGTAGTTGTACTTGTGTGAACGAGATGCTGAGGATGTGCTGCTTATCCAGCAAACCTTTTTATTGTGAATGAAACATCTTTTATGAAAATTTGTTGCCATGTTAGCATGTGTGGTGGATGGGCAAATAGGGGGACATCTAATCTTTGACCACAGTGAAAACTGAAGAATTAATGATGGGAGAAACAAAAATGCAATGGTCCTTTTGTATTTGCTGCTGCTCTCAGACAGAAATACCCCATAAGCGAATTACTGCTTTCACTTCAGCTGTCTCACTGACAAGAAACAGCAACCTGCTTTTTCAAAGTAAAAAAAAACAGTTCCTGCAAAAAGTCAGCATTTGAATACCTTGGAAGATGTATTTTCTGGTTGACCATGGTAGAATTCATAAAATAAAACTTTTTAATATGTCTTTAAAGTGTTTTGTGATCAAAGATAAAATAAAAAAACCTCTCATTCCAAGAAAACAAGGGTAGAGTTTGACAATTATTTGTCACTTGAAAGCAGCTTGACAACTTTCAAATATGCTCAAAATGATCATGTTGGACTCAGTGAACTATGTCTTAACACCTCCTCTGAATGATTGATGTGTTGATATCAACGTTACAGTGCCGGCTAGGAAGTGCACCACTGTGTCTCTCCTTATTCTTTTTCTGTTGCTGCTTTGTTCCCATGTGAAGAGGGAAGTCCCTTTATCCTTTCCCAAGGCAGCAACTAGCTACTAGCTCAAGAACCCAGAGAGGTTTTATGGAGTTATAGTGAAGACAAAGTGTCCAGTCTAAAACACACGAGAAACAACTGTGAATTGATAGAATATGTTACTAGTTTATTTTCTTCCTTCGTCTTCTAGCTGTTACATAGGGGAAACTTATCAGATTTCCTTGTTAGACACAAATGTCTAGATTTGCTCATCATGTGGGAATTAAGTACAAAAAACTTTTCTATAATTATTTAGGCTCTGTTGCTGTTGTTGCAACTCACTGTTGCAGATTCATATGGCATTTGGTAACTTGTATATCTGCTGTGCTGCAATGGCTGCATTCAGATTTAGGTTTGATGTAAAGCAGTTTGTTAGATTTAAAATAAAGGTGTCTCCTACATATAAACATGAGGTCTGAAACAAGAAAGAAATTCAAAAGGTAATATTTATGACCACAGAAAATGTGCCTTTCACATGGAAAGGCTGAAAGAATGGGGTAAAATGTTGTGCTTTAAAGTAAAAATCTTTTAAATAATGATAGTTGGAATTGTGGGTGAATGGCTTGACCATTTTTCACAGACAAACTTGTAAGCAGGTTTTGTTCTGTTCACATATTTTATCTTTTGTCCAACATGTACACAAATGTTAAAAAATATTGTGATTACATTGTTTCATGTTGGTTAAAGATAACAGTAAATTGATTCTTCTTTTTTTGTTTATCAAGGATAACATTAATTTCTCATTTATTTCTGTATTGTTGTATTGTTACATGCTGCTTTTTACAGGAAGGTGAGTGACATAGGCATAAATACATTAATGACAGCACTCTAACACGCTGTTATTACAACATATTCCAAGTTCAGGTAATGTCACACAAAATGGGAATTTATAGAAAGATGTTGTCATACTAAAATTACTCTTTCATGGAGGTACTTTATAGTGTTAAGGGCTGTTTCAGACTCAATTGCACATTATAGAGATTACTGGAGGTTTGTGTGGCCGTGTGGGAGCGTCAGCTCATTTGCAAATACTTATTAATGTGTTTGTGTGCCCTTAGGGCAGGGCTCCTTGACTGTGCTTGTTCTGAGCAGGCGTTCAGCTGCCTGGCTACTGCAGTGTGACTTCGGGTTGTCTTTTTCCAAAAGTTGACCCTTCTTCAACTTTCCGCCACAAAGCTGCTGCCTTGTTTTTTTTTCTAAAAATCCCTGTGGTCCTCACCGCTGGAGCCTTAACAGTCTGCCCACATAAAAATGAATGTTATAACTTGTGTGTTTGCTGCAATGCTTGATTTGGTCTGAATGAGGCCTTAGGGTTGATAGCTATATGTGATTGCATCAGACAGCTCATTTCTGTTGTTTATAACAATAACACTATACAAGAGAGGCATTTTCAAAGTCACCCCTCTGGAGAGAATTTTAGAAAAGCTCAATTTTCCATAGTGGACAATAACAGCTTAGTAGGAATGACAGACCAAAACTAAGAGGAAAGGATTCAGATTCATTGGCATTGATGTGGACGAAGCCAAAGTGTTATGCACAATGCTGAATGTCCTGTGCAGGCTCTTGGCCCTTGGAAATGTCATGGTTTCTAAAGCCATGTAGCCAGCCACATTGGTCAGATGACTAATGTTGGTTAGACACAAAGTAAAATTTAGCCTAGAAACCTTCAACTCCCAAAGGAATTTGGTTTAGACAGGTGCCTGTGTATTATTTTAGTCTCACAGAAGGGTGTGTTTCAGAGAGTTGTGCACCCCACTGAGTAAACTCTCAAAGGGAAATGCTTAAACACTGTACAAGGTTGTGACCTGAATTGGCTTCAACTAACTAGGCATGACGGTTTTAAAAACCACAACTGGTGGCAGGTACTGTGATTTCTTGGTGCCTCTCAAGCTTTTGTGTTTGTGTTTTTTTCTGGAAATCTGTTAAAGGCGTTGTCTTGTGAAATGGTATAGTGGCATACACATTTCCTTTGTGACTTTATGAAAGCCAGTCAGCTGACTGACTGAAGAGGCTTTTTTGACATCAGGAATTTGGCTTGAAAATTCTTTGCCCAACCTGGCTGGCTGAATTGCTGGTTGGACTTTGGAAAGGAAGGAAACATCTTCCTTCCCCTCATTGTGCTAGGCAGGAAAGGATGGACCACGGCCAGCTGACAGCTGTTTCCTCGTGGATGAAGGAGGAATGGGTGCGTGGGTGGGTAGGTGGGTGGATGGTAAGGGTGTTATGCTCGTAGCAAGTGAGTGATTTTTTTGTCTGCTTTTGACTGTTTCTATGGTTTAAAGAGAACTAAAAATTTAACGGCTTCACAGTGAGAAAGAGTGGATTAGTAGTATTTCAAATAAGGCATATTTGTTTGAACTGTATTAGTAGCTGGAAACCTTTTCATGATGTATCAAGTATATACTGGCTATTGAACACTTTTGACATTTCATACCTTGAAATATCATCAGCAAGAGTCAATAATGCATAACCAAACAGAATTTTAATGTGGATTAATGTCATATGAAACATTAAACATCTTTTAAACATCTTCAATATGAATCTGAATTCATCGTCAGGGTAGGTATTGACACTCGACTTGGTTGTGTAAAGGGGGTAGAGAAGTAGTTGGATTAAAAATAAATTGAAATGTATTCAGTAATCCCATGTTGTCTATTACAGTGATAAATACTCTTTATGTGCTTTATTGACCAAGACATATGAGGTCTCGTGCTTGGAGATCCTTGACAACAGTGCATACATGTACTAAGATGCATTGCCAAAGCATGGTTTTGGGGTGGCAACATGCCCCTTTAGCTACCCAAGCTGAAATAGGCCATGGTTCATGATTAACTCTATGCCACCAGTGTTTAAGGATGAACTGAGATTGCAGAACTGTGTTTTCTTGGTCAATAAAGCAAAAAGTGTGGATTTCATTGCTTTAGCTGACTCCATTTATCATCAGCACTGATTGGGAATTCACATACTGAGTTGTGAATAACTTCTTCTAAGTCAACATATATTTGCATGTGTTCTGTGTTTCTGATGAGCTTGACAGTAGACATCATCAGCCTAGTTTCCTCTACTAGTGGAGGCCAAACCTGGCTCACACAGAGTTGCTGCCGCTGCTTCTCCAGACTGGACTTTTAAGACGGATTACTATTGATCCTTCATCCAACTGGCTTTATCTTGGCTGCTGTTTTTTTATGTTACTTCCTTTAATTCAAATCACTTAAGTTTACAAAAGATGTAAGAATGCTGTTATCTTGGTAGACCACTCTGCATCATAATAGTCACAAGGCACTTGCCTTAGTGGCAAAAGTGACTACATTTCCTTTTGCTGCTTCACAATAAAACCATTTTGTGGTTTTCAAGTGGGAAACTCTTGGTATGAAGCAGAAGCTATGTTTACTCTAAATTTGCAGTATCATAAAGGTGCTCTGTGGAGAATTTTTGTAAAACAAACAAAAGCTGTGTTTAGATTCAGTGTTTCTTACAAAAATACATTGTATGTATACCTTAAACTCTAACAGGTTGCAGCAAACTTAAGGGTAACTGAAGGCCACCTGTAGATGAGCAGATTAGTGTGAACTCATTGGCAAGAAATGTGTACTGCATTACCCGCTGTGTGCACCTGCAAGTGTGTGTGCTCTAATGCCAGTGCAAGTTGCAAACAAAACAGGGGGCCACTTTTGAAAGAATATGTAGAACTGTGTTGTACGATGTCAAAGAAATAAGACATTGAGCCTTAAACTTTGGCATGCCCTTATGACACTGGGCAGTGAGCACTTAATCTCAAACCAGTCGGGTATTTGTTCTTAAAACAAATGATCTTTTCATTGTCACAATGTGAAACGAAAGTGAAACAATAACTGAAGGAATAGCTAACAAAAAGCAAGCTTCTATGAAAAAAAGCTGATAACATATATATGATATATGATATATATAACAACACAAAAAATAACAACAGAGTCTGGGAACCACACAGATGAACTGACAAAGACAAAGGAGAAACACAGAGACAATATACACACTGGGAGTAATGAGACATAAGTGGGGCAATCAATGCAGGTGAAACACATCAGGGCAGGTAATCACAAGAGGAGGGAAACCTGACAGGACATGGGTAAACCAAACACAAGATAAGGGGTAACAAAATTAAACAGGAAGTAACTAAACTCAGAATTACGCATCGTGACAATTATTTGTGATTGGCTCCTGCTTGCCTCCTTCTCTCATATTGTTCTTGCTTATGCCCACCATACTCATGAACATTTATGATCATTGGCAAAACAACTAATTCAATTAGAAAGTGAAGTACCCATTTAGCATTCTTTGGGCTTAATGTTGCCACTTGACATGCCACAAAAGCCAATCAACTCCCATCAATAGAGTAATCCCCGTGAGATGCAGTTCATGTAATGGATGCTCATCCAAGACCACTGGTTCAGTTAAAGGAACTCGTTAAACATCAGCCTCTTCTGAAAAAGTCAGTTTTTAACTTTTTTTTTTACGTTTTATATATATTATAAAGCCACATAGAGCTGTCATTCAGGTTGTTGTCTTTCTCTGGTGAGTAAAGGTAAATTATTGTTAGCCAGCTAGGAATATTTTTGTTGTAGTTAGGTGAAAGTGAGGCTGTATTTTTTTTTTTTGGCCAGTCCTTTTGCTTTTTTGTACAATTTTTTTCCATCTCTCTGCTTTGTTCCACAACTCCTAGCAGTGGTCTTTTGTGTCCATGGTGATGAAAAAGCAGCTGCAACAAAAAAAAAACCCTTAACACCTCTTTCCCTTGTTATCTCTCCCTGTCTGTCTGTTGTTCCCTCCCCTCTCTGTTTTCAATCACTTTCTCTTTCTTTCTCACTTTCTCTTTCGGTCCTCCATTTCAGTCAGGTGTGTCTCATCAGCCACCTACTAGCCTACTTCCCACCTTTACCACTACTGTCGAGGTAGCCATGGCGACCAGTGCTGTGCCAAGCGACAACCTGCCAACGTACAAGCTGGTGGTGGTGGGGGATGGTGGTGTTGGGAAGAGTGCCCTCACCATCCAATTTTTCCAGAAGATCTTTGTGCCAGACTATGATCCCACAATAGAGGACTCATATCTGAAACACACAGAGATAGATGGACAGTGGGCAATACTGGATGGTAAGTACATATGTATGCTCATGTAAAATTAACCAGACAGCAACTGCGAATGATCCTAACTCTCAGTGCTTACCATCTATTTTTTTTAGCTTTTTCATTTATCCTTTGTGATTAAAGATTTTGGAGTGATATTTTGCCAGAAATATAACAGCAAAAAATGACTATTTGCCTCTAAAGATATAGTTAGTTAATGGCATCTTGAACTGAGAATTAGGCCACACATCGACTGCGTGTGCTCCTCTGACCCTCTCTCTTCTTAGCTTGTAGCCAGTCTGCATGTACATGTTAGTGCACATGTTCCTTCCATTGATGCATAAAGAGAACTAGACACAACATAGACTGAAATTTGTGACATAAAAAAAATGTATCCCTTGTGTTACAGCTGCCTTTTTTTCTATGTTAGCTTATGGAAAAAAAGGCCCCACATGGTGTGTAATTTGCATGTTTTGACCACTATGTCAAACATGGCAGTCAGCACGAAGTGCACAGTCCACCAGGCAGAACACTAAAATATTATTCTGAAAACATTTGAGGATAGAAACAGGCAGTGGAGTAACAGAATCTTGATCCATATTTGATGAGCACTGTTAAGTTTAACAGCTTGATCTGAGTTTCATGATCAAGCTCTGTTGAGATTCACCAAATTTTTTCTCCAACTGAATTTTATAGACAAGAAGCACGTTTAAATTGATCTGAAATACTGTTATGATACTACATTATTGTGCGACAATGAATGTCCGATATATCACCTTTAAACATGTCCATCATGAACTAAAGAATGACCATATATGTTCATATTTGCTTTTATAGCTTCTGATGTCAGAGAGAAATCAGAATCTGCAAGTGTTTTCCTCATAAGATTTTAAAAGTGGAGGTGATCACACAAGGCATGAAGGAAACAAACTCTCTTTCTGAATATGAACTCGCAAGAAATTAAAACAGGTCACACTAGCAAAACTGCACAACCTTGATTGCAGAATGCTCATTGCAAACTAGGTCAGTTTGTATTTATTTGTAAATAAATGTGACAATGCCTTTGGTTAGAAGGATTTCAATCAATAAAATGTGAAAGTAACTGACTCTTCATTGCATTTTTAAGGTTTTCGCAGTCCTGATAAGCGCCCTGTAAATTTTTGAGTTGAATAAAGTGGTGAAATAAGAAATAAAATGAAGGAAAAATATTACAAAGTGTCTAAATGGGCAATTTGCCCCTCTCACAGGAGAGCAGTTTGTTTAAAAGATATAAGGTAATTTGTTTAATATTTGTGAGGAAAAGTTTTTTAAAATAATTGTTTTAATTTTCTTTGAGATATAAAGTATTTATAAAGTACACTCAAAGTATATGTAAGATATGCAAATTATCTTAATGTGTATTGAAAGAAAATCATTTGGGTCCCTCCATCTTCACAGTGCTGGACACAGCCGGCCAGGAGGAGTTCAGTGCGATGAGGGAACAGTATATGAGGACAGGAGATGGCTTCCTCATTGTCTTTTCTGTGACAGACAAGGCAAGCTTTGAACACGTCGACCGATTCCATCAACTCATCCTACGGGTCAAAGACAGGTAGGTTACAGCAGCTCAGCTCAACAGCTGTACAAAAACCGAGAGAAACAGTTTGAGGCAATTTTCTTTGATGCCATGCGTGAAAAAAAAACACCACCGGGAATTTCTTATGTGTGCAGGATTTGAAACAAAACAGTCCAGTCCGGCCATACAGTCTGTGATTTTGATGTCTTTTAACACAAAATGTTATGACATCTGCTTACCTTCCCTTTTCTGTTTAAGGAACATGCCTTTTTTAAAACCTGTCTTCTTTTTTTTGTCTGCTTTTCACACCTAATACCCAAGATAAAATTTTACTCACCAAAGTAATTGCTGTGATTAAGGAACAATGCAGCGTGACTCAATTGAGTCATCAGACTGGTTGTAGCCAAATAACCCCAAGTTTGCCCTGAACTTCTTCACAAGACACACAGTTTATTTGGAGGTAAATACAAAGAGAGTAGGGCCAAAATGTCTCGGACAACCACGAGTTGCATTGAAAATCTGTGTGGACCCAACTATGGTAAACACAGTGGCTAAAGTTAGTAAAGCTGGAAGCCAAAGTTGTCAAAAGAGGAAGCAGCTCTTTGCAGTGTAATCTAGGGGCAAATACGCTATTGTAAAACTGAAAACTATTTTTAATCTTCTGACTTCTAATGTTGCTTCTGAATCTCGTTTGTGTGGCTGTTGTGCTGCCAATAAATCTTTTAGATATTTTGGGTAAAGCTTAGTCTTTTAAAGGAATTTCTCCTTACTGAAGGTCCAACTCAACCTGCCTCAGCCATTTATGGTACAGTCAGTGCCATCGGGCCGTGTTGTCATATGTTTCATGATAAGAATTGTTAAGGCTCAGGGCCTTGCTTCACTTCCCTAAAGCTGCAGATCAGTTGGATAGAACATCAGATTCATTTCAACCTCTCTTATCAGTTGTCTTGTGAATGTTTGGTGTGAGAGAAGAGACTGCATCTGTTCTCCTACTGTGACTGACAGTGGCAAGTAAAACTGTTGCCAATAAAACAGCTTGAGATGAACAAAAATAGAAACTGGAACTGAGCAACTTTCTGTCTGTTCATATTTAGAGGTGCACCACTGAAGCTCAGTTTTCTACCAGATTTCCGCATAAAGAAACGTGTGTGTGTGTGTGTGTGTGTGTGTGTGTGTGTGTGTGTGTGTGTGTGTGTGTGTGTGTGTGTGTG
>JAQNCA010000005.1:18433698-18450248 GCA_029783725.1 Acanthurus tractus
GTGTGTGTGTGTGTGTGTGTGTGTGTGTGTGTGTGTGTGTGTGTGTGTGTGTGTGTGTGTGTGCGCGCGTGTGTGTGCGCGTGTGTGTGCGCATGCGTGTGTGTGATCTCAGGGAGGCCTTCCCCATGGTGTTGGTGGCAAACAAAGTGGATTTGGTCCATCTGAGAAAGGTCACCACTGACCAGGGCCAAGAGATGGCTGCAAAACATAATGTGAGTACACTACAGGACTAAGGTTAATGAAAGCATTTCTGGAACAGCAAGAAAAGGAAAGATCGTTGCTCACAGATGTGACTCCTTATAAATACAACCTTAGTTTGAAACAAACTTGTGTCTGTGTGAGCGTTTCCATGTCTTGTAGGGACCTCTGTCTACCATGCAACACCTGAAGGTCACATAAAAAGGTCAAATCTCTTCTTAAAACAACAAAACTGATGTTTTAGTCTGGAAGGAGCCTAAACCGAGTGACATGTTTACAACTGTAACTAGCCTAAAGTTGATATACTCTCAGTGACTGCATGACTATTGAAATGTGCAGAAGAAGGTAAATATGACTGTCAGATGAAGCCAGAAAACTGTGCCCGCTGTGACCTGCAGAGAGCTCGACTTGCATTTAGAATGCACCAAGATGCACTGATGCAACTGACCTAAAGAAACTACTTCTAACTGAGGCCTGTATCAGAGATCACACAGTCTTAAAAACTTAAGGCAAAAAAAGGCAAGACAACTCTTTATAACGTAAGAGTATCAACTCTAAGCCCAAGTTTTGTTTAATTTATCCTAATTTTGTGTATTCTTAAAGAGAAAGTGTGCATGTTTTTTACATTTAATACCGTGTAACTTTAATGTCTGTAATAATGCAACCTCAACTTTGAGGCGGACAGAGAGGTCTCTGAATTGCTGTATTCTCCTGAAGTCTGTGGTGTTTAGTAAGTTTAGTCTTTTGGGATTTAGGAAAAATGACAGGTCACTCTGCCACACACACATACAGTATTCTCTGATTCTGCCTGGGACTTTTATGTCCTGCTTTTTTTCTCCTTTCTATTGTCAGTTTGTCAGCTGAAACTACCAGCCTTGTAACAGTTCTGCTTTGATGTGGAATATCTCTGCTTGTTTCCTCAGATAACTTATATTGAAACTAGTGCCAAGGATCCTCCAATGAATGTGGACAAAGCTTTTCATGAGCTGGTTCGTGTTATAAGGTAATACCAAGTTCAATTCTGGTTTCTCTAAATTGAATGTCTCTGAGATCTGTGCATGAAAAATAATGTCAGATTGACTTGTAGTAACAGCTCTTAGACCTCAGTAATTTGACCCCAAACTTTAAAACCCCCCAAAGAAGGTCATGTGTATAATAAAACCCTCAACTCAGAGCCTATCTCCCCGTACATCTTTTTTCCATTTAGTGTTTTATGTCTTCAGAGGTTAGTGGCATTTAGTCTCAGGCTGGTATGTAAGGACAGTGAAAGTGTTTTAGAAGAGTAGGAAAGAAAAGAAAATCCCAGAGCTATTTCCTTTCTTGACATACATGCAAATTTAGAAGAACTTGGTTTGTGACCATGTGGTCATATCCTGTTGAAAGGCATTCTCATGTTACAAGAACCAACATGCAACAAGCAGGCACGACACTGACTCTTGAGAAAACATTTGTCTCTTTTTACAACCGAGCAGTTTTGATTAATAGATCAATATTGCCCTCTTGTGGCCAGACTGTATAAAGTCAGTCCTAAATGGGTTGGATTAAAAAATGCTGATTGTTCATTTTTTGTGACTGATTCATAAGCAGTTCATGCAGGGCCTGCTTATCTTTTTTGTGCTCCTTTTGTATTTGTGACTCACTTGTATGGCTGCCATTACCTGCTTAATTTACTGGCACATTAATCACAGAATCACAGCAAATATTTGATGTAAAAAATGAAAACATAACAAAAACAACACCAAAACAAAGGAAAAATGAATTTTAATGAAGGGACCTAGAGCCGGTGATTAATCTTTAGCGTACTATACAGGCAGTTGAACTGATCTACTTGTCATCGAGAAAGTCAACTTTGACTTAAAAAATAACCATGAACAAATACCTCTTTTACAAGGGAGCCAATATTATGAGTTAAATTATACCTCTGGCTGGCTAATCGTATTGTTGGGTGTCAAAAACACATATATAAATAATCCTGAGTTAAAACAGTTTTGTCCAACTTTTCCTCTGTATTTTTTTTCCACACACGCAGACAACAGGTCCCAGAACGAAACCAGAAGAAGAAAAAGAAGATGAAATGGAGGGCCGAACGTTCCGCAGGTTCCCACAGGTTCCACTGTGCCATATTGTGACCTCCTTCGTCCTTTTTATCATTTGTATCACACCCACATGCACAGCCACATACCTTTGGATGTCTCAAAGGAACTCTCAGCAGTGGTCAACCACTGGAGCACAAAAGTGAGGAGGACATCTGCAATGTTGAACTAATGTCCCCTCAGTCCTTCACAATGCCTTGGAATGAGTGCTATGCCATCTCTCCTCAACTAACGGTCCCTTTCAAAGGTCTTTCGATTCCTCCCATCTGCATTCAGCATGGAACTATGGTGTCACTGAACCATTTCTTCAGTCAAGTGAAATTTTTGACTTTAACTCAAATGTGGCACAAGACAACAGACCCAGTGAAGAAAAGCAAAGAACTCACCTTCACCCTGATGTTGGAACTTTTATCTTACTGAGAAAGGGAAAGGATAGGTAGGAACCGGGTCAAAATGGCTCCATGTGTTCTGCAACACCAACAACCTGCTGGTCATCACCTTTCTATCCTCGCAGTCCCACAGTTTCTGCAAGAAAAGCCCCTGTGTGATCTTTGGATATGCTGTATGTGTTCTCTCTCTATAGAGGAGACTTCTTGGGCACAATGAATGGATATGACAGTGATTTAAGTAGTGAAAATAGATGTTGTGTGGCGTTGTCGATGAGTGAACTGTGAGCATGTACCTTGTGGTCATGTGATGCTCTGGTTTGTGAAATGTCAGTCCAGGGAGGAGGGAAGGACGTGTCAAAGCAAGGGAAAAGAAATGTGACATGATGCTGAGAAAATGTCATCAGGTGACAGGTGAACGTTATGGTCGAATCAGCATGTTGAATAAGTGTTTAAACATTGTCATTGTAAAGGAGAATTTGATTGGTCAGTGTATGTGGTAACATTTGAATGTTAACTTAATGGGATATATGCTACACTGACTCGTGAGCAGCCATTTTAGCACTCGTAGATTATTTTCCCATCAAAAAAGATCAGAGCCTCTAAATGTCAAGTATCTGAAAAAACTCGGTTAGTTTAGGTTGCCTCATTGTCAATGGCCTGATGAGTGCAGTCCTCTTTATCAGTACTGTATGAATCAGTATCCCTGATATTTTTTTTGTCTCTGTAGTCTTAACAGTTTCAAGTTACTTTCCATGTTTTTTTGTATCTAAAAAAATCTAAAAATTTCAATTATATTTGTTACATAAAAAAAATTCTTATTATTAGTGGCAACGTCAAATGATTCATTGCTGGTTAACTCAAGGAAATTTCTTAATGAAATAGAATAGATAAGGGATAGTAAGAGCTTCATGTTTCAGATGTGAAACAGGCTGGAGAAGCTGATTTGCACTGGCCACTAACCAAAATAATGTGATGTCACTTTATTTCAATCTTGGGGCTTTGTAGACTGCGCCGCTGAAATCAAGACAATGTAATGAGATGAAACGTGACAACACTCCTTCAGTTCGGGGGTACATGCTGTAGCCCTGTGAATGAGTCAAAGCTGGAGAGCCTGTGAGAAGCCGGCAGTGTGATGCTCATAGGGCTTAAAGCCATCAAACCTAGCTACAGACTAAGTTTATTTGCAGGAACACCACACACACGCACAAACACACAAAGCAACAAGTCAAGACATTCAGTGTATTCACGTTTGTAGCTGTGAGGTGGGTAGGAATGTACAATATAATAACCATGAAATGGCTTGTACTGTTAACGCACTAAAGTCTGAGTGGACAACTTTTTTGTCTGGATGAATACCGTCTCTTGAAGGAATACATTTTTGCACTTTTAATACTATTTCTGACTTTCCTATTGGCATGTTGTTTTCTGTTCAAATCTGCTAAAGAAATGAAAGGCATGGTCAAAAAATGATCTGAATGTAAACTGAGTGACAAAACAAGCAAATAGGCAATTAGCATTGTAGCCCTGTGTGCCTGTGTATGCCTGGTGCCTCGGCGCTGATTGTAAGAGCAATCAAATAAGTCAGAATTGAATCATTTGAAAGGTATTCAAAAATAAGATATGTATTACTCTGTTTTCAAATGAGAAGCTTGAGAATAAATACTTCATTTACTGAATGGCATACAAATTCACCTCAGCATGAAAGTGGAAAATCAGCCTCAGCAAAAGGATCACAGTATTAATCCACATCTACTGTTAAAAGGGACTTCACAGAGTGTTTCCAGAGGACAGAAAACATGGAAGTTTTGATCATTAAGCAATGAAGCAACAGACTCTGGATCATGGGGGAGCAAAAAAAAAAAAAAAATACTGAATGTGTTTGACGAAAAATGTTGCATCATGTATGTTTGATACCATTTTGTATTATTGATATGAATTATTGATATGACTCTTGCAAAGTGTTTTATAACCAGCTAAATAATTTATTACTGTCTATGTTACCTCAGCGTGTCCCAGACCTGGACAAAAAGCTAAACTCCCCCCTTTTACTTGGGACTCTCAGTGGGTCATGGGCCTTTTGCCTTTGAGTCCCTGTATGAGGAGACTTGTAACGTGTTGGGACCAAGATGAAGAAACAGACTTTGGTCCTGAACTAATAAAAGTGTAAGGACTTCTGCTTTACTGAAGCTCATGTGGATGGAGTCACACAAGGGTCAAAACTAGGAAGATTTGTTGTCCAACTTGTAATTTTAAGTATGTTTGTTTGTTCAATGTGAAATTTCTTAAAGGAATACTTTAACATTTGGTAAAACTTGCCTTGTCACAGTCTTGTTAGGGGCAAGATGAGAAGATTGATGCCGCTGTCATGTCTGTACACTAAATATAAGGCTACAGACAGCAGGTGTTTATCTCAGTGTAAAGGATGGAAACAGGAACAAGCTGGCTCTGTCTAATGGTAACAAAATTAGCAAACAATCAATTTTACACCTCACTTAGTGGGTATTTTCAATATGTGTAATTCAAGTCAAGCTTATAGTGCCACTCCAGAGGTTGTCTCTAAACACTTCATAAGGAGAAGGTCAGTTTTCTTGTTTAGAGACATAGCAGTCTCCTCATGTGAAAGCACCTGGTGGGAAAAGCAAGGGAAAACTTTATTTTAACAGACAGAAACCTTGAACAAAACCTTGTCTTATTGTAAGAATAACAGAAATATGACAAGTAATCACAGCAGCGATGAGTGTATAAGTAAACTGTATGAGCTGTGGTTTATCCTCTGGACTAATTCTGACCTTTGGACAGGACCAGGTTAGCTTTCTTCAGTCTTCATGCTCAGCTAAGCTAATAGGCATGCTGCCTAGCTTAATATTTAGCATACGTATGCAAACAGTGGTGTCAATTTTCATCTAACTCTCAAGAAAGTGAACAAGTGCATGTCCAAAAATGTTGCACAGTTCCTTTAAGCAGGCTGAGCTCATGTACCAGCCCATTGTCTTCTAGTTGACTATTTAACTTTTTTTTTGTTTGAGGTCCAAAATAGAGTTTGAAATTAGAAAGTTACCTTTCTTGAATAAATCGTCATGGCTGGTACAAACAAACCTGCTGATTATTGCGCCATCTCCACATTTCAGACAGACCAAATACAAATGCTGAAAGTGAGTATGAAGTATCAGTTATTTGACCCTGGATTATATGTGAGCTAAATTGAGCACTTTTTGTTTTCCTTATTTGGAGAGGTAGCATTCTTTTTTCAAATAGAAAACCAAGTATTGTTGACGGTATGTGGTTGATTTGAGTTGTGTATGTCCTGAAACTTTGTCAGTATGTAAAGGGCCGTGTAAACTTTAAGTTTGGATTACGGAAAAAAAAACAAAAACATGGAGGTGTCCCACAGTTGTGTAATGTGTGTTTTTGGACAGTTCTGTTGTGTTTTAACTGGCTGTGTCAGACTGAGGAGCTAGACGAGGCACAAACAAACTGTGGCCTTTTTATCTAGCCTCAGGGGTTGATTATATTTCAATAAAGAAATACAAGTATTGTAACTTCAGATGTTTGACTGCTTTACTTTCTGCTTCGCTGCTTTACGTCAGTGACATTTCAATCCAGAGCTGCACACTAAGCCACTGGCAAATGGCCTGTGATCTGAGCCATGTACCACAGCGGCAGCAAACATGACTACATGGGCTCTGAGTGTATACCTGCTTGCTCAGCAGACACTTGCCTCATTAATCTTCAGAGCTGTCAAGGTTCATTGAGTTCAACACGGAGGCTGCTCAAAGCTCCTCTTTGCCTCATTGATTTCAGTCCCTTTGGGAAAGCGAAGGCCGGCACAAAGAAGAGGCACCACATCTCTGCTATTGATTTATATTCATGTTCTCTTCAGAGTGAAACTAGTGACGAGAGGTGCTCAACTTGACATGAGAGGCAGGGAGAGCTGCAGGATGGTGCTCAGGATTATTGAGAAGACAGATATCATTTCTACTCTCTCATGGTAAAGGCAGAGCACCTGATTGTCCGAAGCTAAATATTTCAGATTTGGATATGTTCCACATCCTGTAAAAATAGCCAGTGCTTTGATTTGACAGTAATCGGGGAAGTTACTATAACACTGATATAATCATTAGTGTAAAGATGTGCTAGGAAAGCGTTACTGAAGCAGTCTAAAGTCAGCAGTTGAGAGAAACCGGAGTCCTTTTAAAAAACTGTAGATTTTTTTATCAAAGCATGAAACAGAACAAAGACAAAACACAGTTTGCTTATATTAAAAGTCTTTGTTCTATTCAAGGGTCTTACCACCAGGGGTCAGCACTTAACTGATGTCCTTTTCTTTGTCATGAACTGGGTAGTAAAAACAAGTGTTTTGCACTTGCAAATCAAACTCATGAGAGATGCACTAAGGACTCTTTTAAAACACAAAAAATTGCTTAAAAAATTAATTTCTGAAAAACAAATTTGATGCTGAAAACAATTACTTTCAAACACAAAATTAGTCTATGATAATCAATTTTAGTCCCTTCATGCCACTACTTCAACAGAAATGTATTAGAATTGATTAAAAATCAACAAGTTCATACAAATAAAGCTATTTTCTATTTATTTTATTGCACAAAAATAAAGAAATATTGCTGCCTGAGGGAAAAAAAGCTGAACTGCATGTTAAACAGAATAAATCAGAAAAATGTTTGACAGCGCTAGGCGATATTTTGTCTTTGTTTTTTAATACAAACATCTTCTTTGAATGCAAATGCACAGTACAACAGAGAGAAATGAAGTTACAGAAATGAGGTGTGTTTAACAGGACACACAGCTTCCTACAGACTAACTGACAGTCTCTGCCACACACAGAGCTCGCGTGCTCATGTTCCTCAGGTGTCATCCTCGACCACCCTGCTGCCAACACTCATCACTCCACTGTTAAGTCAGTGGATCTTGCCTTGAAAAGCTCATGCCTCCACGACATGCCTGTAAAGCACCCCTGCATATCAATGAAATGGTTCTCATTGTATCTATCTAGTATATACATCCCAGTCACCTCGCACGTGCTGCATACCTGATAGACTGCATTCAGTTTGTCTCTCACATCCTGTTCTCATCTCTCATTATATGAAAAGCAATCCAGATTAGGTTTGTCATTACTCAAACTTATTTTAAACCTACCTGTGACTTCCCTTTAATAACAAAACCGCCACATTTCATTTACCTCACATATGGGGATATTACTCTTGTTCACAATCTCTTACAGCCTGCCTGGATTCATTTGTGCAGCTTTTTCAGGGGCAGAACCTAACCAATTAGTACAACTGTATGTTTTTTTTTTGTTTGTTTTGTTTAGTTTTTTTTGCTGCAGCCACTCTGGCTTTCTTTGAATAGCATTTCCAAGCAGCTTCAGTTTTCACTGAATAACAGGGTCTTTTGATAGAGGGGTCATGCAGTGCAACAGTGGTTTCATCAGCCTCCATGCTAAATATGGAGGTTTAAAGGTGCACCAGTATTGATGCAAAATGCTCTGAGGTGGAGATAGGTTGTTTTGAAGATGATCCAAAAACAAAGGGGAAGACAAGTCTAACCCTCGTCTTTAAGGCTTTTGTTCATATTCAACAGCTGTTTATTTAGCTGTTTATGAACAGAGATCTGACAAGGGTCAGTATGCAAAGTATGATCACAGCTGCTTTGGAATTAGAACAAGCAATCAGATCAGGCAGAATGGAGATGTAAATGCACCACTGTATTAAAAATACCTGTGAGAAATGAGGTTTCTTCTATTTTTCTGTATCCAAGAAAAAGGGCTGAAAATGGTCAAACCTTTGATTCAGCTGTAATCAAATGTTAAATTCTTAACCTGAAAAACATTGAGTGGAGCGAAATACAAATGTGATGTACAGGTTCCCTTTGACCTGCGTTATTTTTGCTCTGGGAGTGTGTAGTTAATGTAAGCACGTTTAGTTAGTTAGTGTAAGCATGTTTAGTTAGTTAATGTAAGCATGTTTAGTTAGTTAGTGTAAGCATGCTTGGTGTTTTTTGTGCTTGCAAGTCGATCCTGAACAACAATGCCAGTGACTCTGTGCAGCTCTAATTAGGCACGTCAAGTATTTATTGATCTAAATACTAGCTGCGTGCTCAGAGTGGTAATTCTAAAATGCTGCTGCTAAGAATGTTCACCTCATTATTTGGTGTGTCAGCATGCAACTTTTACTGCGGGCTTTAAACACACCTGTGTAGTAATTTATTCATTAATTGTTTCATTTAAAATTGAAAATTTAAAAGTGCTAATTTTGCAGTAAAAAAACCCCAAAACACTGTGATATTTTACAACCCAGTGACTGATTGATGTACCAGTGTGTTGGCAGAATTTTGCTGTTAAAGCTGCTCTTGGTGGAACCGGGGATTGACCCCCAGAGGGACACAAGGTCAATGTGAGGGGTCTTAAGAAGACTGAAATGTAAAGAAGAGAAAAATTAATACCCTGCAATACAAGGCAGTTTTCTTTTGAAACTTTCAATCTATGATTTACCATCAGATTTTGGATGATAAATTGAAAGCAGTTATGAAAACAGAAGGAATGTGATGGATTTGGTTTGCAACAGGACCCAAAGCAGACACCAGGGCAAGGTTTAAATGATTTATTGTGCAAAATTCAGGGGAAAGAAGGAAAAAAGGTAATCTTAAATCTGTGGTATTGAGGAGAGGCTGGCACAAGGGTGGTGTGGCGTTCGCGCACGTGGCTGGTAAGACAGTGGTTGCAGGGTTGCAGAGGAGCTGAGGAGGGTGAGGTGAGAGAGGTGGTGTTTGTAGCATGTGTGTGTGTGTGTGTGTGGGGGGGCACTGTGTCTGTAGAGTGGCAGAGGAATTGGTGGCAGAGAGGAGTTGAGGCTCACAGCACAGGGCAGGCAGAGGCTGAGGCTGGATGGCATGGCGGCTCTGGTGCTGGAGCCTTCATGCTGAAATTTATCAGAGGTCGTCAACAGAAGCGCAGGTAAGCGAAGGCATCGCAGGCTTAATACACAGACCAGAGATAAGCACAGAGGAAGCCACGCCCAGCCTCCGTCAACAACACAGAGAGAACAAACTCTCTACGGCTCCGCAGTCCAAGAACACACACCAAAAACACGACCACCACAGAGAAATGAAATTATGGAGTAAAAGTCTCTCTAATGGAACTGCTGACAACTCCAAAACATCCGAAACACAACAAGAAGCTTGAGCTGCAGGTTAAATAAAAGGGTTACAAGACAACAAGTTTGTGAACCATCAGTGTAATCTTTATTTTGGATGAGGTGAAATTGGTCTAAGCCGCCTAATTTTCTGGTGTCCTGAAGAGAAGATTGAACTGTGGGGGTGAGAGAAGCTCTTATATGAGACAGTGGAGACATCTTTTTTTCTAACTAAGAGTTATTCACTGATACCTTTTAAGGTGTGCTTTTTGCTCTACTTAACATGTGAGAAAAGATATTTGATGAAAATTACAATGTCTCCCACCTGCAGTCGTCATCATTGAAATCTATTTCTCACTGGCATTTGACTGATAATCCTATTGATGGATAATAATGATTAGATAATATTTTGCGAGCAAGCTAACAAAACGATGATTTTAAAGTGCCTGATTAAGTTAGAAATGCAACACTTGTTCATGGAATCAGTTATTCCCTGTCAGTAAATCAATGAGGCTGCATACAAAGTGACAACAGACACATGACTGGAATAAGTGGGCTTAATTGGGCCGTGGACATTAGAGGAAGCACTTGAGATGATGCTTGCACCAATGCTATCATAGCTGTAACAGATTGATCAATGGTGAAACATTTAGATTATGTTACACTTACACTCAAATGCAGGTTTTTGGATCCCTGATTTCTTGTTGGGTGCAGCAACCATGCTGAATTCATTTTACAAATACATGTCTTTTTTTTTTTATAGTTCTTTCACAACATACCCCCTTTTGGTCACAGCTGATTTACCTCAGTAGCTGGATGGAAATTGAGGTGCAAACATTCACAGTGAAACCATGTGACCCATTGTGCAGGAAGACTTGCTTGAGTGCTCTCCAATAAAATATACTGATGATCAATGCTTTCCGTTTTTTCCCATTTTTATCCTTTTAAAGATGGATATAATGTAAACCTCAGCACCTTATGCATGCACATGATCAGATAAACTAACTCATGAATTTTCCATCCAAACAGCAGAAAAGTATGTTGGCTGTGTATGCTTCAGTTAAAGTCTGGTCTGGTTTGGGCACCAGAACTCCTTGGTAAGGGTTAGGAAAAAAAATGAGCTGTGAAACGCCTCCTTTCAAACACCTGGTTTTGGTAGCAAAAAAAAAAAAAGGCTTGAAATTCTCCAATTATCTCCTTAAAAACATTCAGTGCCACCAGAAACTCAGTTAAAAGATCTGTTGTCTAATGCAAAAACACTTTTTTCCCTGTTTTTTCGTGATTAAAACATGCTGATGGTCATTAAAATGACTTTGTGGAAAGTATCGGCCCGTCTCCATCTCCTCCAAACTGATGAAGGCCTGTGTGTAATCAGAGCTAATATGTAATCAACTTAATATGCAGGCAACTGTTGATATGTTTACATTCATCCATGATAAGCAAAAAGTAAGAATTTTCTGGTATTTTCTAATGAGGATGACCTTTCTGTTTTGCTAAGTAGGAATGTGCACATATTTGTATTTGTCAATCACTAGATTTTATAAAGTGATTGTGAGAAAGAGAGATCTTTAACTCAGATTTTTTTTCTTGTTACTCCAAGTTCAAGTCATCCAAAGAATATTACAAAAACACATTCATAATTGTTTAAGATACAATCCATGCAGAGAGGCGTTCATGTCTGAAACAGATTAAGATAAACCTTACAAACTTTTCATTCCTTTTCGTTCAGTTACATCATGATCTGCTGCAAACCTCGCTGGTGAAAGTAAGAGAAGAAAATAGCCGACTTTTCCTCAGCAAGCAGAATCTGTAATGATTCTAATTTTTTGTCTGTGATAGAGAACATAGAGAACTACTCCAAGGGGTTGCAGTGATTGCCGTATTTCCAATTCTGAGCACAACATTCATTTCCCATCACATTAGGGAGCCAGGGGTGGGATACTGCAACTCATACCTGTTTTCCATGCAACAAAATGTCTCTCTGAAATAAGATGAAATCTGCTCTCTATAAGGAAAAGTTAGATGACAGGGTTATGAAGGTCTGTAAGATAGCCCAAGTTCTACATCATGATATATTTGGTGCCTTGGGGATTTACAAGACCAGAAATGGAGGGCAGATAGGAAGCATGATGAAAAATATGCCCCTCAAAGACCTGTGGAATCATAACAGTAACAGGGTCCAAGACAGCCATGAAAAAAAAATGAGTATGAAATAAATTCAGGCCCCCCCCCCTCATTCCTGCTTAGTGTGGCTTGCTAGGATTCCCCAATTAGAGCAAGCTGGATTGTTTCATGATCTTGAGGGTGATTCATTTTCAGAAGACAGAATAAAAAGAGGAATTCATGAATAATGAAGAGCCTGAAAGCTCTTGAATTGCAACCTCTTAAGAAGAAGGCTGATATGGTTTTACTCGCTCTACATCACCTGCAAGAGCATCTTATTTTTTTGATTTTTAACCCGAAATACTGGGCCTTAAAGTGTGCTAAGTTTCTGAAAAATTAAAGATTTAAAAAAAATGCAGGATCTTGTTGTATTGGTGATTAAAGAGATTGCATTAATTTTTGTGGCTTTAATTCTAATGCTGTTTTCTAGGTCTACTATGCTGTATATATTGTGTCACTGGAAATATGAACAAATTTACTGAAGCAATATGGTGTCCATTTTAGGATGTATGAGGATGTAGCTGAGATGTGATGTGATCTGAAGGAAATCTTTGTCTTGATGTCTGAGAACTGATGCTGAGGTCTGAGGATGGAGCTGGAAAGATTGAGACATCTGTTTAAAAAATCAAGGGTAATTATAAAGATGTAAAATCACTAATATTTTTACAGAAACGAGGTTATGGTAAGACTGAGGACAACAATTGTAAATCAAATAGAAATCCTATCCTCCACCTGTAACTGCACAGCATAACAGCAGCATGCCACAGAGAAAGGAACAATTTTAGCATGTTGATAGTTATTCTGATTTTACATCCGCAAAGCCTCAGCTTCAACGCTCACTAGAGACAAGGTCATGAGGTAAGCCAGGGAGAGAGCTGGAGAGGGACGTGCAGAACATATTGGAATGTGACCAATGTGTTTACATGCAAACTTATTTGAATGGAACGACTTAAAGCTAAAATCCTACATCCATTGAAAAAAGCCTTGGTAGGGCAAGATTGTAACAAAAGTACGACCCAGAAACTGAGCAAGTAAAAACAAGTTCCTCTTTATGTTCAGACTTGATAAGTGAAGCTAAGTGCTAAACACAGAAGTAGCAAGACCAGGATGCAGAGCTCTCAAATAATTTCTGTAAACTTTGAGGGGAGTGGGTTAGAGCAGGACAAACTGGAGAGTTGGAGAGGATCTGAGTTCAGAGATTGTTTGAGTTAAGTTGGGATCCAATGATCCAACAGAGAAGGAGAGATGACTGGAGACAGGGCGCACAGAGCTGAGGAGGAAGACGACAGGATGAACAGAACAAAGAAGGCAACAGGTAATCAAAGTTACAAAATGAGGCTTGAGACGCAGACTGACATTACAACCGGGGAAAGTGGATGTGGAAGACCTGAGTACTTCAGGAGGACTTGATATACAGGATGGGATTCAGCTGGAGCGACTCCGCCCTGGTCTGGCGTCTCCACTCAGGTAATTTGGTTGAATTGGGAAAGAGAGTGGGAGGGAAACAGAGGAGCAAGACAAAGAGAGAAAGAAAAAACCCAGAAATGGAGAGCACAACACTTGACTCATTTAAAAACGTGTAAAAGTCAGAAAACAAACAAACAAACAAACAAACAAAAAAACAGTCCAGTCCAGGCGTAGACCAGAATATTCCAAGGCTGATAAAGGGAAGAGGAGGCAGGTGAGAAGGTGGGTGGGGAAGTCAGGTGATGGGACCTGACAGGTCAATCGAAGGGAATGAGAGAGTGGCAACATCTGTAATGACTGTTGTAATGTGCCAGTGTTTTAAAGAAAAGTTTGTAGGAAAAGTTAGCCTCCTCATTCATCTAACACATGATCCATATTAAGTAGCAGAAAATTGAAACCTACCTCCATGTCTTAGTGTTCTATTCAAGGAGCTACAATGCAGTGGAATAAATTTACTTCATCCATTGTAAGAATGGCTGACTACAAAATTGAAAGCCACTTTTTCTGACAGTGGCATAAATAACAAAGTTATATGTTTTCTCTGAATAAATTATAAAATCTAGAAATAAAACATAGAAATCTACAATTTTTTTAATCTTTTTTTTTTATTACATCTGATATTTAAAGATATACAGTGATGATTGCTGGGCAATATGTTTGCTGAAGTTGTCCAATGTCAAGTCCAGTTGATCATTAGAAGAAACAGTATGATATTTATGACATATGTTAGGTTGTTTAACAAAAAAATCTGTCAGAACTAACAAGGAGTGAACAAAGAGAAGATTGATGCCTCTCAAACACAATAAGGACAGGCAAGCATTTAAAAAAGGATGAAAGAAAAGAACATGAGGAGAGTGTGGCAAAGCCCCATGAATTAGATTCCTTTTGTTTTAACAAACTACAAACTGCTGCAATACAGGAACTCAGCTACCTTTATGGAGAGCAGGACGCCACTCTTTCATGCAATTTGTGGTCTATTATGTAACATACATGTACATAATTGTGGTGTAATAAAGCACAACTTCATGTCTGTGAATGTTCTCATTCATCTAGGTCCAGGCAACACAACTCAGTAAACTAGGGCTGTCAAATAACACCTTAACTCAAACTCCTTTTAACGGCACTAACTTTTTTAACGCGCAATTTACGCACGCACAGTCTGTGCCTTGCCAGCTCCCATAGTTTCAGGAAGTGGCGCTAAAATAACATCGCAAATGGTTACAAAGCAGAAATGGATACAGAAAAGGGACTTTTAAACGGAAAGCTTAGCTTTAAAGTTTTGCCCGATGGTTCTCTGGACAAAACCAAAGTAATTTGTATTTTTTGTAAATGTGAACTAACTAACACTTGACAGTGACTTGTTAAAATCAAAATGAAATCCACAGTTGCTTTCTACACATGTGCCACCAACGCAGGTTTTTAGAGGTCACAGAGTGAGACTTTACTTACTCAGTCTGGATCTACAAAGCGTGAAAGCAGAACTCATAATATGCTAATTCAAGAAGAAAAAAAAGAAGAGGGAAGCTACAGAATATGATCCTTAAACCGTGACACAGAAATTTCATATTCTGACTGGCAGTCATGCTCCACCTCAGTGTCTCTATCTGCTAAACCTAGAGACACCGCTCCTGGTAGTCTTGGCTGATAATATACCGTTCTGCTTCTGCTCTCAAACAGAATAATTAAGAGTCAGGTGTACTGCTAAAAGGTCAATAAAGAAGGCTGCAGGTAGAAGATGTCTTTATATTGTCTTCATAAACAATTACTGAGTACAAATTAGTCTTAGTCTAGCGTTAATTAAAATAAAAATGTATGATATTGGTAATGATTTTATGATTTAATTAAAATCAAGACAAAGGAGGAGACTTTTTAACTACATGTTTCTGGCAGTTTAGGACAAAGCCCTGTCTTCAAAAATAGAGAAAAATTTCAATGTCTTTCACAGTTTGAGAAGCTGCAATCTTGCTTGAATAAAAACTTGAGTGTGGGCTTTCAGTGTTACATTGACACATGAACTCTTGTTGAAGGCTAAAGCTTTTACATCCGCCTGTCTGTCCCACTGCTCGTACAGTGACGCTGAAGTTTGGCCTTGAATGTTGAACTTCAGTGCAGGCGAGCTGTAGAATCTCTTTCATACTGTCAAATAAACTGGTGCCTGTCCCTCTTACAGTTGGACATAAGATTGGACTTAATGACACGGCTCTCTTTTTATGTCCTTTAAATCACTCTTTCTTGTACACCTTAACATCTGCCTTTGTATTAACTGAATCTACTATTGATTATTGAAAAATCTATTTTTTTTTTACTAATACAATTTCTGTTATAACCACTGATTTAATGTTTTTTATGTAACACAGGGACCTTTAAGACACTAGCAGCCAATGACAAAACAGTCTTTAATTTGAAGGCCTTGACAAAAAATGTGTCATATGGGATCAGAGTGTTGCACTGTTTTAACCTTATGTTTTTTGAGGGTATAAAAGGCAATTTACAAGGAATATGAAGCCAGTATGTTGTACACATGTAGAGTTTATAATGGTGAGTACATCTATTGTAGTCAGTGGTCTATTGAGCATGTGTGAACAACAAAGCTTACTTACTCTAAAAGTAGTAGTGGTAGTAGTAAAAGTATACTAATAAAGAACAAAGAAAGTAGATGAGCTGGTCATAACATGCTAATGCTATTATTCTACTTTTATTCCTCAGTTCACATGTGCAGCTTGTAATCACAATGATTGTTTCCATTCCATTTGGCAATCTGTTTAAATTTTTTAAACATATTAATAAAAGTCATGGAATAAAAAAAATAGTGAGATGTCTAATGGATCACAAAGTGGATGAAGCAACTGTGAGAGATAATGGAGGAGTGTTAAGGAGGAGCTCTTTTACATCATCACCACATCGTCAAACTCCATGCCGGGTGTGGGGGCAGCAGGACTCATCACGCTCTGTCTCAGTCAGCTCCTCTTTCATCTCAGGCAGCCACACTCTATGGGCCCTATCGTACACCCGGCCCAAAGGCAGTGCGCCAGTGACGCAGATGTCATTCCTATCTTACACCCCGCGCAAACGTCATTTTTGCCACTAGTGTA
>JAQNCA010000005.1:18465980-18498500 GCA_029783725.1 Acanthurus tractus
GCTCCTGGATCAAGGTGGCAAAGGTTGACCTGGAAACTCCCCTGAATTAATTTTTAACTTTCCATGCCCAATGCGCCCCAGGCGAGTGGCGCAAGGTGTATGATAGGGCCCCATAGATTAGAACGACAACCTTAGGAAACAGTTTGATCTAAAAGTGTCTAAAACAGAAACTTCAGAAGTCGTTGCATTATTCAGCTAAAGTGATTTTGGCCCAGCTGAACTTTACAAAAGTGTACTTCAAAGATAGATGTCATCACTGGTTTTTGGTTTTGTGGCAGGCCTCATTTGTTTAGGCTGATGACACACTGACGCAATTCTGTTTGAGGACCAGAATGGATTACTCATTGCATCTTGAGGATTTCATTTTGCCATTTGTAACTTCTTCCAAAAGTGCAGAGAGATTGCTGAAATGTGTAATTTATAAAAACTTCTGCCTAAACGACTAAAATGATGCAAGTCCCAAATGTGCAAGATGTCCCAAAAAGGTGAGACATGCTGACAGAGAAGCTATGCACAGACATTTTAGTCTTTTGGGGAACAGATTCAAGAGTGCTTTTAAAAATAATTCAAGACCTGGGTAAAATTCATTGCAGTTTCACTGTCACAAACAAATTAATTCAAGTTCAGGAGAGCAAGATAGAGGCAAAGAGGTAGAAACAGTGAAGGAAAAAAATGTAGGAGCCGAGAAAGATGGGCAGCAGATAAAGGATCAAAATTTAAGTCAAATGCTTATTATACTAGCAGAGAGATGCAGAAAGTATCAATTCTAGGAAGGTTTTCAGAAAAAAGAGAGAATAGGTGGAGTCCATTGGATGCGGTCACTGCATTTATAAGTCTGCTGGTATAAAAATGGTATTATTCAACAATAGGTCTGTATCGGAGACTTTAAAGGGCAAAATGAGTTTGAGACGGTTATTAGATGAAAGATTTCAAAAAAGGTGAAGAGGTATCTGACAAGAGAAAGAGAAGCAGTTAAGGGTTACAGAACATGGTCTTATGGCAGAAGAAGTGGGATGAAGTTAGGACAAAATGTGATGTAGCTTGGACTGAAAATAATATTTAATCAAGAAGTAACAGAAGAGTTTCGTTTCACATAATTTAAATCATTAAAAAAACATTGAACAATGTGAAATGTAACAGTTTAGTTTTCCGAAATTAACATTTAAGAATTACAGCATGTTCTCCTTAAATTGAATTCTAAGTAATACAAAGAACATTATATCATCATTAGTTGTACTATCCATTTTTTTTATCTTCATTTTTTATTTTGATATTGAACTTTTTCAATAATGTGTAAAATGCGGCTCTAAAATCTGAATCTTGCATATGTGTTCTCTTGCAAACTGAACAATGTTTGCATGGATGGGGAACAGCAAGGAGAGGAACTAGAAGGTTTTAGTTTAAGGTCTGGTTACACAACAAGGCTTTTTGCATTAAGCTGTATACTTCAGTTATGATGTAACATACAAAAACAGCATTTTTGGGGCCAGAAAACAACAAAGTTTTGAAAGAGTGTAATCACTGGAAAATGCCTTCCTTACCTTTGCTGGTAAACTTTTGACATGGCTCAGCTTTGCACATGACTATTATGTGTTCAGCTGGATAGCTGCTGTAAACAGGATGATGACAAGAAAAATGGTGGACTATTAAACTTTGACTGTGCTGCAGACATTGCTGCTATTTTCACACCCCTGCAGCAAAATGTCCATTCAGACAGAATAATCTGCTTTTGAGCATGCAGTTGGCATCAACTGTCTTTTAATTTCTATTTACCATGCTGCTTAAGTGTGTGTATGCAGGTGCCTTGTATTATCCTCTAATATGGATTTGTTGTACTTGTTTCACTGCCAATTGCAGCACTTTCATTCGTTTTCTACGGATCCTTGTGCTCGAGGATTGTTGTCACAGCAATGTCTTTTTTTTAAAAAAAAGAAGAATTACTAGAAAACATTTCAATCTTAAGCAAAGTTTTGTCATGTAAACAGGACCTTATAGATAAGTGTATAAAAACACTTATGTCTCAACTGTGATAACATCCATCACATTTAGGATGAACTGCTGTGAACCTGTATTTCCAGTGTCAATCATACTAACGCTCTAATGCCTCAATAAGTGGAAATGCATGGCCTTGATATAGACCAATCTGTCGAGCTCATGGTTTGTTTGTAATGAGTCTGGCTCCTATCCATTCAGACAGAATTCCACCTGTTCTGGTCGGCACTGGGCCAATCACAACCGTTTTTCTAATGTAGGGCCTGTTTATATCGACAACTGAAAGGCAGTGTTAATTTCGTTGATGAAGACTATGATGAAAAATATTTGTTAACAAACCTTTTTCACGGACGAAAACTAAATAAAAACTAAATAAAAACTCAGATATTATGACGAAAAATATAACTAAAATATAACTGACACTTTAGTTGACGAATAAAAATGCGACGAAAATCTTAGGGCGGGACGAATGGAGAAGAGATCCAAACAAAACTACCATTTTTGTGGGACAGGTTAGGATGAAATCCAATTAGAGCGAATCTTTTGAGGGTAGGCTGACCTACAGAGCAGCAGAGCCATTTTCAAAAGATGTTGCAAGTTCAGGCACAACAGTTTAAGGCAGCAGCAGTTACACCAGGGGTGCCCATCACGTCATCGTGATCTACCGATCAATCGCAAGGGTATGTGGGTAGATAGCTATTTCAGAGCAATTCATGGGCCTTTTCCAGGTTACCATGGAAACAGACAACAAGAAGCGGAGTGACTCACGCACAAGTTGCAGAGTTGCCCAGTTTATCTCTAATAAACTTTAGAAAGGGTATGGGTAAGGGTACGTGAGATTATCTTTTGTGAAAAAGCCATGGTCATGTTTTTGACATAAAGAAAAAAATTAAATACATGTTTTATATTACAACCACTAAATCTGTGTCTGTATTGCATGTTTAAACCTTAATACCATTCCATAACAGACTGATGGATACTTCCAATGACCAGAAATTCTGAGGAAAAATGTAGTCCACTAAATCTGCTAATATTTGGTCTAAAATGTAGACTAAAACTAGACTAGGACTAAAAGACCTAAAACTAGACTTAGACTACAACTCTTATGATATTTAGTCGACTAAAACTAGACTAAGACTTAAAGATTTCAGATGACTAAAATATGACTAACACTAAATGGTGTGTTAATCAAAAGACTAAAATTAAGACTAAATCAGAATTTGCTGTCAAAATTAACACTAGTGAAAGGGTATCTGCCAGTCCAGATTTGTCTCACGTTTCAGTTCAGTCTGCAGATCCAGTGCAATTTAACAGGCTCATAAAAATGAGACAAAGCTGCCAAACTTTACAGCGCTGATCAAATATGAATCAAGACTCTGCATCACCCTCAAATTTTATCAGAGAGAGGTTTTAGTGTACTCTTTAGCAGTAATTTGGGAATGAATCTTCATGAAATCAAACCAAGCAGCACCTTAAATAGCATGTTTCACCCAGAGCTCTGTCACAATAGGTCCCTTTTCTGTCAATTCAATTCCATCTTGAGGTTTTATGTTCATTGTCATAGGTTTTATGATAATTCAGTGTCCTTGAAAAAAATGATATAAGACGGCCTTAAGCTTATTGTTTTTCCATAATTTACATCTCTATGGGCTCTATTTTCAAAGACCAGGCGCAACGGGGTGTGGCCAGTGCATTTTGCAATTTTCGTGCATGGCTTAGTCTGGTGCAGGGCGGCGCACCCACGCCTCCGTCCCTCGCACCAGCGCAAGTGGCAAAGAGGGAGGAGAGAAGGCGTGAGTGGGTTTAACACAGCTGTAACACACTGTAATCTTCACCAATCAAATGAACGCCTCTCCTTGCCTTTAAATGCGCTGCGGGTGAGGCCCAGTGCCAATTTCACCTCACCACCACCATGGAGGAAGACAGCAGCGACTCCAGGCGGCCAAACTTCTCCTAGGAGGAAACTGATGTGCTGGTCCAGAAGGTCCAAGCTCGCAGTGCCAGCATATATGGTGATGCAAACAGACCACCTGATGATGCAAAAACAGCCTGGGAGGAAGTTACTAATATTGTCAATCAAGTTTGCCCAGATATTCTGAGAACCGCTGCCCAATGTAAAAATCGGTTCTCCCTGCTGATCAGCACATGCAGTTCAGCCTCTCTCCGTCTTAAGTCCTGTAATGTCTCCTCCGTGAGGTCAAAGTGGCATTCACTGCGTAAGGCTATGTTGTGTAGCACGCAGCATGCGACAAAGAATGCACTGACACTCTGATAGTGAACCACCCATACCGTCCAGACATCTGAAGCCCATTTTAGGCACTCCAAAATTTTGTTTCATGGCTGACCCAGCACTGCTGAAAACATGGTTAAAACATGCTGCCTTCTTGTTGTTGGTGTGATGTATGGCTTTACCAACCACGTTTAAAGTGGATATCCATTGTCACCTAGCAGCCACCCATCCAGAGGGGTGTCCCCCTGAAAGACTGTAGGGATGACAGAATTTACCAGGATGAATGAGTCATGAGCAGACCCAGGAAAATTAGCCTGGATATTAATGGAGTGTACTCCCTTACAGTTCACTTAAGTGATGGCTTGAGTATCTGCTTTGCGCAAGTGCACGTGTGCAGTCGATGGCTCCCAGAACCACTGGGAATCTACATTTTAACAAGAAACCTTGCTTCTTTTTTGGACGCATGGGCTGGACGAAATTACCACTGCGCCACTCTGCACTGCGCCACAAAATTAGAGCCCTTTGTGTCAATAAGATGTTTAATTCAAGTTTGACCCTTTTGGTACTAAACCAGACTTAATTTTTGCACCTCTGGCCACAAAATACAATATCAAGAGTCCATTTGGCCACCAAAGCGTGATTCTAATGCAGTTCAACACCATCTTAACTATGCTTGTTTCTTACACTCTTTCAACAGCTAATTCTGACATGTGTTCCTTCATCTGAAATGTACAGAAATGGTTACTGTAATTTAAGTTTTGTAAAAAATAATATCAACGAAACTCTGTCTTTAGTATTTCTTCTAGCTTTGTAAACTGACTGTCTCACTGTGAGCAGCTCAGACACCAGACTTCACATTCTTGCGATTTGTGGTGCAGCAACAGCTGAGCGGTAAGGAAAATGAGCAGCCTAAGTGTACTTAAAGACAAGCCAGGCACTTGTATACACAAATACGCTAAGTTTTGGAGGTAACATTGACAAATATGATAGAAGCCTTAAACACCTCTGTATGCCCAAAGATGCTTTCTTTTCTTTACGCACACGCCTCTCTCAGGCAATAATGATTTAACGGGTAATGAAGTGATAATCACCAAAGTTTCATAGTGCAACAGAGTGTGCAGAGTGTAGTTATGGGTAGCTGTAATGGAAAAAAAAATTGAAAAATTATGATAGTTTTTTTTTTTTTTTTTTGCTTTATAAAGTTAACAGTTTTGATTGCTTTTTGTGTGAGTTAAAAAATAATTTAGTTACCGCAGTTTACCTTTTGGCATTTAGCAGTCTGTGGATGTTTTGTGGCCTGTTGGCTCCCCTTTTGTGATTTAGACATACCTTTGTTTCCTCTCTTACCCATTGCCCTGTCATTACACTGCAGGGCAACTGGTCTTATTTGGACATTATCCACAAGCACTTGGAGATCAATGGGACGGTTGATAACAGTGCTCTGATGCCAAGCTATGTGAAAAGACAAAGGCATTAAAAAAGACACCAAGGTACAGGCCCTGCTGAGTCAGTGAAAGGTGAGTGTGTGAGGGTTCAAAAACATAAATCAGTTCATTTTAGGTCTCTTAATTTAACCCTTGTATTTAAGCTTTTCTGCCAGATACAGGACCTAAATTATGACAAGAAGGTTATTATGACAAGATTAAAAAGGGCACCATGTTCTATGATGTGCTTGCTTTCAAGAGCCTTTGATTACAGTGTATGTGCTGCTTTACCTGTTGTATATATATATTTAAATGTGTTTGTGTGTGTGTGTGTGTGTTTGTAAACTGACAATATGAACAATATGTACATTCTCAATAGTGTTTTGATACATGTGAATAGTCCTAGTTACAGAATAACTCGTGTTTGTTATAGCACCACAGAAAAAGTAGCTGCTGCAATGGTAATATAATAATAAGCATCACCATAAGACTCAGTGCTTTTCCTGATATTTTACATATCATGATGATGTTTGTAATTTTCAGGTCTTTGGACTTAAATAAAAATTATTCAACCCCATGTTTTTTTTGTTTTTCTTTCTCCACACAGCCTTAATTTGAAATGTCAACTCTGCCTGTGTTTGCTGTAACTGCAGAAGTCATGAATTAGCCTGGTGTAGGCTGACCCCATGTGGTGAAATTACAGTATTGCATGTGGTTATTGTACACATCTGTTTGTGCACTTTAGGTTTCATGAAATTAAAGACTATTATTGTGTCTATCTTTTGTCTATTGTACACTTTTGGGTTTGTCTTTCCCATATGAAAACCCTGCTCTGTAAAAAGCATGAATCAATGGCTCATGAACTCCCAGTTCTTATACAAAGCATGTGTTTTACTGCTGGATAGAATTCAAAAACCTGTATACAATACTCACTATGCAATTAAAGTGTAATAAGAGATAATAAAAAGTACTTAAGTGGATGTTATCTCAATATCCTGTCTCACAACTGATATACTGATCTCTCCCCAACAATCAGTGAAGTCTCTGGCATACTAATGAAACTAATTCAAAGGTGTCATGAGATTACATGACATCTGATAGGGCAACATCACAGTTTCATACAAAAGAACCAGTCAAACTACAAACAGTTTTAGACTGTATTCAAGAATATTTGACCAAAGACAAACAGTAACTTTATTTTCACATTAACTGATTTTTTTGCTCTGACCAATGCAAAATTTCTTACTGCTTGGACAAGAATGACTAAGACTGAGACTAAAAACTTGTCATACACATAGGATGCTTATTCACTTTCCAGAAATTTAATTTGCCAACTAATGAAGATTAGCTGATCAGCCAAAAAAAAAAAACAGCCTCTGCCTGCCTGTCATATATGAACTGACCAACATGAAGCTAAAAAAGGAAGTAAGCAGATAGAGATTCTTATTTTTTGCCTTTGCCTTGAAGTGCATTTAATGAACATTATAGTGCTGATCCAGCAAAGGTGCAGGCCTGCAATGATAATGAAAATGTGTGAAATTAAATAAGGGCAGGTGAGAGAACATTCCGAAGTGAAAAAATCTTAAAATCTTTTCTATTACACAATGTGTCTTTAATAGTTTAAAATAATGCTCTAGACAAAAAAATGTAAGTCTGCTAAGCTAGAGACTGTAACGCATTTCTGTTGCATGTTGCCAACAAAATACTCTCCATGACATGGCATGAATGCTGGATACAACAGACAGTACAAGCTCATCTTCCTAAATGTGGCCTAACAAAGGTAAACAGCTCACCATTTTTTCTCCAGGGGTATGATAATGTAGCCCACCTATCAATCCTTTAAAGCTCAGTAATTGTTATAGTAGAATATACCTGCTAATCCAAACAATTGTTTAGGTTTATGGTGATTTATATGCCTGATTATTTCTTGGCAAAGTGCAGTGACTTCCTGGATGCTTGTTGTCAACATGAGGTTGCCATGTAACCAATAGAGACTCCATGTGGTCACCAAAATATTCTGGTTCATAAACTGCCAAGAAACACAATCTGGTTTTCTTTTAGCTTAAAGGTACCGGTGGGTGGATTTTTTTTTTATTCATAGAGAAACAGATCAATTTTTTTTCCCCCAGTTTCCAGTTGTTATGCTAAGCTAAGCTATCTGGGTGCTGGATGGAGCTTCATTTTAAAAGTGCAGACATAAGAACTGTACCAGCCCCCTCTTCTGGAAAGCAAACAAGAATGATTCTCAAACTGGAAAACCATTTATTTAGGTATAGGGTCATTATAAGCACACAAAGATCTCTTGAAAAATACATATTATCGACATGATGAGGCAATAAAGCCTTCATGCTGTATGACTTTTGAACTCATTAAGTATTGTGTAAAAAGTTTAGAAAAACATACATTCTTATTTTTCATTTTTATATTTCAGTATCACTAATTTTTTAACATTACTTACTGTAACTTTATATTGATTCCTTCCGGATGAGGCAGTATGAGGGCTTACACTAACAGAAATTATGGGACGCTTTTATAATTTTTGTGCTTTTTCACTTTTACTGATCGCCACAGCACACGCATGACACACAGATAACTGAGTTCACACTCTGCCTAAGTTGCAGGACAACCTTTCATGACCATTTTGTGGTTGAAAACAAAAGACACTGTCTCAACATTACTGATGAATAAGCAGGATAAAACTTTATTGATCAATAAAACTTTGCTCTTTGACAAAGAGATACTTCATAGTTCTTTTACATATATAAATGGTGTTTACATAACCTGTAATACCACTGAAGCCATTACTGTACAGACAATTAATAATTCTGTTATGTACTCAGATTAATTGGAAATTCATTTACACCTATCATGTATGTTTGTTTGTTTGTATGTGTATGTGTATGTGAGTGGCAAGTCATTTGTAACCACTAAAGCTATAGGTTTTTTTTTACTTGTCCATGCAAAGCCATTAGCAACTGAGAACTGATTAGTATTGCTATTAAAGTTTGTGAAATTGAGCAAGACGATTGATTTGATGTCTCTTCTGGTTCAATCATTTTATGTCAAGCAGGCAGTGCAAGTACAATTGCATGATTCACACAGGTCAGTTGAATGCACAGACATTTTCAGTGATTTGGCACAGTTGAGTCTGTAAAGAGGGAGATTTTTCTGAGCTATTTCAACAAAATGTTGAAATGTATCCAAAACTAAAACAACCTATTGAATGAATAAGGGTTTAGTGTTTGTGAAAACAAATAATACATGTTCAGAGGTCATTTTCTCACAAACCCCTAGCAGTCTATTAGTGACATGGAGCATGAGGGTTGAAAAATTTAATGGAGCAGTAAAAAAAAGGTTACATCATGAATGAATTTCAATTGCAACACTGGTGATCATAGGATTACAATTTATTTTTTACATACTTTTTGAAATACAGCTGTTGCACTCACCTGCTGATATTCACTGAGAGCAGTACCTTCATAGATCATTAATTACAAAGGACTGAAAGGGGGTGGGAGCCAGAATCCCACAGCGTCTTGCCTTGATTAGTAGAATAAATGTGCACAAGGAAGTGGTATGAAAATAAAACAAAGTGCAAAGAAGAGAGGTAGAAAGGATTTTGCTGCTAAGATAAAATCAGTTTCAAGTTCATCCAAACACAGTATAGCTAACATATGAGCAACTGAGCTAGCAAAGTGTACTATTACTAGGACTGAGTTTTTGTGTTTGTTCTGTGCCTCATGTGGTTATTGGCATGTAAACACTGTGCTTTGCTAGTAAAAGTCATTGTAAAGATTGTCTTCTATGCATCTGAGAAGGGGCTGTATACATTACAAATCAGTGTGCTGTTGGTGAGTCGAAGAGGTGTGAGCTGATTCACAACTTCAGTTTACAGCTAATCCTTTTTCATCACACAATAGAACTAGAGATAACACCAGTAAATTTGGACCATGTCCAGTACATCCACCCGGAGCTGATAATTACAGTGTACAGTGGATGTAGGCCCTATCTGAATCACTGTCCAAGGCTTTGTAACTGTCTTCAGCCTGAGATAAATTTAGACTCTCTCCCATGGATCCAGTGAGCTGAATACTAATGAAAACTCTTGTTGTTTGGCCACCTACCACAAGGGGGCCCAAAAGCACTCTTGATCCACATTACCAAGATACCAGGCATAAATATACAGTATGCAGTGTACAGTGTTTGACTCATTTAAAATATGTGGTCATAGTCATAAT
The DNA here is from genome assembly GCA_029783725.1 of Acanthurus tractus. Classification (NCBI taxonomy): domain Eukaryota; kingdom Metazoa; phylum Chordata; class Actinopteri; order Acanthuriformes; family Acanthuridae; genus Acanthurus; species Acanthurus tractus. The sequence continues at coordinate 18,475,865 of JAQNCA010000005.1, forward strand.
ATGTGTCTAATTAGTGATAAAGAAGTCTTGGACAGTGCTGTCAGATCACACCAGCATCCAATCTAAGATTTTCTTTTACAGTGCAAAAATTTACAGTAAAACTTGACATTTTATTTCACCAATAATCTACAGTAATATGTAAAACGACATTTACAATATAAGCATTATAGAGTAACTATATGTAACACTGATTATCCTGTACTTTAACTAGATGCTCTACAACAAAATGCCTATTATGTCGGCCATAAAGTACTATGACTATGGTTGTGACTTTTTGCTACTGATGCGCCGCAACAGTGTAATAAACATATTTACAGTCTGTGTGGTGTTTATTTACATTTTGCTCATTGCAAACTATAATGAATGATAATGATGGAAATGTGCAGAAAAAAATGAGAAATAAGAAAGTAAACAGACACAGGAGAAAATATTAAATGCGAATAAAATGAAATCAAATGAAATTAAATAAAAATTATACTTCATCTTTATCTTTGTGCTTTTTTCATCTTGGATCAGAAACTTAGTCTTATCCAACTCTCAAAGTGAACTTTAAAGTCAAGATGAAGAAATATTATAAAATAGTATTAATAAAAGTAATAAATACTGCAGTGATATTGTGCAACAGTCCAAAAAGGCGATGATAAATAGCAGGATTATAGCAAATAGGGAAACATTCACAATCAAGTGCTTTTACTAACTTTCAAAGCTGGAAAGCCGTCTAATTGAAATTAAAGATAAATATTAATGTTTTTCCAACCTTCCCATTATGAAAACAGGTATTTTAGTATTATTCCATTTTTACCTGGAATGATTTTACCATTTCAAGTTTCAAGTAAAAATCAAAAAGTACAGAATAAATCAAAGTAAATAGCACACACAGGTATGTTTGTATTAAGAAAAAAAAAAGACCACAAAAGGCAATCAAAATGTGTAAAGTCAGAAGCAGCAGTTAAGACAAAACAGGCAAATAGCCTCAAATTACGTTTTTGAAATGTTTGTTTTTGAAATACACATTGTGCTGAAAGTACCGCTGTGCTAAACCATCAGCAACACACATCAATGCATTAAGGAAAGTTTGCTCACTTGTGTTCACATTACTTATAGTACAGTACAGTAGGCTATGCAGTGAAATATTTACTGGTCAAATGGCTTGTGCACTTAGATTTATTGCCATCATAAGGCCAACGTTTGTCATCAGAGTCTCCTGTCCTCTTCACTGCTGTTTGCTTTAAGTTTGAGTGTTTAACCGACTTCACTATGTTCACTGATGCTTTTAACCTTTTGAAGGAAGCAGTTTCTCTGCTTCTTTCTTTGTCTCTCTCTCTCTCAGCAACGGATTAAGATATACAGTTGCTGCTTTAAAAAGGACAAGGCTGGTGAGGTTTTGACAGGCCACAGTCACCTTGCTTAATATTCAGTAGGGCTCATTTAATATGTTTTCTCAAGTAAATTACATGAGAAAACATAACAGTTGCATTGTGTAAGTTTAAAAAAAAAATAATAGCCATTTCAAATATATGGAATCCCATTGTCCACCCTGACAAATCATATACATATCTTGTGCAATTTGAAAGTTAGAATAATCACAACCTTTTCATCTAAGCGTCAACTTTTCTGTGTATAACATGAACAAATCCAAAGGTCCTGTTGGTGTCTCGGTTCTTGGGTCTTTTTCTTATTCCAGGTCTAATTACTGAACTGGTGGTTTTTATGGACAGTAGTTCAGAAAAGTCTTAATTTCTGTGTTTCCTTCCTGGAGGTGGTCTTCAATGATGTCATATTCCCTCTTAGTTTGTGTGTTTGCTCATGTCAGAATGCATGAATGCACTATGTACAGTATATACAGCATGTGTGTGTATATATATTCATGTGTATGAGAACACGAGCCTTGTTGAGTCTTTATGTACTGCATGTGCAGGTGAACTATATGTTTAGGTGTTTATAAAGACAGAGAGAAGAGGGCAGAGGGCAGGAGGCAGCAAGGTGTGCGGGTGTGTGTGCGTGTAAACTTGCTCGTCTGGTCAACATGTATGTCTCTTACTCAAAACGTTCGTAGTGCCTCGTCTGTCTTACGCGGGGTACCATGTCCTTCAGGAGTCTGCAGAGACAGAAACAAATCTGTCAGTAAAAGAATATGGATGGCGCCTGAACAGGACTCATAGAAACTATGAAATATTTTAAATCAAACAAATGAGGAGGTTTGTCCTACTTGACACCATATGCCAAAATGATGAATCCAATAAGAACTCCGATGGTGCCATCCAAAAACCAGACGTCTGTGTGGTGCTTGAAGACTTCAGCACTGATCAGAATGGAAAATCCCATAATAGCACCGACCATAGAGTTAAACCCTTGAAAACATAACCATGGGGAAAATATCACATCTGTTTCAGCATTTTATGTCTACGTTATTCAGTTTTAGTAGTCTGAACTTAAATACACCACTGACTCTTAGTTTAACATAATACATATGTTATTATTTTTATTTTGGAGACACTGTCACGCGCCTTGCTTTACTCCTTTATCATTACGTAGGTTTAAACATTTTTATGGGCATTTTTCTAAACTCTGGATAAAGCCCATGAAGCTGTTTACAGTCTTATACTAAGCTAGGTTAGCCTGTTGCTGGCTGTATAGGTTCACATTTTTAATCCAGACATGAGATTGAAATGCATCCTGTTACAACACATCGTGACAAGTGTATTTCCAAAAATGTGGCATTCCTTTCGAACAGACGAACACCAAGGACAACAAATAAGCAGTTTTGAAGGGCACAAATGAAATGGATATAACTTAAGTAAATGCTGACTATATCTACTGTATTTGAGATGCCCTGCACAGCAGCTGATGTTTTTTATAATTACATTTCTCCTTGTGTGAAAGCTAGCGCAGTGGGTTATTGTCTAGCCTGCAGTAAGTGTAAAGTCTTTTGGGAAATAAATCCAGGCTCCGAGAACAGCAACCTCAGGTTTATTGGATGGATGCCCTGTGCGTTCTGAGACCTGGGTTAGGATCTTGTGTTTGTGTGTTCGTGTGTGTGCTCTGCTTTTGTGCACATGTGCATGTGTCTATGAGCAGCGAGTGGATCTAAACCTGTTAGTTTTTTTCATTTAAGTTATATGAGCAATTTTCTCTCACACAGGAACACATAGAGGTTTCAGTGCTTCTGACTCTTTTTCCTTTGTTTGTCATGTGTGTTTGGTGTTTACTGTGTCCCTCAACAGCTGCCTTTTGCACTTGGTTGAGGATTTAAAATAAAATATCAGTTTTAGGCTACTTTATACTTTTATATCACTTCATTTTAGACCGAAATGTTGCATTTTTAACCATATAAAGTATGTCTGAGTTATTGCTTCTGGTTCAGATTGGACCTAAAGGCTAATGATGACTATATCAAAATAGGATGTATTATTATAGACAGCATAGGGTAAGGGTTCCATCTGGACCAACTACAACACTGATATGCCTTTCACAAAATCAATACATCAGTAATAGTAGTCCTATAAAAATGGTATATGCTCATATAAATTTTAATATTCTTATCATAATAATACTAAAACACAATTATATTGCTAATTTTACTTCATAAAATCAATACAGGATCTGAGCACATCTTGCCTGGTTGTACAAACATTACTAAGAAATGTGTCACATATGTCAGTTATATCTATTACAAATATATCAGTAGTCAGTGTTTGTATAACACATCTTAATTTAAATTAATTATTAGTCAAAATAAGCCGTAATGTCAAAAACTTGAAGATTTTTTTTAACCATAATGTAGTTTTGTTTTCCTCTCTTTCCTGCTGAGCACCACCTACTTATCTCTCCTTTATTATTTACAACCACCTCCCCTAAAACTTCCTCTCTTCAGTGCATGCAAAAATTGTGTGTGTGGTGTGTATGCGTGTGCGTGTTTGTGTTTGTGTATGCGTGTATGTGTGTGTGTGTTTACCCTACCGTCAGTGATAAGTGCCCGGCTAGTCAGCACTCTTCCCAGCATGAACTTGGCCACGGCCAGCAGAGCACATGTGAGCCCGCTCACTATGGACACACTGAAGAGGAAGTCGTCCTGAACAAAGACAGGACAAAGAAGACAGAGGAGCTGGTTATTTGTACCGAAGCCTGTGGTTAACCATGTGTGCTGGATGACTGAAACAGATAAAAGATAAAGCAGACAGAAAACTACACAAGGTATCTGTATAGCAGACACTAAAAGCACCAACATTATCTGCCAGACAGAATGACCCACAATGCTTTCTGTCAGCTCAAGCATTAATAATACATATACAAGCTTCACTTGGTGCATCAACCCAAGGTCATACAGATCACGCCTCTAAGTGATGTGAGGGTCTCGTGTTTTTAACCCAAGTCTCAAACAGACTGCAAAAACCAACACTTGACCTCAGAGTGTCTATCTATCAGATTTAATTGGCCCAACAGGGCAGAGAGACAGAGACAAGGAGAGTAAAAGGAGGGAGAAACTGGGACAATATTACACATAAATAAGTAGAATTCAACTTTTGACCCGCATGAGTCATCATCATTTTGCACGGGGCTAACTTTAACATATAAAATGACACACTGCATTGTGGGATTGTCAACAGAAAGTACACTCCTTTTTTCATTTAATTGTGACAACTGTAGGAATTTTATACTGCAATAATTCACATTCATCTTTTGGATAATTAAATAAAAGAGTTCAGGGTAAATACAGCAAACTTCCAGTATACAGTACTCAGGGAGAAATTTCAGACAGACTCAGTCTTTGTATTTATCTCTCTATGGTATAAACACACACCCTGTTAAAGCAACATTGGCTTCCTTATAGTTGGAGCTCTTGATTGTTAGTCAGCTAATAGCTTGTTAATCTCTAACACCCTTGAAACTCCCATTTATTTGGATTGCACTGAGGCAGAACAAGAAATAGCTTGTGTTGTATTAGTGCACTACTAAGATTTATTTGGAAAGATTGTTACATTGTAGTTTGTTATTTTGCATTAATCTTATTTGGATTTTAAGGCCTTATTCATTGAGAAAGACTAACTAAGATAAAAGTCTGAAAACAAACTGTATAAAAATATGGTCAATGTGTGCCACCATATGCATGTACTTAAGACATACATATAGTTGTATCAGCGCATGTTGCCCTCTTCACATCCAGCACAGAGGCAGGGAGAGTCAATCTGAACACTCTGTATTAAACCAGGCACTAGACACAGGCAACCTGCCATGAGACCAGCAACCCAGGACGTGACGCGAATCAGGATTCCTGATTTTCTTCGCCCTTGGTCCACTCACTACAGATTTACAGCCCAATTCTTCAAGGTAGCATCATTTTACAGTATTCATGTTGTGTTGCTGCATTTTATCTTTATGTGAACAGAAAAATCTCTCAGATAAAGAGAATGGACACCTGAGTTGAGCTGATGACACCGTCAACCTAGAAACATCTAACTCAGACTGTAGATAACAATTTGCCTCTAAAACTTTCAATGTTCTTTTCATAATTCTTGTCAGGCCTTATAGTCACGCACAGTGCCCTGCGGACATTCAAACTGAGCACATGAGCAGATTCCTGCTGGTATGACAAATCACCTCTGACTTCTGTTTGATAAAGATTTCAAGGAGCAAGCCTGTTTTTGCCAATAAAAAGCCCAAAGTTAGATTAAAAGAAAGATCCAATAAATGGCAAGAATAAGGCTAAAGCAGCAAAAACAGCTACGGTAATGAAGGGAGGCAGACAAGGTAGACTGGTAAAGAGAGACACTAGACAGAGATGAGATATGGAGATGACAGAGAGAGAGAGTGGCAAAAGCCAATGAAAATTGTGTTTTTTGAGAAGGAAGAACATAGAAAGCAGCCAGACAAATGACAGAGACAGAGATGAAACTAACTGACTGCAATCACTCCTGGACAAACTGATAATCAATTAGATGTAGCTTAGCTGTACATGCTAAGAATAGTTTACTGCATAACTGCAGAGAATCTGTAGCTGTCCTGGTCTATTACATCACTTAATGGAGGTCAAAGATGAATGAATATCTATGTTTAGATATGGCTATGTTTTTTCTGCAAAAAAAAAAAAATCATTCATTTAAGAGAGTGTCTGAGCCCGGACTGAAGGTACAAAGAGGGGAGCGAGATAGTGAAGAAAAGAAGGAAGCTGTCAAAGAAAAAGACAGTGGTAATAGGCTCTTGCTTGTGTAAGGAAGCTCCTCTGAGACCGAACACCCACAGTTTCTATTAACATAATGGCACTGGAGCATCAAACACAGTCTGCAGAGCTGCTGCCCTCATCCTGCTTCTCAGTCTATGTGCCATTCATTTGATTGTGGTCGAATGGGCTTCTTCAAAAATACACTTAATAGAAACCAAGACCACACTTGGTTTGTCAAGCAGGCCACAGATAAATGAGAAGTTACCGTAGTATGCTTGCAAAGCTTGGGGAAATATAAATCTATGTGAATTCAAGATAATGAACCAACTTCATGAACATATCAGGAAAAACAGCAGGGAGAGACAGAGAATAAAGGACAGTGTCAGTACATTTGGTAGCTAGCTTAGAGCTAACATCTGTGCAGTCAGTAAGCAACATTAGTTCTTTGGGACGAATTAACAGACTGCACAAATAGCTAAGCATGTTATCACTATTGCAGAATGTTAACAATCATAAAAACTAATAGGACTTTGTTTTAAATATACAAAATTTACAATTAAGATTTAGAAAATACAAATAAAGTAAATTAGCATACCAATAGACGACAAGCTGCTGTTTTTTCTACATCTTTAAGGTAACCTAAGTTTTGGCAACCAGTGGCATGACTGAGCAATGTTTTATGAGCGGGAATGCATTTTGTTTATATCTCATGCACATACAAGGATGAATAATGCACAGCATGCATGTATTTGACATTCTAACATATTTTCTATGCTGATCAGCAGTTTGGTAAATGGACAGAAACACTGGAAGTGCACCAGAGAAGACAAAGGAGAACAGGACTGCAGCCAATATAAGGATGTATATAAAAAAGTATATAGAAAACGCACTTTTGTTTGTCTACAAGAAATATCCACAGGGCACCTTCAGGATACACTTCAAGAAACCTCAAATTTATTCCTAAGTTGTTTTAAAATTCCGGCATGAACTGTGCTGAGCTAAAAATATCAGCAGTGAAATGTGAGGATATTTTGGGATGTAGGAGCACTGCTGTGCGACTTCAACATTTGAAACTACTTAATAGGAAACTTGAAGAGTACCATGTGTATTTGAAGTGTAACAGTTTGACTTTTCTCTCCGTCCTGGATTCACTGGTTAGCGGAATGGACAGATGGTGAGGGTTAAATCATTTACAAACCAAATAGGAGGGTTCAGAGCTGGAAAGGATGCGATGGGTGCTCCCCTAACAGAATGATGATGGAAGGGTTGGGCCGTGCCTTGGCAACAGAAGGATAAGACTATTTTGGGATCTTATTCATAATCTTGACACCTCCAGAGAGAGGTGGGTGGGGGGTGATGTTGACATTAAAAGAAAGTGTGTCTGAGTGTGTGTGCATGTCGGTGTCAAAGAGAAAAAAGGAACAAAAGTCAGGTGGAGGGAGACAAAAACTCTGACGTCAGAAGAGTCACAGCAGAGGGCTAAAAAAAGGTACCTCGCTCACAAAGATGAATGGAGAGTGTGTGTGTGTGTGTGTGTGTGTGTGTGTGTGTGTGTGTGTGCTGCTCTGTACGAACATGACTGTATGTGTGTGTATTGATTCAATAGACTTCGGGTTTTTATAACATTTTATTCATCATGCCAGTTTGTGTGAATGTGTGTGCATGGTGTGCACAGGGGTGACCGTGTGTGCGCAGTATGCATATGTCAGCACTCACACACACAATATGTAAACTACTTTTTTCATAAACACACTGTTTTAACTGTTGAGGGAAACACAGCAGCATGAGAGATGTGTTTTTAATGAAACCATCTAAATACCGCAAAGATCACTGTAAGGTTTCAAACAGTTGTTCTTTTTACATGACATCAGCGAACCCTCATATAATTGTTTTAACCTTAAGTTAAACTTTAAGTTGATGGTCATTCACATCTTCCTGGGTCGTTCCCCCTCACTTTCTCATATGTTGTTGTTGTCTGATATTAATGCTGGTGTGTCTAATGCCTGCATTCTGAAATATTTCCCTGCATTCACTGTTGTGTTCACTTCAAGTGATTGGTTTGATTGGTTTCAGACAAGGACAAGACAAGGATGTAGAAAATCTTGAATGCTGTTTTATGGGTGGATCATAGATTAAATCAAGTATGGTTGGGCAGTGTGTTAGGCAATAAAAAACACTTCAAGTTTTGGAAAGACCCAAACTATTTCTAGTGGGACACAGCATCAAGTAAAACTGTTTAGCACTTTTCTTCAAACTACATAAATATCATAAACCTTTTGTTAGCACTTAATGTCAGCATTGGACATCCATCCTTTTTCTTAAGTATTGTTCACAGATTTTTTTGTAGCGTGTGCTGCTGTATGTGTGTATTAGTCTGATCTTACCACTTCCGGGGGCATTCTGGTAGCCAGGTCATGGATGGCCTTTCCAAGGATGCACAAGGAGGAGAGAACAAACACAATGCCAAGGACCACACATGCTCTGCAGACACACAGAGAGAAGATTGTAGGGACTCAGCCATGAGGAAGGTCACGCTCAACCAAAAGAAGCTGACCTGAGAGCAGCCACATTTCATCCCAGCGCATCTTTTTTTTTTCACTTCCATGTTAAAAGCATTCTACTGCTGCAGCCAAGACCTAAACAAATGTCCAGTTTATCCTCACATCACCAATATTATTTTGTTTTTTACCAGACTTTTTGAAGTATGTAACTCCTTCCCACTCACTTGAACAACAGCCAGGGCATCCCAGTGACAACATCATCAGTGAGGCAGAGGTAAGCCTACTGATGCATCAATTCCCATCACTTACACTAAATACTGGAGTTTATTTTACAAGCTAATGACAAAATTAGTCACTTGACACTGTGTCAGACAGAAAGTGTGTTAAATAATGTTACAGCAGTTACTGCAGCTGCTTAGTTGAGTGATAATGATTAGAAGTAATCACATACCAAGTTTCTTAAACATAATAACAGATCTGGCAGATGACTGTCACTGTGTGCAACCGGAATAAACACTTTTCTCTACTTCTGTTGGAGAATTTGAAGGTGTCATTTTGTGATTTTGGTTTATTTAATAAAACCAGATATAATGATATGAATGTTTTCAGAGGGGGGGGGTGCATTGTGCTTGCATATGCACTCTTCACTGCTCAGCAGCAGTGAAACAAGATATGGTTATTTGACACCTCGCCACTGCTTGATTTACAGTCTCACTTCCTCTGACACATCTGCTGGGCCTGGATTACAATATCTGTGTCCCATCTATCTCACTACAGAACAGAGACACAGTGCCTGACGGGCGCAGTAAGGTGGTGTTTATCCTTTACTGATATGGATGGTGCTTGCTCACAGTAATGCTTCGAACATTCGCTTAGAAAAAAAGGCAACTTTTAAAGTCTGCATGTTTTTAAGAAATGCAGTTTTGGAGCCACTGCAAATTTAAGTGCTAAAACCTGCATGCATTACCAAGATACTGATGAAAGGCTGCAAACAGTCATTAGGAAATAAAACACATTCAAATAGATAGTAAATACAAATGAAGCCACAACAAAGGATCTTCACTCTCATCTAGGACAGTCATTACCCATTTTCCCCGAACTAAAGTTAAATACATCCATCCAATATTTTCTGAATATGCTTTTGCATTCACTGCTTTTGAAAAATGTGGTACCAAATTTAATTCACAAGGCAATGCTTTGACCTCACAAATAAACACTGTTTTTGCCTCCTTTTCTAGTTTTTAGTTCGCAGATTAAAGCTAAGTAGTTTATTTTTTAAGAGAACATCAAAACTTGTTATACAAAACAAAATTATGAAATGGTTGGATTGAATGCAAAGCAACAAAAGGCCTTGAAAGTCTTGTTCTCACACTGGACTTGAATTTGAAAATTTGAAAAAGGCCAATGATGGGAAGAAAAATGATGTGAGTCACTATGTTACAGCCTTCACAGCCACCAAATTTCCACTTGATAGAGCACCTATGGGAGATTCTGGACCAATGTGCATATCAAAAAAATGTTGTGAAGGCTTCTCATCACCAAATCAAAGGACAAGAGAAACAAAGGAAGACTAGATCATCAGAACAAGAGAGATGGATGAATAATTTAGATAAACAGATACACTGAAATGCAGAAACTCTCCTCCTTTGACGCAGATGGAGAAGAGTAACCCAAATTGCATCACATCACATAAAATTCTCATTTATCAAACATTAATTAAGCTCAGCTAAGAGTGCTTTATACTCACATATACTCTCTGTGTGCAGAGTGTACAGCTGCTGCATTGCTGTAGCGCCAGAGGACAATGACTGATGACAGGACATCCAGCGTGGCATCGAACTACCGCAGAAACACGAGTCGAGCAGCAAAGGTAGAGAAAAAAAAGGTGTTAAGTTTCAAGCCACAGTTTGATTCGTGTAACTTACATATTTTTGTAAGACAGTCTGGAAGTTAGCATCATCCTGCTTCCCTTGACAAAAAGCTAAAGGAATTTGTCAATTAGATTCTGGATTTTTGTGTTTAGAAATGTTCATTGCAAACAAAACTGCCTACACATTTTGTTCAGCAAAGAATCTTCATAAGGACACCACTATTATGATTTTTGAAAGGTAATCCAAATAAGTAGAAAACTTACCTCAGACTTAGAACAAAATACATGACAGTCACATGACTTCACCATCTCAGTCAAGCCTAAGCTTCCTCCTACACTACACTACACTACACAGACATTTAAGTCTATGTGCTTAAGTCAACAAGGGGGTAAGTTCGAGTTGGAAAGGTTTGCTGAAGCTTTAGTATAAACACAAGGCGGATTAGTTACCCTGTTTGTATGACGTTTTACATTCCTGACAACCTCTGTAGTCTTTTTCAGACTTTTGTTACCAACTGTCTTTTTAACACTTGTAAAAGCTTATGAAGTCATTAGTGAGGTATGTACTAACATGTTGTATGTGTTGTAGAGCAAGACATGAAATCTTCTTAAGCTCATATTAACCACAGATATTTAACCACAGATGTTTAACCCTAACCCTATTCAAGACACCCTGTAGACTTTGAGTTGAGGGAACTGTGGCTTCAATACTAACCTTTGCCCTTATTTCCAGGTTTTAGAACTCATTCCCATGGTGCACTATAACCATGTGGATATCGGCATGATACTATTAACATGACTTTGACTGTGTTTCGTTGGTCAGTGTCCCAAAGAGGATAAAAAAACTTATCTTTCACTAAGCTGTATTAGAAAATATGATATAATCATGATAATTTAATTTTCAGTTTTCATATTTTACATGCAAAAGGTGCGTTTTTTTCAAATTTCAACATGATAGCAGCTTAAGCTATGGATGTTCTGTTTCTGTTATCTAGCATCTTTTAAGTTCAATTATATCAAGCTATTATCTAGTTTGCCACATTAATTAAACAGTTATAGATGGCCTAGTAGTTGCTAATTAAACCGGTGTCTTAATAAAGAGCTAGTCCTGCTTAATCATGTTTAATCACATTATACTAATCACATTTTCCCTCACTGACCTGGGGTATGGATGAATGAATTTTAACTTTACTCTCATTATGTTTATTTTTTAGACTTATTAAAATGTCAATTGCTTCCCCTGCAGGAGTAATAACAGGCTTTAATTTGGCCAAAGCCAACAGATCTGTTAGCCGACACAGAAAACTGTTTGACATTCAACCTGAGCTCTCTGCCCAGTCTATTCTCTCTGCCCTGTTACCTTGGAGACAAAGGGACCAATAACACGTTGGTGACAGGAGTCATTAATAAATCACAACAGACCAATCTTATAACTAATTGATTGATGCAAATGGAGTAAAAAAAAGTGGAACTCACGGCGAATCCAAATGCTGACGCACTGTGTCTCATGAATGATACAGCTGTTAGAGAGAGAGAGAGGAAAGAGAGGGAAATTAGTGTTATTCAGAAATCATTTTTATGGTATACTAATACAAAGGTAAGTTAAACAATTAGAAATAATAAAATTCATTGCATTCTATGTTTTAACTTGCATTGTAATAAGTTGATCTGCACATAGAATGCAATGTAAGGCATATATTATACAAAAGATACTTAATTTTGTTGCATCAAAACACATTGAAAATAACCATCAACTAACATATATTTTCCAACTGACTGCAAGGAAGGTAAATGCATACATTTACAAAGTCCACTCTGATGGACTTAATAATTATTATACAACATACAGATGCAATCAAAGAATCTTAACACAAAACGACGTCTGCACCATTAAATATGCTAAACAGCACATTGCTAAAGAATTTAAAGGGGAAAACTTTTAAACGGATGAAAATACCAATATCCAGGTGTCTGTAAAAAGTTCTTATTACCAGCTCACCTTATGTAACATTATATGTCCCGAGGGCAGAGAATAGCGTGAGCACTCTCAAAGAATTCCAAATGAATATAGCCCATACATACAGGGCAGCCAGTGATCTTTTGTGCAGATTATGTTTTTTGAGGCACTCAGGTGAAATCCTTTGGGAAACTTTTCATTCATCGGTTATCAAAACCATAAATCATTGTAAATGTGTACAATATAAAACTTCTTTTTCTAACATGATATCAGCCATCATTTAAATCTGCAACTTTTTTGGCAGTACAGTTTCTCTCAAACATCACTGGCATATAATCATCTAAAGTTGATTTGTGTTAACAAACAGTTGCTTTTTAACTTATCCAGTAATTGTTCTTTCTGATCATCTGAATTAGTCCAATATTCACTCTCAGTTTAATTCTAGATTTGCTTCCCCTCTCTTGAGGAAAATTCCTTGTTCTTTAGTGTTGTTTTACATAAGAGGAAAAACTTATGTTCTTTGGCTCAGTGCTTTTCCAGAAAAACACTATCTTGACCCATTACATTTAGCATCAATAGAGTTTGACCTGGGAATTTTGAAAGTTTTGCACAATTAAATGCTGCAAAAGCATTTTATAATAACATTCTTAGTCTATATAAAGTCTTAGTAACGCCTGCTAAATGCATGGAGGTGTCCTGAATGGGATGGAGGGTGTTGTTCGCTTGTTGCAGTGCTGTTTTGCCCTTCTGTTTGCCCTTGTGTTACCACCCCCCCCCCATCGTGTTTTCAGGACAGAGTCTCAGGGGACAGCATATCAGCAGTTGAATCACCATGGTAACAGGGGATTTCAGTCCAGGCTGGGAGTTGGTTTGAACCACTGAGCCTCTGTCTTCTTCCTCACACTGTCCCCAAAAATCTCCATTTTTGTGGCCTATTTTCATTCTTTCACCTGTTCTCCCTTCTTTTTACAAGGAATTTTGAGCCACTGTTTGATTTGCAGCCTTTCTGGCTGTTTTGGCTGCTTTAAAATATAAATTTGATCATAGAGTGTGGCCTTGACCTGCTCTATATGTAAAGTGTCTATAGACAACTTTGTTGTGATTTGACGCTATATAAATAAAACCATCTCCGAAAAGCTGGCAGACATTGTACAGACAGTGATGTTACATTTTACCAGGCACTAACAAAATATCTTCTTTCTTCTAAGTCTTGTACAGTGTCGCTCATTTAAAAATGTGCAACCTAAATTATAGATGCAGTTAAAAAAATGATAGTAGAGATAAAAAGGAGAAAAAACAAGGAAACAGGAGAAAAAATCAAAAAAAAAAAGTGAAGAAGGTTAGAGGGAGGATTTCAAGAGAGTACAGAAGACAGTGCACTCCGAGAAAGACCTATGATATGAGGCTGATAGTAGTCAGACTGGGTGTGCAACACATGACTGTCCACATACACTCACACACATATGCTGTCTCTGTGCCTAGCTTTGTCCTGGAGACCATCACACAGACTCTCCCTCTCCACTCACACGTTCTCTTTCTTGATTGTCTTCTCTCTCACGTACAAACACTCTTTTTCACATACAGAGGGCGAGCTGAATCTCTGGAGCTCCAACAGACCTCCAGCCCATCTGAGGAGTCCAGAAACAGAACCAAACTGTGAGAGTGATGACCATGACCACCACTATGACCATTCTTAAGAATGAACTTAAGAACCTAAAACAGGGTTACCAGGCAGGCTTCTTACCTTGCTATCCTTTGAGCTGCTTGAGCAAATTTCTTTTTGTCAGATCGATAAAAGTTGCTTGTTAGCTGGTAAAGCATTTAAGCAAGCAGAAATGTGTAAATATCAGGGGTGGGGAGTAACTTGTTACAAAAAGGGCACTTGAGTGAAAAAGTAGATTTTTTTTAAAGGATAAGTTGTCATGTCATGATTTTACTTTTAATTCTGTTTTAGATTCTGTTTTAATTGAGTTTTTATTTGTGTCTTTTGTCTACCCATGTCCTGTCAAGTTTCCCTCCTCTTGTGATTACCTGGCCTGCTCTGATGTGTTTCACCTGTGGTGATTTTCCCACCTGTGTCTGCAGTTGTATAGTCTCTGTGCTTCTTTTTCCTTTGTCAGTCCTTTTCCTGGTTTGTTGTTTTACTTTGGGTTTTTGTTTTTATCCTAGTTTTGTATTTCCGCTTTCTTGAATTCTGCTTTTTATCAGTTTTTGGCAATAAAACTTGCTTTTTGTTCATTCTTGTCTTGGGTCTGCAATTTGAGTTCACTTTTTCTAAAAATGTGACACAAGCACTTTTCATGTGAAACTGTACTTAAATTCTTTGTCAAGTTTGGTGTTGAATTGGTAATCTTCTTTTGACTTTACCACATTTACCAAGAACTTCTGCTGCAACTAGTCTGCTCTGTATGACTGGGTGCAAGAAGGAGGAGCACTGTGGGGCTACTCTACTATACAAGTAGTGTAAGCAAGTTACAGCTTCCCTAAAAAAAACATAGCACCACATGTCCTTTGACCACAATGGGATGATGGAGCAAAGCTCAGAGCAAGAGTCAGCTTCCAGTAACAATCGCTCTCCACATCTGTCTGCACTTTTTATACAAACATGTGGAAAAGGCAACAGGTACATGAAGTGTGCTTCTGGTGAACCAGAGGCTTCTGTTTTGAGAAACTCTTTCTATGACCTCTGGAAACTTAAAGAAGTAAATTTCAAAATCTGTAGGTCAGAATGTAGCTAGCTAACTAGCTAGGATTAGCTGTATTAATTGTTCATATGTATTGTTGATGTTTAAGGTTAGAATAATCTCATTAAACTTGTGGCCATTGTGGTCTTCTAAGCTTTTGAAATAAAAAAGAATAATAAGTGATGTCTATGATGCAATAAGGAGTATGTCTGATATGAGTTATGTATACGCCATGAACATTTTTACTGTTAAGTCAATTTCTTAAATGATAGTTTTTACTTTTCTTGAGTAATTTTACGCAGAAATTTTACTTTTGCCTGAGTAAAGATTTTCACTACTCTCTACTGATAACATTATTGTTTCTGGATTAAATCAGAACTGATGAATAAAAAGATGCAGAGAGATGAAATCACATGCTAGCAAACATCATATTAGTTACGTCCTCAGGTCAATGCCATAAAAGCAGCGTAAGACTGTGAAAAATCTGCACTTTTTTCTACCATGAAGGGTGACTGAGTTCCTGCTGCCTCAAATATTGTACTTTCATTCATAACAGTTAATTTCCAAAGAAGAATTGTTACTTTCAACAGATGCTGTGTAATTATGACAAATAAGCTCATTATCAGCAACAGGCTCCAAGGATATGTTTTATTTACATGGAGACACATTTTTACTGTAATAGAACAATCCTTGAAAAATTTGAAGCACATGGAATGATCTTTACAGATTTAATTTGAGCCTCCTGCCAGGAGCATTTCACTTGTTATGACTTGAAATGTATGTCACATTTGCCAGTGGGACCAGGTAAGAAAACAAAAAATAATGAAAAAAAGTGTAAGAGCAATTTGATTTTAGAAATTAAAACAATAATACTAAAAAATTACTAATAAAAATATTCTTGTTCTGATTGTTTTTGTTGAGCAATTTCTTTTAGCTTCATGTTGTGAATAAAAGCAACCCTGATGTTTTTCTTAATTAGTACTCTGAGTATCAAGTTAAAATGTTATTTTTACACCATTATATAGTAAAAGAAAGGCATTTAAACAATCAGGATTTTTGTCATTGGGATTATAATTAACAAGATTAAGTTGACTTGCTGTCTACTTATTATATGTCTCAATGTTGAGCAGCCTGCCTGAAAGACACATCTCATGAACACACTTGTTGGTGTGTATTTATATAATACAAAAAGCTCTGTGACTAAATGGTGACATGAGGGTTTCAGGCTTATGGGTCATTAGTGAGGGTATGAAAAGAGAGCCACACAGCTCAGACATGTGTTGAGAAACACAGACTGAAGATGGCTCATTGCTTAGAAAAAGGGAATAAGTAGATGTATCCTTAACTCTATACTGCAAGCCTCAGCTTTGAGCAAGCTAAATGGCAGCATGTGGCAGTATTGTATATAGTGGCTCTTGTCTGACACGTGGCTTTCCTAATCTCAGTATGATGTTTTATCCAGTTTCTCATTTATACAGTGCCAGACAGTAGTTTAGTTTGCCTCTCCTGCACTAGAGAGCTGCCTTAGACAACCATCATCAAACCGCGGTGGGCAGTCAGAATAAACTTAGTTCTTTGCTTGAGGGCACTTAATCACCCCACTTGTTCCAAATTTCCTACTTGTTGGTTGGTAAAAAAAAAAAAAAAAGCTTCCCTTTATTTATAACAAATGAGTAATTTCTCATAGAAGCTTAAATCAAACATCTTGTCTCTTTTCTTATTGCCTTTAAGTAAATGTATTTCCCTGTTAGAGGTTCAGGGCAGGGTATGCATCCAGTGATTTGGTGAGTTGTGACCTTGATGATAATTGGCTCTTGCATCTAAAAGCCTCTATGTATGACCGTCTACATTCCAGGGGAGCCTCTCAGGGGAGTTCAGAGCTGAGACCTGCCAACTTAGAAGCACTGACCCATAAACTGTCATGAGTTTAACCTAGTTTTGTGGTTTTCACGCTGTATATTGTGCCCACCTCAAAACTACATATGACTCTGAGTCCTTTCCAAATCACAGAGTGATTATAGGGAGTTTTCATAAGGGGCCTTTTTCTTTTGTTTGTTTTTTTTCTGCATAAAGAAATTTGAATTGTTTATCTTGTTTGTCTAAATGTTGTAAACTTGTGACTCCAACACGCCTGTGATCAGGAAGATCCATGACTTCCTTTTGCAACTTCAAAGCTATGTGCAACAGTTCTCCAAGTACCATAGATAATCTGTAGAGGAAGATATTATCACAAAGACTCTTCAGTACTCAAAAGTCAGTTGTGGTGACTAGACACAGTGATCTGCGCCAGAAAATCAAATAGTTCATACTCAAACTTTTGCATAGCAGATAAAAACAATGACACAAGACTTCATCATACACTGTTTAGAATAACTCTTGCAGGACTGATGATTTACTATGTAAAGAAGATAGAACAAAATAAAAAAACAAATAAAATGAAAGACTTATACTGTTTCTCTGAAGCAAATCTTGCTGTATAATATGCAATAATGTGTCTAGTCCTGTCTGCAAAAGCAAGTGAGTTACCGTACTTTTCGGACCTCAATGCGTGACTATAAGTGGGCGGCTTATAGTGCGTACTTTTCGGACTATAAGCCGCCCACTAAATTTAACAACTAAAACTACTGAAGCTGTCTTCGTCAGTGTCGAAACTTGACAGCCTCGGAATTACTTCGTCAAACACGCTCTCATTTATATTCTTTTATATTCGTCCGTAAATTAGCTGCATCATAGATTACGCCACAAGGTTCAAAGCGTCGGAAAAAGTAGCGGCTTATAGTCCGGAAATTACGGTAGATCAGTTGTTAATCAACAGTTTCACAGAGGAAGCAGTGTGTGAACACACATACACACATGAACACAAACACACACATGGGGCCCAATCCTACACCCGGTGCAAACACAGTGCGCCAATGGCGCAGCTGTCATTGCTATCTTACACCCGGCGCAAACGTCATTTTTGCCAAAAGTGTAAGATAGCAAATCCACTTGCACCGAATGAAGGCAGAATGGAGGCGTGTCATAGCGCGCTTGCTATCATACAACCGGCGCATTGAGGTCAAATGTGCCAGGAGTTTAGACCAGCCAGAACCTGGTCTAAACAGAGGCACAGATGTAAAAACAGCCTGGAGGGTAAGATAGGGGGCAGTTGGCCAACGTGCTCACACACTTCTCCACAATCAAACACACCTTTCTTTCTGTTTTTGCCTCTCAGCAGTGTAAAATATTTAAGTGTGCTTTGGACATATCTAGTGAAGTTAGTAAAGTGTCCTTTGAAAGTATTCTTGATCACAAAATATTAAGTTTGAAGTAAACAGCATGCGTATGGGAGTGTGTGTATCTCGTGTTTGGATAAGACGTACATACCCCTTTCATTAATGATCTAGAAACTCATTGAGGAAGCATTTTAAGGTCCAATATGTAAGAATTAGCAGCATCTGGTGGTGAGGTTGCAGATAGCAGTTGTCTACCTAATGACCCCTCTGCTCACCACCCTCTTCCAAGCATACGTGTGTGGGTGTGTGTGTGTGTATGTGTGTGTACGTGGACATCAGGCCCTAAACACAGAGTTGTTCTGCTGGTTCCATATAAGCTCATTTAAAAATAGTAGGTTTTCTTCTCCATGCGATCATTAATTTTTTTTCCGATATTTCCAGTTTTTACTCTCAAGCTCATTTCGTTTTGCCAGCCGTCTGTGTAGTTACTGCCTGCCAGCAAATCGATGCCTCCCATGAGGACAGCAGACACTATTCAGTGTAACATCCTTTGGGTTGTTAGTTAATCAGGAAGGCAAGCATGCGTGACCGCTGCTAACAAGACTGGGGAAACCAGGGAGAAGGGCTGAGCTGATGCAGTAGAAACTAGAGAACGAAGTAGGGATTTCAAACAGGTGCAGGAAAGAGGAGGATGGAGAGAGGCCAAAGCTGAGGAGAAAAAGAGGGATACTGAAGAGTAAAAAACTGGGGAGGGGTAATTAATGAAAGAAGAGGGAGAGACTTATAGTGTCCTGTGCGTGTGTCCATATAACGTAGCCCTGATCTACTTAAAGCCACTCTATCAAAATAGCAGGAATGATTCTCTGATTTTTTTTATTTAAGAAAATGCTTAACATTTTTAAGTTGATTTGCACCAGTTTATGCCCATGAAACATACAGCCAATTTTTTTTTTTTTTTGGTCTAGTTCTATTCTGTTCTGTGCTGTACTGTTCTGTTCTGTTCTGTTCCCCATAGTCCACTCAGATGTTCTGCCAACACCTGCATAGCCATAGCAATGGTTAAGACTTGGCAGGAATAAAACTCTAATTATCAGTGAGTTATGCAAGAACCAGGGGCAGTGCCAACACTTAAAACCCATACAACCTCCCCCCAATCCACCCTGTCTCTCTCTCTCTCTCTCTCTTTCTCTCTCTCTCTCTCTCTCTCTCTCTCTCTCTATCTTCTCAGTGCACACTTGGCACTGATGATAAGTGGTGGATAGATGAAGCAGCATCTTCATTTCAGACTTTAATTCCAGACTAGACTTTGAACTGTTGTGGGTGTTAAGGACCAGCAAGCAATACAAGATACATGCATTTATAATACTAATACGAGTGCTGGCCTAACAGTTCCTGAGTTATTCTGTCCTCTGTTTGAGGCAATGTGCATATTTATAATATAAGCTGCACATTTACATGTTTAACATGGGAGCTTACAGTGTGTACCCCATATATTTGAGTACATACTATAAATCATCTAGTGATCATCAGACACATAATACAGAAATCAGTATAAAACATGCTCTAATCATATAACAGAATAATATATTAGCAACAGATTTTTTTCCATATTAGCGTCCTGAAAATTATTCCACTGATGTCTGTTAAAGGTTTCAAAGAGCCTTTAAAGAGGTTGACAGTTGACACAGTTGACATGTTTCAAGGTACAGAAACACACAGAGTGAACTGTTCTTTTGTAATACATTCTTGAATATTTAAAATTATATATATAATGACTAATACCAAGATTCTTCAGAAACTGCCTTCAGTTCAGCAGGTATCAGGTCATAACACAGCACACTCATTATATTAAAATGACATATTCCAATAATGGTCATAAATGAAAAGTCAAAGGTTCACTAACTGTCTTGCAATTTATTCCATAGGTGACATGAATGTCTGAACTGACTACTTAGGCCACAAAGCTGCAAAACTAAAATAAAACTGTATTAAGAAAGAATAGCTATATATGTAAGGTCACTCTCATCAATAAACTAAAATAAAACTGTCAAAATTGATGAATTGGACAAGTTTTTGAAAAGACTCCTTTCTGAGCAAGAGTTCTACACCCTTCATTGTAAAAAAAAATACAACTATATTATAATTAACTCAAAGATGATGGCACAAAGTTCAAGAACATGTTGTTGAGTTATTTACAGAGGCATATTATGAAAAGTATGCACTGCATGACCTTACACCCAACAATGAATTAACTATAATGCCACTGAAACTATAAATATGTTTTTTCACTTCTTTTCATTTAAGCTTCCGTCAGACCACCACTGCAGTTTGTACTGTATGAAAAAAGTTCATATCAAATTAGTAGAATCATTTGCAGCCATAGGAATGCCACAGAAATGTATTTACCCCCTACTATGTGTTCCTCTTAATGTACGTCACAAGGAGCAAAGGATTAAACTGGGATACAGGAACTAAGGAGTAAAAAGGTGAAAAAGAGCAGCAGATAGACAGAAAAACTAAGCAGAGACAGAAAGGATGTGTGGGTGAGAGAGCAGCAGTGACAGAGTAAGAGATAAATAAAGTGAAATAAAGAGGAGAGAAAGAGATCATAAGGCACCACGCTGCCAATCAGCGACTCTCTGAGCCTCCAATTTTATCAAGTTGACTCATCTGTGTTAGTGCTCTGAAAAAATCTCCCAACGGACCTTTAATGAGCTTGAGGAAAACCACTTAACAGCCCCAAGATAAGGAGAGATTCAGAGTGCTGTAAGTGTGGCTGTGTGGTTCAAAGGCAGTTTATTATATTTCAACACTGTGTGGTGATAGCAGAACTGTTATTTGCCATATAATGAGAAGAAGCAAATGGTAAACAGAGGCAGGTTAGGAAAAGGCCAGAGAGTGGGGTGAAGGAGCTGAACAAAGGAGGGAGGAAGAGACGGGTAAGGCTCTGAGAGTGGAGGCAGGGGCAAGGGCAGACACTGAGGAGAGTGTATCTTTACACCTGGAAAAAACACGATTTTTTATGCAAATACACCTGTCAGGGGTGAAGTTGCAGGGAAATTGCAGCAGTGTTTGCAAAAAGAAAGAATATCCCATTTCCATAAAACAAGGCACCGTAGGTTACAAGACTTAGGTGTAAAAATATTGTGAATGAAGAGTCTTGTCAGCAGTATTTTTACACCCAGGCCCTTTTTAAACCCTATTTTACATGTTTCGGTGTACAGTTGCTCTTATTTACCAAAAGCTTTACACTTGCTACAGTACATCACTTGGGGGGGTCATTGACACAGCTGCAGTGTAATCAGTAAGGCCAACTATGACTGTCTTTACTTTGTCCACTAACACAGATTTTTACCTAACAACGTAACCTAAAAGATCTCTACAGAGTTAGACCTTATCTGTAAAAGGTAAAATCCTTTTATGTTGCTGAGAGTCCCATGAGAGTCTCCTGAGATATGTGCTTCTGGATAAATAAAAAGGATTTTGTTCTTAGACAAAGAGTCTGTAAAAAATAAGGTTGATAAATTACAATTAGGACCTAGGTTTAAAAATACTCAGATTACTCTTTATGTGATTTATGCGAGGCTCATAAATACATTTCAAATAAATCTTTAATATTTAAATATAAATTCTAAGTGACAGTTAATTACAAGACAAATGCAGTCTCTTTGTGTGTATAAACCCATTATCTAGTGTGTGTGTGTGTGTGAGACTTAAATGGCTGGTTGCTCTCCACTGGGCCAGGGAGTAAAAACAAAGGCCCTCAGGACGCTGCTTCCTCATTAATTAGAAGCTCTAAATGGAAGCAAACACTCCCTCTGATGCTCATACACATCAGAAAATAAGACCATTTAGCACAAAGCACAAACTTCATGCACTCAATGCACACAAAATGTAAATACTCCTGAAAACGAGCTGAACATAACCTCTGTACACACACACAAGTGCCCGGCCTTTGCAACCTCAGCAGACACATCCGAACGGCTGCATCCGTTTGCTCAGCTGCAAAATATTGTGTTTAATAATTCAGGACCTACTGCTCGGCTCTGCACCACGCCTCGCACTCTGGCTGAGTTCACCCTGCAGAAAAGCCTGCTGGGAAGCTTCCTCCTTTCTCCTCTCCAGCTCCTCCCGTCTTCCTTCTTTTTAACCTCCCTGTTTTGCTGCCCTCCTGTTCCTCTCTGTCCCCGGTGGAGGGGGGGGGGGGGGGGGGGGGGGGGGGGGGGGGGGGGGGGGGGGGGGGGGGGGG
>JAQNCA010000005.1:18498600-18530286 GCA_029783725.1 Acanthurus tractus
TCCCCATGTGTCTTCCAAAAGAGAGATCATTTCTTTGCTTTCTCTGGCCCCCTTGCTAAGTTCTTCTCTCTCTCTTCGTCCTCTTTGCCGCAGTTGTCTTCATCCTCCCATCTGTCTCCCTCCTTCATCCCACTTTTTTATTTACCATTAATCATCCTTCCTTACTCGCCTTTTTCTTCTCATACCTACCGCTCCCTATCTATTTCCATCCTTTTTATTGTGCTCCTAAATTCGTCTCATCTGCTTCCCCATCCTCCTCTTACCTGCATTGACACCTCTATATCCCCCACCTCCCACCCCCCTTGCCGTGGTGGCACCTCCCACCTGGGCCCCTCACTCCCTTGCTCCATCAACCCTCTCCCCTTTCAGCAGATGAGCAGTATTGATTTGTAGCAGGGCAGAATTGCAGTCGATGGGAGCAGCGAGGGAGGTGCCATCTGCGAGCAGCTTGGCACTGGGGACTCACCGGGCTTTGTGTGGATATTAGGCTCAGACAAGCACACGGCTGATTGAGCTAATGCTTCCTACACACAGGCAGGTTTTAAAGAGCTTCATCCTGGAAACGTTTTACCAGCTTAAAAAATCTTCCAGTGCGGTTCAAGGAATTTCCAGAAACAGAATCTGCATCAGGAGGTGTTCATTCTGCGCTGATATCAGGAGAGAAGTGTCACCAGTGGACACTAATATGCTTGCTGAAGTATTAATAAGACACACAAGCACACAACAAAAAGCTCATCATTAATTAGAGCTTTCAACTTAATGTGTCACAGTTAAACAGGAGCTACAGTTCAGCAAAACCCAGCAGAGTCATAAATGGACCGTGTTGGTATAAAAGACATCTCTAGTGACTATTCATTTTGTGTTAATGTCCTAACAGCAGGGAGAATTACTGTGATGCAGTTAGCTAAAGGACATGTCGCAGAAACCAATGAGACAGTATTGAGAGAGAATTCATTAGCAGCAGAGAAACCATCCTCTCAAGGTCTCCACTGCAGTTGATGGCAAAATTTGATGGATTGTGCAGAAATGTAGCAAAACTGGCTGCCTAGCTTTTCACAGTAATTTACACTCTAAGATCCAGTATGTAAAGTACAAAAATGGCCATAGAAAGGCTGTGACAAAGCCATTTTTCCATGCTCAAAGGATTGTGCTACTTGCTTTCATTCATTCATGTGTATTTCTAAAAGCAGAATTACTGAGGATTATCTATATTTTTTTAAAATTGATACCAACTATATGCTCTGCAGCATGCTTAAGCTTCACTGCTGTCTAACTGACATATAAATCTTATTGTTGTGTTGTGACATAAGTCCCTAATTAAATCCATGTAGATTAAGTGCATTGTGCAGTTATGGCTTTAATTAAATGTAGTGTTATTGGAAATCATGCTGATTAATTTTATTTGTAGAAAAGCTTTGAAATAAAAAAAAATGAACTAACATGAAGATGCTCTTATATGCAGCATCCTAAATGATAATATAGAGAGTTTTAATTGAGGGACATTTAGTACAAAAGTCATGCAAGTATCTAACACTTTTCTAATCTAAATCATTGTGCCTTTTTCCAAGATAGAAATAAAATTGTTCTTATAAGCCAAGTGACATATCGACTAAGAAATATGCTGCTTTCAAAACTTGAAAAAAATTCTCCCTAGCAACTACAAAGCAGGATCACTTTTTTAAATTTAGGCTTTTAAGATTTAAACTCAAATTAAAGGTAAAATACAAGGAGACCAAACCTTTGGCACAAATGAAAAAGACACCAGTTGATGATGCGTCATTTAGTTGAGACTGCGACTGTTTTGACGACAAACTCAATTAGCATTTTGTTTATTTGTGTCACTTTTTTGCCTGTAGGGGATGTGAGCAACAGCAAGCAAGGCAAAAGGATGTAACATAAAACTTTAAGGAGGATTTTCCCAACAAATTAGACTTGGATCAACCCAAACATCTCTGTTATCTACAGCAAAGCAACATTTCAGCTGCACATCTGCAACAGCAGCAGTCCCAATCCCTGTATTTATGTTCCTGACATCAGTATTTGTCTTGGTTATTAAGGGAGCCCCACTGTCTGGTATGGGGGGTAATGGATTACTATACACGCTATACACGTGAATGCACATATATGACTGTGTCTGCCTACTCGCAACTATTAGTGAATTTCATTTCATACCTACTTAATACAGAAATTATTATCACTGTTGCAGTGCTGTTTTAAACTTGTTCTCCACTGAGACGTGCATGTGGTCAAGTCCCCAAACATGGACAGCAGCAACAGGATAGAAATGGTGAGAAATTGTTTGGTGAAAATAAACCTGTGGCTCAACAAGTGCTTTACTATTTGTTTGCTTATTTATTTTATTTAAGCTACCTAAATTTAAAGGAAAATACAGCTCCTCCTAAATTTTCCTGATCAGGCTCTCTAAGGAGCTCGTGTCCATTTCATGGGAGTTGAGCTCCTTGTAGCTGTCAAGTATGTCAAACTCCGCCTTGCACACTTGAAAATGAGGCTTTAAAAGGGTGACAATTTCAGGAGCAGAAACTGTAAGTGACACGAAGGCTGTCACATGGCTGCTTTAGACGGTATTGATCAAAACCGAAGCACATCTGATCCCTCAGACACATGAGAAGCAGCTGAAACATGTCTGGTGTGGATGTTGTGTAACTGTGCTCTTGTTTACTATGTGAGCAGTTGAGCTCGACATTACTTGCATTTAAAGGCATCAGTATTTACCTAATAAACAACATCAGTTTCATTAAAATCCACATTCATAGGCACCAGTTAATTGCTGTTAACCGTTGTCGTTTCTTTCTTTCTGCTTTAAACCTCCTTTCACCAGAAGAAGTCAGATAGCTATTGTTGTATGCACAGTGTTTATATTTCTTATACGTTCCTGTTTCATCATAACAAACAAAGACACTGAACTACAGTGTTGTGAATGCTCCTCTGGGTGCACCAGAGCTCCGGCTGGCAGGAGCATAAAATAATTTCCCCACTGTTTACTGTTTACCTAACTAATTTATTTGCTTTGATACATTTCCAGGCTTCCAGCAGTCTCTGGCAGAGACACAGTGAGAAATAATTAACAGAAATCATGCATCTTCATTATCCTTAACTAGACAGTTGCTGTGGTCTGCCATACTCTGACCAGTGAGGAGCATTTAAGCAGTTTCACTGAGCCGTTGGTGGTAACAGCCGCTGCTTTACTGCTCTGACCTGCAAGGACTGGATTTAAAAACAGAGTTTTAACAGCATGATGACCACACACACATGCACATGCAGGTACTCCTTGGATAACATATTTTTCTTTGGGTAAAATGGATTCACCTGCATCTGACTGCATCTGTTTTATCTCTGCAGTGAGGACTTCTGCGACACACCTGAGCCACTGCGCTCACTCACTCAGCACGATCACCATCTCTCTCCAGTGATCCTATCTGCACTCCAGAGCTGCAGTAATTCAGCAGCCTCTTCCTGTGTCACTATCTGTCAATTTCCCATGACACCACAGCCTGGGAGCATTTTGCTTTTGTGCTGCAGATACCGCATAAATATTTCCTTGCTGAAATAAAAAGACTAAATAGTTGGGCTAACTCAAGGAAAAGGAAAGTCCAGAAGGCATTTTGTACTAGAGGCATTGAGAAAAATGTTGCCATGAAATGCTATGTAGCCAGCTTTTTTGTTTTAAAATACTCAAAATACTGCAGGTTCTCCTGTCTTAGTTTTTAAGACAATTCTTGTGGTCTGCGGTCATTTTAATGTTGTGAAATAATAGCTCAAATGTAAAGATTTAGAAGACTTTACTTGTTGAGTTGTTAACACGTTTCAAAATTCCCTTCAAAATTAACAGTCACTTTGTGTCCAGTTGCACCAAACAATTCTCCTAAAGTTTAAATGAACTAGAGAACAGATATGTATATTATATCAGATATATAATTAACACCTCATTTTTATTGCATTCAGTATATAGGTCTCGCTCTCTCTCTCTCTTTCTTTCTCTCTCTCCTTGTTTGACCTTTTAGAGGTGCTGATTGAGACGTAACTCAAGTGACGTTACATTTTCAGCACGTAGAGAAGTTTAGACAGAAAAAGGGAAAATGAGAGCGGGAGAAAGATAATTAACAGCTGTGTGTGAGAATTTATTGCACATTTTTTCCTTTTTTACATGTACATGTGTGGTACTGCATGCATGTAAAGACAAGAGAGTATGGCCGACAGTATTGTGTTTATGAGGGCTTTTCTCTTCCTGTGCTGCTCCAAACCAGAATGCACTTCCCCGCTGTTTGTTAATGAGCTCTGTGGAGCCTGTTCTGCATAATCACACTGAGACACACACACACAGTAAGAAACACCTCAGGCACTTCCATGAGTCGGAAACCAATACACACATAAGCATGACATGGTCTGTTGTCAAACACTAACTAATACCATGTTTTTTTATTAAAGCAGTGTAAGATGGAATAAACGTTAGACATTTGAACATTTTGTGTTCACAACAAGGCAAACTCATCCACTCTGAACGGGTCATTCTGTGAAGTCTTTCCTCTGTGATGCAGCCATGTCATCATGAGCAGCAAAAACAGCAAATAAAGTCCAAAACAATGCAACACATCATTACAAAGGCAGCGCAAAGGGCTACATAAGTGTTTAAAGGTGGCAAAGTAAAGTCAAATACATCTGCCACACCATCACTGCACATCAGTTAAAATGTTCAGCTTCACTGTGTGATGTTAAATCTGAGACTCAAGCGTTTATAATGGTTTAACACTGACATTTAAA
This sequence comes from Acanthurus tractus, assembly GCA_029783725.1. Lineage (NCBI taxonomy): Eukaryota > Metazoa > Chordata > Actinopteri > Acanthuriformes > Acanthuridae > Acanthurus > Acanthurus tractus. The sequence continues at coordinate 18,503,380 of JAQNCA010000005.1, forward strand.
ACAGCCCAAAATGACCTGCCAGCCCTCTTAAAATTCATACGCTCTTGTGACTTGTGTGAAAAGACTTCTTTTTAGTAGATTATCATGCATCATTCCTTCATCAGTCTAAAAAATTAACATCTTGTTCTCATTATGAAGAAATGAAGCATTAATAAACTTGTGGACCAAACACATCAGCTGCTAATTGGTGACATCAGAGTCACAGTGATTCATGTAACTGTCTATCTTTCTTCTGCCACCTTATTAGGTCTTTCCAGACTTGAAAAGAAGACACTTATCTCTTTTAGATAGCAAAGAGTTATTCAATTATATTATAGTCATAAATGTAAGATTTTTTTTGATTAATCAGTCTCTGAAAACAGTATCATAAACATTTTGCTTTTGGTGAGAATAAGCCATGCCAGTGAAGATCCAAACAAACTGCTGACTCATAATATTGAGTCTTTCCTGAAAAACACATTGTATGAATTAACAACCAATAACAGACAGAAGATAGTTAATTAAATCAGTTATTTATCTTTTGGCTCATGTTTGTATTTACATCTATTTTTCTGCATGTGCATATATACACAAAAGGAGGGGATTAGGGAGTTTCTAGATGCACTCTGTGACAAGCAGTCTTGTCATGGCAACAGGCCTCCTGTTTCATCATCATTCACCGTGGTAACACAAGCACAGAAGGCACTGATAGGCTTCTCAGTTAAAAACGCTGTGTGTGATGAGTTGGACTCAGTACTGTTTTGTAGATGAGGAAATTTATTGAACGTACTACTGTAATTTAAGTTAAATTAGCACTGAAGCAGTCTCGTATCTGCCTTCAGAATGTATTTTGACTGTTTTTGAGATCAGAAACATTTCTACAGTTCTTCCTTTAAGCAAAAACCAAGATTCTGATTTATTGCCTCCCACAGTCCTGACTTGACATTCATTTAAATCTGTTTTCAAACATCCTGCCTATTACCTTGTCTCAACTTTTGTAAGAAATTTATCCTCCTGTGATTTTTGTTTCATCACACTGTTTACTGTGAACTAACCCACATTCATGCAGAGCAGCTGCAGTACAGATTCCCTCATTCAAATGACCCTGCAACCAACACACTATTTCATCTTGCTTAAAAATGAATGAGGTGTTAGTCATGACCAGCAACTATTTCTATCTGTTTTGATCCTCTGCTGTCACCTCAATTAGCCATCAACTTTAATTCTTGGGAGAGTTAACAGCAAGAGACAGAAAACAGATAAAACCTGTCTGCATGGCCATGTATTTGTTGAATCAGTATTAGGTATGTTTAAAATTAACAAATTTATATCCATATAAAGAGCTAATTAAGTAGTGAGTTCTAAGCATTCTTTAATGTGTTGTTTAAGTAGTTACGAGTGCTGTAAGGCTAAAGAAATGATCTAATAAGCTCCACTATACCACTTAATATACCACCACTTAATACTGTAAAATGTCTAACAAGAATGTGCGTGTATGAAATGATTCCCTTAAAATTTGCAAAAAATGTACCTGATCTTTTTTGTCTGATCTAAGTATAATGTTGTCTGTAAAAGGTGATGCTGTCCAACACTAGAAATATGTAAGCTATAAATAAAAATGTGATATATTTGATGAGGGAGAGATGCAGATTAATTATTGCAAACATCTAAACATCTATGCAATCCTTTCAAACAACAAGACTGAGAGTAAGCATTCATGCAGCTCTGCAGGAGGACACCAAAGCCCTGAAGCCCTTAGCACTTTGCACTCAATGAATACATCAGCGAGCTTACTTGTTCACAACAACATTGGTAAAATGCTCATTTTTAGTTTACAGAATGGGTTTAGCATGTTAGCATACATACATACATTTGCTTGTCAGTCCTTAACATAAGTCAAGCTAGAGTTGCAGTTATTAGCCTCTGTGCTAATTTGCAAAGGTTGGCATAGACTAAATAATTAGCATTGCCATGTGCAAAGCCACACAGCGAAAAACACATGGAAAGCTAAAGCTCAAATAAATCTGATTTAACTTTGATAAAATCCCTCCCACTTTGTCCTGCTCCCTCTCCTGATTAAACTCAGTGAGGAAATGGATGAAATGTTTGCCCTCACTGACGTTAATCACCTTGTCAGCCTGGGGCTGCTAAGCTATGGAGTTTCAGCCATTAGCTCTTTCATATTTTTTGTAGCTGGCATCTACCTGCAATTTTACTGCTGCTCATTTGGCACATACAGCAATCTTTAACCAACATTTCCGAGTAGTTTCTGCTTTTTATTGCTGGAAGCAATAACTGCATGAGTCAGGGAGGCATTTAAAGGTGCCATGTTGCATTTTTCTTTTTTGGCACAAAAACAACATCTAAAAGCAAAGACTGGTGGGACACTAAAGCTGACTTGGTTTAGGTTATGACTGCTGTGAACTAATTATTATTCAAGTGTATTTTTTGTCTTTTATACACTCACTAAAACACTTCAAGAAGATATACAAAACAATAGCAAGGTTACTGAGAAACACGTGTGGCTACCGCAGGTAATTTTTGAACAAAGACTGTAAAAAAACATATGTTGTGTCTATTCATTAGGGAAAGCAAAAAGTGAGGATGAAAAATGAGCAAAACACAGTAACTATTTGCTTGTAAAAACAACAAAAACCTGGAACTGGCAAAAGCTGGCAACATCATCCAGCACGAGCTTTCACTGAGTGAGATGCTGCTGATGTCTATACAATGTGCACTTTCAGGGCTGCAGTTGTTCAGGCAAAGGAGATTTTTCTCAACTTAACATTAAACCAACAGGGATGTCTGACACTCTCAGAGATCTCTGACATCACACACCCACCTATAGCACATAATATACTCAATGTCTTGGCACAGCTTGACATTTTTTTTCTGCTGGATTTTCAGCCAGTAAAACATCCTGAATCACTGCTATGAGGCAACTGAGACCATGAAAGGAAAAAAAGCTATTATTTGTTTATCAGAGATCATGTTTTCACACACAGACACTCACAGGCTTAGTCTAGTTAACCTTGGCTGTCATGCTGAGCAGAGGCTGAAAACTGAGTACAGATCAGTCCTTTGTCTCATTCTGTTTGTGTGTGAGTGTTGTCCTGACATGGTCGTGAATGTGGTCTGCTGTTTGGGGGACAAAGACAGATCAAGACAAAACACTTGTATTCTTTTAGGTTTTAGATTGCACCTGGAAACGGGGCTTCACTGGTTCAAAAAGGGTAGGAATACTGCCTCTTTGCTCTAAACTTTGCTCTAAATCAAAGCTTCAGCTGAACATGAGGACTAATTGCTGCTTGCTTTTGATGCCATTTCAAAATTATTATCAGACAATGTTTTGACTAAGTTAAGTGCAGAGGACGGTTTGTTTGTTTTCACACCAACCTGGCACAAATTGTGTTACTGTGCTCATGGGAGGATACCATGATTGGTAAAGACTGCAAACAATCCCCAACTGGTAATGTGGATGAACAGGTAGTATTACCCTTTGTTTTACCTTCATCCCTATTGGAATTGCATGACGTACCTCAACTATAACCAGACAGACTAAATCCATTTTTTAATGAATATTTTGTTTTTCAAGGTTTAACTTTAAAGTTTTTTGTTGTTAAAGAATGAACACAAAGTCTGCAAACTAAAAGTAAAATTTGAAGGTCAGGTTGTTGTTGTTGTTTCTTTTTTTCTGCATTAAACGCTGTACAACAGAGAGCAAATAAAGGCATATTTTAATTCCAAAGTGGTTGTTTGATCAATACCTGCACCTTTAGCCATTCCGACTCAACATAAAATCTGAGCTGACTGTTGATCTATTGAATTATGTGAAACACTGTACCACTGTAGAACTTTTAAACTATAATTGTCCAATTGAAATTTTGAAAAGCAAATTGAAAATTTTCTGATAGAAATAATTTGTGACAAGCTGTGAGCAGAGAAATGTTGATGCTGCACACACTCAGCAGGTCTGGTTCAGTGGCTCCATGGGCATCAGGCTGTCCCCTTTTTTCTCATTCTTTGCCTTTGTCAATGTAATTGCTCACACTTATTTACTTTTTACATTCTCCATCTGCTTCATCTCATTTCTCTTCTCTGTATCCCCACTTGACTCCCCCATCTGGCCTGACCCTCACCTTTCCTCTGCTCCCTCAATGTGTCAACATCTGGCCCTGTCTCTTCTTGTTCTGAGTTAATAAAACTTAAGGTTGCGACCCTGTTTGCTGGCACAGACAGAGAGAAAGGGAGTATTGGACATTGGTTTCATCATTTAAACCTCATAACTCTCCTAAAAGAAAAAGGAAGAGGTTGAAATTATCTCGTAGAATGAAGATAAAAGACAGGCCTGTCTTTTTTTTCTACTGCACTGTTTCCCTCTTCCTTGCTTGCTTGATTTCTCCACCTTGCACTCTTACAGCAGTACCCCATCCTGTTTACATGTTCCATCAGCCCGGCAGTGTAGGGCTCACTCAAGATCATACATTAAGGAGAAAATTGGGCTTTCCCATTCCCTTTTCCCTGAGGCCATACTCTACACTAGCATATATAATCTATTCCCAGGTAACAAATTGCAGCATGAGGAAGCCTCAGCCTCTTCGTAATGGATCCATGGCAAGCATCAGTTTACCATTGATCACAGTGGAACTAGCTGTCGGCTACTCAGGGAGTTTCACTGCCTGAGCCTCTGTGCTCCCTCTCATTGCATAAGGCAGAGACAAGCTAGTAGTTCAATAAGAGTCCATTATAACAGCTCAAGCTATTCATAAATTAAAGGATGCTTTCATACAAAAAAATCCACTGGAGAACAGTACGTGGGTGAGAAGTTAAAGTGTTTTTTTCTGATTCTTAATGAGCTGCAGCAAGTTCTTTTTTTCTGCTGGAAACTAGGATCAAGTAGCTGCTTCAATGAAAGTGAGAAGCAGCACAATAAAGCAGAGAGGTAGGAATATAGATTTTACACACATTTCCGTTCAGGCATATAATCTCAAAAATAGTTTGTCAGGTGGTAATTATTGTATAATACGTCAAGTTCAAAGGCTCCTGCATGTAATTCTTCTTAATAAGAAGATGTTTGGAGTGATTTTCAAGATAAAAATAATAGACAAAAAATTAGGTTACACCATGAACAAATCTGTTTGGCCCCCAGGAACAGTCTGGGTTTCTGCCCACCCAGAGAAAGTAAATGCAAACCAACGAATTATTCAGCAAAATATCTTCATCTATAAGATGATTTGAAATTTTGTGTACACGCTCATGTCTCCCTTGAGACAACTGATTTTTTGTAATAACTCTGCTTGGCTATAAAGCAGCTAAAATCACTAATCTCATTGTAGAAATGTATGAAATGAAAAAGCTCTTAAAACCGACTCTATGCTACCTGCTTGGGAACAAACAGCAGACATATGCAGTTAGTGACTAGCTGAAGAACACTGAGAAGCATTTAGCAGCTGAAAGGACATATATTTCCCTCAGGAGCTGCAAGAGAATATTGAATTTACACTATATTAGAGTAACGCTAATAATATGTCAGTGTCATTTTCAGAACTTGTTTCTACTGCTCCCTAGTGGCCACAGAAAAATGTTATTGCAGTATAAAGTTTTCAGCTAATACTTTCATCAAAGTTTTAGTATTCATTTGTACAAGACTTTGGTTAAATAAGAGGATGACACTTTAATCAGCCATTTAAAAGATGTCGGAAGACAGAGAGGGTCAAATGAACTATCAAGGTGGGTCAAATGAATGGCACTATCAAATTGCATTATGGGAACTATAGATTTTAGGGCTTGGCCAGTATTAAGGAGTAAAAACAAGGATATCAGTCTTTGCTCCTTTGATTTGTTCATTTAATTATTAAGTATATCAGCATCTGGTGATTTGTTATTGCTAGGGGCTTGTGAAAGACTTCCTTTGGTTTGGTTTTGAACCTTTAGTTAATCAATAGTTGGTGAAACAAAAGCAAACCAGCACAGTCAGAATAGATTCTCCACCGCTGATAATCATCATGATGACAATAGCACTGTTGACTTATGTGGTACAGTGCAATTAATTGAGCAGACATTAATATTTAATGACATTCACAATGCTGTTCCCCTTAAGTATAGAGAACATGCACCAGCACTGGGACAATAAAAGACAAAGACCAAGGAGGGGAGAGCTAGGAAACTGCAGGGTTCCATACACAGCAACACACCTATAAAACCCACAGTTTAACTGCTGGCATGCCTCCCTGTAATATGCTTTATAATGGCTGACCTTCATTTAGACTTTAACTGTAATGGGAGAAAATTATATCAATTTTCAGATACACTGATAGTCCTTCAGTTGAGCAGATGGCCCCTGTTTTCTAAATGTGAGCAAAACTTCTGTGCTGCACAAAGCTCTTTAGCTGTGAAACTTTACACCTCGACACGAAATAAGTAGAACAATGTGTCAGTAACAACAAACATCCTGGACACACGCACTCATATACACACACACACACACACACACACACACACTCTCCCTCTCTCTCTCTCTCTCTGTCTCTCTCCCTTTTTCTCTTTCTCGACATTTATATCTCATCTCTTCTCTGGCTCGTCTTTGAGGAGTAAAAATAGTCAAGTGCTGCAGACTGATAAAAGATGGTGTGAGGCTGCCTAGAGAGGCTGTCCTATAATTATGCTGCAGGTGGAGAGTTTGTGACAGCCAAGCAAATACACAGATAAAACACTATGTAGCTTCTGATAAAATGCCTACCCAGAGTTCCCTGATGCTTCAACAGCAAGGTGAACTGTGTGCAAGAGAAGCACTTTAAAAAAAAATGTATTTGCATCCCTACAAGCAATGTTTTCATCCTGAAAAAAGATGCTGTGCAGTGCTTTTTTATTTGTCTTTTGTTTTTATTTGTTAGTTTGAAATAAAAATCTCAAATAAAAAAGAGAGCTGACAGATTACAAAGGTCCACAAATATCCAGTTGGAACGTAGTCTGCATTGGATGGAAAACAAAGTGTTCCATATGCTGAATTTGTCCTGCATTGGTACATCAGGGTTTGCCAGACAATTTCTTTTGTGAAGGGGATCAATAGTCCAACTCTACCTCAATGAGTTGATATCCTTGAATGACTGATTCACTGAAGCCATTGAAGAGATAAGTACCAATTAATATTATTAAATTCACAACCAAATTTAAACTTAAATTTCCAAGGAGGAAAAAATGTAGGAATGTAAGTTAAGACCGGAACAGGTTATTCATCACTGAAATCCTGATGTAGACCAAAGAAAAAGGATTCTCAAAAACTTTTAATTAAAGCAAAAATGTTTTTGAGGATGTTTTTGGTTTAAGTTGCTGTAATTGTCACCAAGTTGTACGTATGAGTTAAATGAGAAGAAAGAACAAGTCTTCAGTGTAAATGCATGCTGTAAGCTTCTTTAGCCGGCTGTATGTTGCACAGTCTGCATATGTGTTTTGATGTGTGTATCAGCGTTCATAATTTATTCATTTTAATCACAAGATTTGATGATTGAAGTTGTGTAACAAACCATGCATGACCACATGGTATCCCATGAACATCAATGGCTTATAACACACATGGATATGTAAAGACACACACATTCAAAGGCTTTGCATGCCAGCCAGTATAATTCCCATACCACAGACACACATTTATAGACACAAACACAGAGCAAGAATTAGTGCAAACCAGGTCATTTTTTCTTTCTTTTATAAATAGAAAATTCTAATTGCTTTCAATAGCTTGGAATCAACAGAGGGCTCTAATCTCCTTAAGAAGCTTTTGTAGTGGAGTTGTGGATAAGAGAATTTACACAAGTATAATTGCAGAAATATTCTACTTCCTGTGATTAATTTCACTCAAAAACTCTTATACCCAGAAGAAGCCACAGTAGTTCATAACCACATTTAGTTCTACAATGTGCATTTAAATGATAAACTCTCTAACAATTTGATATCTGTATTGCTCATTGTTAATTGGTTCTAGAATTGCAATGTATGCATGGCATGTTGTAAAAGAAGTACATAAAAATAGCAAGAAAAACATTAATGAAAAATTTAATCTACTTAATTACCCATCCAGGTTCAGGTGTTATCCACTAATGGATGTAGAGGAGTGAGCAAGACTAATAGGGAGGAAGAAAAATGAGTGTTCGGGGAAACATTTAGACATTGATTTATAACCCTGACATTATCCTCGGCTTTATAAAGATTTCATTAGTCTTACACCTACAGAACCAAGCACCCAAGCACAAACGCTTACACCCCCCTGTGTTATAAGCACAGATTCACACACACCCAGTGAATGCTTCAGTCACTAATAATCAAGATTTAGCTGTCCAAAAATAATAAAAGTACATGAAAATGTATCCAATTCTGATTTTACTGCTTAAAAAAATGTATTTATACGACCAGCTTGTGTCATTGGCTGTCATGTGAGGATGGCACATCTATGTGTTTCCTAATTCGGTTCATGTGTGTCAGGGGAGATGTGACTGAAGCATCTGGTGTGAGAAACTGAGAACACTGAAAACAACCTCACTGCTGCACTCAGCGGAGCTTCAGCGGGTGTGAAGAGCAGGGATGTGTTTATTGTGACAGTTTGGTGTTTCTGCAGAAAACCATGTAGTTATGATGCCTAATCACTGCATGATGACAGTTTAGCTGTACTACATCATACAAGTGCTAATGACCTAAAGTACCTCAGTGCCACAATAGTTTATTACAACCATGCTGGAGTAAAGTTTCTACCAAAAACCTCTTAGTTAATCAACACATTTGTAATAACTTTTACAGCTACTCGTAATTTATCAAGCAGCTAAACAAAATGGTTTCTAAACAGACATAAGTTATGATAAATGGATTTCTGGTTAGCAACTTGGATTTTTTCCAGAGCAGTGGATTTATCTGTAAAGTCGGGAGAGAAATAATGACTGCAACAACTTTATTATAAATGAGAAATTATTATTAGCATCATTTTTCATGGAATGTGTAGCGCACTTGGTCTTCATGAAGGAAGAAAGATGATAAATGGTACTTCATAGTTCAGCTCAATTTTTGCAGAAACCTTCTACATGAAGTTACTTAGAAAACATGTTAAATGGACTGAAAAGAATTTGTTCAACTGACATGTTTGTATGATCCTGCATCATCAGTGTGAACTGAAACTAATTTGAGCAAGTCATGCGACACTTTGCTGTTTGCTTTTTGTTTGTTCTCTGATATCAAAAAGGGACAAAGTGATTATAGACAGTTATGGTCAAGATTGCAACTAAACTACAAATACTTTGACAATAGACATAGATGTATATAGATATATATAGATATAAAGAATTAGGACAAAAAAAATCCTGTTGTTCTACAATGTTAGGGCGGTTGCCCACCATGTGGTAGTTTAAATTACTTTTTAAAGAGGAAATGCTAAAACTTTACACAAAGGACTTCCCTCTCTATGTTCTTTTTTTTCATGGAACTCAAAAATTCTGATCAACATAAGAGTCAAAAATTGCAGTTCCACAAATGGCCATTCGAGGCTTTCTCCAAAAGCGAGTCAGTCCTCATCAAGCCATTTACTATAATGACCAAATTAAAATCCTCTACTTTGCAGCAGAAATAAACATTTTCATGAGTACAAAAGGTGTTATTTCTATGGTTTGTGATTTTTATGCTGCATACACAAATGCAAAACACATCATGTGGTAACTTTCAATATAAACAAGGGGTCTTACAATCAAAAACACTTTTTTAATGTTTAATATCATGATATGCATATCCGCAATGGAGAGCGGTCTCTACCAGCAATAGCAAACACCTCAAGAACCCCATTCTATCCCAGAGAAGTCAAAGTATCCTTGTCCCCATTCTGTCAAGAGCCAGATATGATACACTGAGGCTTTGTGCTGCTGAAGCCACTAACTCTTAAACAGACCAATTGCCATTTACTGTGTAATTGCTTGTAAATGGAAAATACAGTCTTAGCACATGCCAACCAATCACTGACCGCAAATGACAGCACTGACGTTAGCATTGTCACCACAAAACACTTAAATAAGGCAAAGAATGAGACACTTAACCAATCAGCATTAACATACCAGTGAACAACCAGTCTGTGGTCCCGTTCAGCTTCAGTTTTTTTTCTTTTTTTTCACAATTTTTACCCTTGTTTATACGCTTATCAATGAAGAATCAAAACCTTCTGGAGTGACGGGAGTAGTAAGAAACATAGAGCGGGTGTGTGGAATATTAGAGTACAATAGATAGAATTCTCTTTGAGACGGCATTTGTGTTTGAAGAGAAGCGATTCAGGTCAAATTATCCACAGCAAATTACTGGTCCTCTGATAATAGCAATCCAGTTTGAATAGTCATCTTTTTTTAAGTATGGGTTTCTCTTTCAGCAGCTGGCTGATAAATGGAGGAGAGGCTCAAGACGCTTAATAACAGGATTTAAAGTCTCTAATTTAGTACAAATCACAGCAATCATTGCAAAGGCTCGTTGGCAAGTGCAGAATATATGCAGAGTAGTTAAGGTTTTAGTTTAAGACATTTCCACATAACTGTACATACCATTACACTCTTAAATAATGCTTCACAAGTTAGGTCTATAAATTAATGGTGTGACACAAAAATATAATAATAATGCATTAGGAGTTGTTGTGTAAAGTTGGTCTGAAGTGTCTGTGCTTGTAATAAGAAAGGTCATGAGAAAAATCTGACAAGCTACATGAACTTTTTTGACATTTTCAGACTTTGGCTTCCAATTTTTTTTTGTCTGCTGTTGGGTCACACAAACTGGCATCATCAGATCTAAAGCGACAGCTACGCACTATCAGTCTTTATCTTGTGTAATAAAATGTGGTTTATCTCAAATAAACACGGAGGATAATTTTCTCTAATCTCTTTTCAACTTTCTAAATTCTGTTTTAAACCTCTTTTCTTTATTTAGTAAACAGCTTTGTTTTCATTTTGGCTAACCTGTAAGGCAGAGATGCTCTTACACTTTTTAAAAAAAACTTAGCACCGAAAAAGGCACAAGATAAATAACAATGATCAGACAAAAAAGACACAGAAAAAGACTCATTAAAATCTTCTTGTGGAAGAAGTTGCTGTTCAGAAAGAGGAAAAACTTTGCTCAAAGACAAAGTGGCATACGCATATTGAAATTTGGCAGATGAATGCTGAACGTAAGGTCCTCTTGCTAAATTCGGTACCTCAGAGATGGAAATGGCCCTAGAATAGTGAGGTAACACACACTCAAATACACACTCATATATGCTGCACAAAACAGTTCTTGGTACTACGTTTAACATTATAATGATAATCTCCATCATCAGATGGTAATTTTTAAACCACAAATTTGCTGCTCATCGACGTACATGTAAAACCGAGTCTGCATTAAAACAATGAAAAATGCCACGATAAATTACTTAGGATTGCAACATATAGAACAAGTCAGGCTAACCTCAAAGTGACAGCAGAGTTGTTAATACATGACTGGTAGACTCTTCCTACAATAACACAATGACACTTAATGTACATTTGGACCAGGAGATAGAGTCTTGTTAGACTGATAATTAGAAACAACCACTAATTACAAAAGTCAAACACAAAAGTGACACAGATAAAAAATAGAAACTGTGCATAAAAATCACAAACAGGAAATAAAATTCAAAACTGCTGTATGTAAAGCAAAGGGTGAACAGGCAAGTCATATAAAAAATGGCAAGAAAAAATGGAGAGATTGTTAATATGAGAGAAACAACAGGAAGTAAGTTGTTTTGATTAATAAGCCTGACAACACATAGCCTAGCACTACTTTCTCGCTGGCAGCTTGGTATTTACCAGTAAAAATAGACTGCACAGGAAAGGAAGGACAAACAAATGAATAAATAATTGTGTTTTCTACCCTGAGACAGAGAGTAGGTGGGGTTGGGTGTATGAGGAGGTCCGAGGGAGGTAGGGAAGGAAATGGGAGATGAAGACTGCAAGCTAGAAAAAGAAAAGGTTCAGACGAGAAGAAGAAAGGAGGGAAAGTGGGACTGAGGGATTCAGAGAGAGGTAGAACTAGAGCAAGAAAGGGAGGAGGGAGATGGATATTAGTACAACTGTGTTTCTGCAGTGACTGCTCAGATATGATGACCATACAACTAAATGCAAACACATTTATTGTGTACACTCTGCCGTCTGTGATTCATTACTTGTATTTGCCCTTGCTATTTTATTCTTTTACATCCAGCAAATGAGATGGTGAAGGCAACAGGAGTCAGCAAATGAATAAAATTAATTCTGGTAGTATGACAGCAATTTATAACCGCGCTGAAAAGCACGACATAAAGAGTTATTATCCTGTGACCTGCCACGGTGACAGACGTCTTCTGTCTTGCTTACACAGATGTTTATTCTTCTCTGGATGAGTCTGTCATCAGTCGCAGTCTGAACAGTAATCTGTCAGTTCTGCGTAACTCTAAAAAACAATTCAAGTCCCACTTTTCTTAAAGGGTCAGGCTGCTGGTTTTCTATATTCTAACTGTTTATTCTCATAGTCACCCAAGGTAACAATGTATTATAAAGTCTCTCACTATTTCTTGAAACCTCAAGCTTGTTTGTTCATCAGAATACATTCATATTTAAAATGGGTCAAACAACTGAGCACTGTAGTTTTAGCTAACATTGCTCCAAAGGGGTAAATATGAGAGCTGAGCCCAGTTTCTATTACTGAAACCAGCATCCAGTACAGAAAACTTTTTTTTTTCAAATAGTATCATCTGAGGAAAATGTGTCGACACCTGTACTCATGTGATGAAGGATATAGTATCTAACTTCTGACAGCAGACAGGGAGAATTATAAGTCAAACAAATGTGTATTTCTTAACTAACTTTTTATCCACTGTCTGGCTTAACTCCTTCTATCTACAGCTCCAAACTCATAGCACAGATAAATATCCATAAAGTGATGGTTTATTTATAACTACGGTGAGCTTTTACTTTATGAATCTGGGTTAAATCGCAGTAATTACAGCTCTACTGCAGAGACAGAAAGAATTGGAGAGCAAACAAGAAACATAGAGAGAAAGAAAATAGAGAAATAGAAAAAGAGAGGGTTGAGAGGGAAGCTGGAAATAGAAATCTCAACCATTTCCATTTTTCTCTCTTCCTGTGTCTCTTACTCTACAACTGTCAATTGTTTTTCTTCACTGGCATTATTTCCATCTTTCTACCTCATTGTTGTCCAATCCCAGTGTAACTCTCATCTTTTCTCATGGTCAGTATTTTTAAATCTCTCTCCCTTGTTTCTCACCTTACATTACTTCTTTTTCTAAATATTTGTCATTTTCCTTCTCTGCTCCTGTCTCTCTCTGTCTAACTGCCCCCTCTCAGTCTACTCTTTCCCTCCTGTTCCCTCCCCCCTTGTACTTGCACAGGCTTCCCATTTCCCTGCACTACCATTAAATGGTTGTTGGCAGTGCCACTGATTGATCATGTGGCAGCCTATTAGTCCACAGGCCAGCTCCTATAGCCTGCTCCTATAAGCCCTGGGAAGCAATCTGAAAATCATCCTCGATGGTGTTCAGTCTCTCCCCCACTCTGAATAAGAAACAGTTTCTCCTGTGGCCATTTAGAAAGCGGCATACAAATGCATCACATGGGCACAGCTCAGAAATTCCCTTATACCTGATAATGAAACAATATCTATTCAGTTCCTTACACAGCTTGGGTTGAGATGTCTCATAAAAAACACTGGAGGGCTGAAAAAATGTCCTCTCCTCTTAGAATTCAGCACAGAGGTTTAGTCCAAACACTCCACTGCAAAGAGACTTTAGTTAAATCTGTGTAAACTGAAGGACAGTAGGATACTTAGAGTTCTTCTATTTTTTTATCAGAGTCTCTGCTACACTGAAAAAGCTAAAATTGTAAATTAGACTTTGATGTTTGTATTTTAGACTCTAGCCTTTTTTCTATTTGATAGAAAATCCCTGTTGATGATTTTTATACAGCCTTGTTTGAAAAAAGTGTGAAGATACAATTTAAGAAAAAATCTACTCAAATAGTGTGTGCAAATCTGCTTTATGTTTTGCCACCCTTTTTTATTTCCACCTTGTCCATTATTTTGGTGCATTTGGATTACATGTATCAGTGCTTTGGTTTAATACTTACCTGAGATTTTTATCAGAGAAGTCAAATCAAATCGAGGAAAATACTTTTCATAAATCTTTGACATTTTATTTCTCCAAATAAATCATATGATGCTGGCACAAATCCACTTCACTGCAGCTTCATCACTAACTGCCTCAAATATTGTCATGGGACGACTATTTTTTGTATCAGACTTTCATTTAAATAAAACAACCGAAATAAACACACACAGGGGGGTGGTTCCTCTGCAAGATCACTTTGACTTCTGTTATTTGAATAAAGCAGAGCATCAAAGCTAATAGTTCTCGTGTTATGTTTTCCCTGCACTCTCTGAGTCTGACATGTCTGATAAAGCCTGGAGGACTCGTACCACTTCAACAGGGGAACAGCTAACTGAGACGGCTCAGAGGACAGAGTCTCAAGAAAGGCTGTGAGCTAATGCAGAGCAGCCATTTATGATTTAGACATCTTGAACTGAATACAACTGAAAATAAGCAGAAAAGGTTCAGCCCTGAGCCATAATTCCTTCCAAATGTTAAAATTCTGCTTAATGTCACAGAAGGGCAGACGATATCTGCAGTTTTCCTGAGAGAAAGAAAAGGGAGAGAAAGAGAGGAAGAAGGTGACAAGAGACAGAGCAAAACCAAGAAAGTCTGGCAGAAACAGGATAAAAGATTAAATAAAGAGAACTTTGACTTATGCAATGGTTGATTAGAAAATTATTTTCAAGACCAGCTTGATAGAATCAACATCTTTTGACTTTGGCCACATAGAATATAATGGCTCTATTTTCACCATCTAGAAAAAAGGGGACAAAGAGAGAGGGATGTGATGAAGAAGCACATGAGGAGGAAAGTAAAGAAAGCAGAAGGTAAAGAAGCTGATTGGAGGCAAAAGATAAAAGATGGAGGACGGTTAGAGAGAGGGTGTGAGAGAAAGTAGGGCACAGACGGGAGGAAACGGCATGCTGGTGTTCTTTAAAGTTGAGCCATCACAATCACTAAATCCCCAGGGCTGTCTGCCAGGACTCATCCTGCCTCGTCCCCTTGGTACCATCGCACCTTTCAGAGCTTCACTCCAAACTTCCTGATCCATCTGCCTCCATCGCTCTTTCTCTGGTCCCCCCTAAGTTATCTCCCCTTCAGGGCTCAGTCTCCCCTCTCTCTTATGCCCTCTTTGTCTTGGGTGGGTGCAGGAGAGAGGAAAAGTTACATTCATTTATTCATTTCTTAAGCCGGTGACACCGAGCCGTCCTCTGGAGGCTGCGGTTGTGACTGGCAGAGAGCAGCCTGTCTACACTTCCCTGCACCACTGTCCCCTTGTTCCCTTGTTTTTTCTTGTTCGTCTCCCAGCAGCCGGGCTGTCTTTCTGTTTCAGCTGTGGTTTATTTTTGTGGGTCATCTTCTGTTTAAGTCTCTGTGTTCAAACTTTTTGTCTCTGTCAAACACTGTTCACAGACGCAGTGTCACAGACGCAGTGTCTCTGTGCCTGGTTTCACTTGAAGCACATAGACAATTTTTAACACGGGAATGTCACTGACGAGATAAAAGGTTCATCTTCTAGGGCCTTCCAGTCTTCATATTATTGTTTTATAAAGGAAATGTGAGAATCTAATAACAAACTTTTGACTATTCCCCCATAAACTCATCCATCATTATTATTATCTTAACTTTTTCTCATCTTGTGCAAAGAAATTTTACAGCTACAATAACTGTTGTACCACTTGATAGCCGTAAAAACAACCTGTGTGCACAAAACAGACACTTTTTTATCGATATGGTCGTAAGCATAAGTTATGATACACATCTAGCAAATAAGGAGAAACACTGTTATTCATTTGGTGTCTTGTCTTCAGTCATCAGATGAACATAAGTGTAATAATCCTATTTGCATTAGCTCAGTTTTAAGTTTCTATTAACTTTTAAAGAACTGCTCTTTAAAGCTGCTATAACTGCTCCAGTGTTGCTAAAAGCGACTGCGTGCTGCCACAAAAAAGGACACAGTTGCTGGTAACAAAACCATAGCAACAAGTCTGAGGATGTTGTAAAACTTTGCAGAGCTCTAAGAACATTGAGTGATTGATTATTATTGGCAGAATCCAAGCCATGCATAATATTTTATGATGTTTCTTTACATTAAAGTAAGTTTTTTTTCCCCACTTAGAAAAAAGGGCCTTTGACCTTCAGTTTTATTTATGCTAGACTTTTGCAAATGCTTCTGGAGTTGAATCACTTAAAAAAAAGTCTGTGCTTTTTTAGCACTTCAAGGAGAAGAGAAAAGGTCTGAACAGATCTGGGAACTTGTGACCACCGATGCTTAGCCAGGATGACAAAGCAACATCCTGTGTTGCACTCTAAGAGTATGGTACATGGCAGACATCCTTTATATCATAAGACAAGAAATTGTGTGTGTCGCAGATGTTGCTTCATCCTTACACAACATCTGAGGGATTACTGTGGTCAAGCGCATGTAGTTTTAAAAAGAAACTGCATCACAGTGCAGAAAAGAGCGGACAAAATCATTTTGTTGTGGATATAAGGTTGGGAGAATCGGTTACCAAATACAACTGCTATTTGTTGATCACATAAGGGACATCAATGCAGTAAAAGACATCATGAACATCAGATTATACATGCAAGACATTTCCAGTTAGGCCATTTTGCCTCTTTGATAAAAACTGAAGGAGGGAAGAAATAAGAAATGAGTCCTACTATGCATCTTCCTTTACCTTAATACTTACATATGTCCCCACATTAGTATAGGAGGATACACACCTGTCAATCAAACATATTTATGAAACAGGGGCAAATGAAGTGTGTTTTCATATCTCTTCCCTCTTTCAGTGAATCCTTACACACCAAAGAGTGTATTTTAAGTTATATTTACCTTTGCTAAATCAGTCTCATTGTGACATTAAAAGTAAGTCTTGGAAGTGTAAAATTTTTCAGGATGACAGTATGAAAACTCTCTGAATTGATCAATCGCCACCTGGGTGATGATCAGTCAAATAATTGAAAAGTTGGGTGAATTGGCTCAAACTATGACTGTGACTACAAGGATGAGTCAGAGCCAGCACATTGTGAGATTTACTGTTAGTTTGCTGCGTCATATTGCTCATATTTGATCAAGGTCTCTACCTGAAGAACACAATATTTCCTGTTGTTTTCTGGTAATTTTTGGACAAGAAATGTCTCTTCAATACCCATCTTTTGTCCCATTTATATAATTCTACAATACTGTTTGCTCAAACAAAACACAACTGATATAATGCAACTGATGACCCAACAATGAGTCTTTGTATCAAATGACAACAATGACAATGGAACGACATTTCACAAATGAAAAGTATGAAATTGCAGCTAGCTCCACCAGAGAAAAACACTGATTTGTCCAAATGTCTCCATTTCTCAGCTGCTCAACTTAATAACCATGATCAATGAATTTGTGTTTTTAAAGAGCTGACCTTCAGCCAGTCACTGCGGGTAAGAGGCACATGCTCTTTGTCATCCTACAGCTAAAAAATTGTGAAATTGGCTTACAATAATATACTTTATTCAAGTTCATGACACATCACATAGAATCATAACTGAATACACAAGAGGCTCGCTGAAAGAATCCATCAAAAATTTGTTCTCAACGCAATGTTATCCATGGTATCAGTTAGCTCAGTTCTTTATCGCTTGTTTAATGTGCTGTTTTTTATGCTCATAAAACACCGACTCTTACTACGTGTTTAAAAAGCAGCACAGCAATTAAAATAACTAAAAGATTTCCACTTCTGTTGAGCAGATACATCCAAGGAAAATGTGTACTTTCTTTGATTTCATGGTTAGTTATGAGAGTTTTGATCAATAGCAAAAGACTCCTGACTTCAAATGAAAAGATTATATGAATACAGACTGTAGAGACTTGTGCAGTGACGTTACTAAGGCCCTCTGTTTTTATTCCAAAATCCACATTGTGTGAGAGAGGTTTGTAACATGTGCCTGCAGGAGCACTACAACAGACGTTCAGATGACAACATCTCCTCTGAGTCAACAGGGAAGTGAGAAAAAAACGACCACAGTCACTTCTTTTGGTAATTGGATAGCACAGACACTGTCTAGAAAAGTTAACTTTAGTCCATGCTGCCTGTTACTGAGAACTTTAAATACTTACTGAAAGCTGCCACTGCCAGTATGAGTGTGACCACAATGGAGATCCAGGAGACCCAGAGTGCCTTCTTCCTGTAGCTTTGAGCCTCATGGGGCTTCAGGCGCATGCTGCTCTCCAGAAGACCTGCAGTGAACAAATAAACTCTGTTTTAAGAAGAAATACTTTTTTCTTTTTTGTGTATGATCATATCAGACAGCCAAATGTGACTAATCTCTCCAAGAACTCATAAATGAATCTTTTTAAAACTTAAATGTCAGTATTTGGTTCACTGAAAAAAGTTCAAACTGAGAGTGCAACAGTGCAGTGCTGTAGGAAACACTGGGCTAAAAATGCTCTTGCCCTTGCAAAAGGTTGTTCAAAATTGGCATTTTGAACCATTAAGCTGTAGTAGTTTGGGTCATGACTATAATGATAAGGCTTTCAATATGCAAGACAAGCCAGTGAGGCAAATGGTTCCTTTATCAAACATTGTGGGCTCTAATTTTGTGGCACAGCGCAAGGTGGCACTGCCCGCGCAGCCAATTTGGCAATTTGGTAGATCGGGCTGCGCCGAGATGGGCGTGGCGGCGCAACAGGCGGAGGTGTCCACAGATTCAGCTTGGCGCAGTGAGAATTTCGTGCCAAAACACTGCGCAGAAGGTGTGCTGAAAGCTCACCAGCTCCAACCTGGCCTATTCTTGGCGCAAGCGAAGCGCGGCCAGCATAGTGGTAATTTGGTTGACAGGCGCGCAGTGCGCACACGTCACCAAAACCTGACAGGCAGGTTTCCAGAGTGTCAGACACATTTCAATGCAATAAACAATCACAACAACCTCTATTTAATGTAACCATCTAAACCAGCATATACATTTGTATCTATATTAATTGTCCCATCACATCTGATGTCAGATCAAAGACGTTTGTCACGTAGTGGAAACTCAACCTGAAGGCAGCTGGAAGTGTGATACAAACTAACTAGTTCACATCTCTCAGCCAACCACAAACAGCCACAGAATCCGATGCGGAGTATATATTGTGCTTCTCTCATCTAATGAAATGAAAGAAAAGAAAAAAGAGAGAGACGCTCGCTGAATAAATGTAAGTCAGTCAGTGTCTTAAAGATTTACCTGTGATTGCCCATATTTCTCTGTTTTAATCTTTATTCTTATTCTTTGGTGATGACAGAGCAGGAATGCAGGTGGATCACAAGCATGATGCCTGGATTAGCCTGCTGCTGTGTTTAATGTATTTGTCACTCAATTTTTTTCTCCTATTCATGACACCGGAACAGATTACATCTGTCCCGCGAGGTGATCCACGTGGTGGCTTAAAAAGGAGAGAGGCTGAACTGCATGTGTCGTATCAGCAGGGAGAACCGTTTTTTACATTGGGCAGCGGTTCTCACAATATCTGGGCAAACTTGACCGACAATATTAGTAACTTCCTCCCAGGTTGTTTTTGCATCATCAGGAGGTCTGTTTGCGTTACCATATATTCTGGTATTGAGAGCTTGGACCTCCCGGACCAGCACATCAGTTTCCTCCTGGGAGAAGTTTGGCTGTCTGGAGCTGCTGCTGTCTTCCTCCACAGTAGTGGCAAAGTAAAATTGGCACTTTGCCTCGCCTGCAGCGCATTTAAAGGCAAGGAGAGGCGTTCATTTGATTGGTGAAGATTACACTCGGCTGTGCTAAACCCACTAACGCCTTCTCTCCTCCCTCTTTGACACTTGCGCCGGTGGGAGGGACGGAGGTGTGGGTGCACCACGCTGCACCAGACTGCGCCATTCACGAAAATTGCAAAATGCACTGGCCACACCCCATTGGCGCAGGCGCAGGGCAGGGCAGGCGCCTGCGCCTGGTCTACAAATATAGAGCCCAGTGTTATTAAAAACCACACTGAAAGAACATACTACAATGGCAATGGCATATAATCAAAGAAAAATACACATGTTGGAACCAGTCCTATGTTTTTCTTGATAAAAAGGGTGGTCAGGCTCTTCTACATAAATGTACCATGAACTGACTGTTGTACCAACTGTGATTAATAGTTTACAACCATGGTCTTCAGTGTGGGAGCAACCAGGTTGCAGCAGAGGAAAATGTGATAATTTTGAAAGATTAAATCATATTATACTTTTCGATATGTATTTATAAATTAGAACATGTAATAATAACAAATGGAAATCTTATTTGCAATGGCCATGTAGCTATTTGCTTGCTTAACATCATTTATTAAGTGTTTGCTTGTCACTGTTGACCTGGTGCAGTCTGTGCCTGCCAAATAGTCGCTCAGCTCAGCAGGGTGCTAACTCAGGAAACTGACTGTTTTTTGAAAAGGAAAAGATGTGAAAAGCACACCAACAGCCCAACGGACAAAAACTTAGCCACAAAAAACCACGAGACCTCATGGCCAAGTAAAACTTACAAGTAAGTAGCAGTTCACATTATAGGTTTACTGCCACATGCTGTTAATCTTATGTTAGCCATGAGCTAATGTTATTTGGGGAGCACTGGCATGATAAAGTTTGGGAGCTCCTGCAACTGAATTGACTGATCAGTCTATATGAATAATAATGATACATTTTTCATTTTTGTTGACTGTATCTATTTTTTCCCTCCTCAAAACTGATTGCAGCCCTTTCCTCCATGCTTTAAGCATCGCTTCTGTTAAATAATCATTAGCATCTTTCATGAGAGGACTGGATCACTGGGGTATTACAGTGAGTGACACAAAACATTGTGTAATGACCAGTGAGCCTTGTTACACTGCAGATTACAGGTCATAAAGACAGAACCTCACTCACTGCTCCAGACTAAAGGCAGCCCCTCAAACTCAAACAAAGAATATAAAATTAGCAAGGAAACCATTGAAAGTATATCCAGTTTGCAAAATAAGTCAGTGTGCCTGTGTTAAACAACCTTAATTACATTTTCAAGGCATAGTTTCCATCTAATAGATCAAACAGAAAAGTTGTTGATCCTGAATGATCAGTATACCAGTACACATACATTTCCTAATGGCTCACAGCTGGTTCTGTGTGAGAAGTTTTTGCCTGAAGTTACAGACAAAAAGCCCAGATACCGAACTGCCTGAAGCTGTTTCATTGTCATGAAGCATGAGGCTGGCTGTGCAGATTCATGCAATATTCATGAGCCTGAATTTTTACATTCAAAACAACTTTTAATGATATCAGTTGTCTTTTTATCCAGAAATCTGAGACACAGAAGGTGTTTTCTCTCCAGACTTTAGGTTTGACCCCAAAAACATGAAAATAATGGAAACTAATGAAGGGAAAAACAAAGATTTTTAAACCTTTGAACTCTTAAACACATTCAGAAACCACATTTGGGTAGAATTTCATTGTCTTTAAGTTTGTTTTGCCAAGTTAAAAGGAAATTTCAATGCCTTGTGAATGGAATTTTTAAGTTGTGGATGTTGAGACATTTTTTTGGTAAAGCAAACCAAGAACAAAGCTCCATTACTTATAAGTCTGTCTTTGCAGTGGAAAAGTGGTGCTCAAGTAACACACTGTACGAGACTGTGCATAAACACATAAAGATGCTTGAAAAGGACAACTTCTCCCTCTCTGTGCTGCTTCTTCAATCAACCAAATTGGACACAAACACTGTCTGTTGCCAGTGGGAAAATGTACAAAATTGGCTCTCTTTCCATGTAAATATTTAATGTAAATATTTGTCAAAGTTCCACATTGCTTGATCTGCAGGAAACCTGAAATTATTCAAGTTGATCTGCTTAAATTCATACAAATTAGCCCAACACTCTTGATCCTTAAATCCTGATCTGCATTCAGTTTTGCTATGACACTGAGTTGTTACTGCACATTTGACACATTTGAATCACGTTCCCTTATCAACCACCTTACACTTAGAAACAAGACCTGCAAAACACTATATGTAACAACATGATGTGACCTACAGGCTCAAAGCCATCACCGGGCAGAAGTCTGTGTGTGTTGGTTTGTGTTGTTGTTGTTGTTGTTGTGCGTGGGGGGGGGTCTAAGAAAGTGCTGGTCAAATCACATGATTTTTAGCATAAAAATTCTTTTACACTGTTGAAAACAGATCATGTTGATGGTTGGCAGATTCCCAGAAGAGCTAAATCAAATCATTCTCACATGAGCTTGAAGACTTCTCAGTAAATTTCAAAATTCTATTTTCTCTGACTTCACAAAAAAGGTGGCTGTTACAAAACTAGTTTTAATACGACACTTGTTTTTTGAGTATCCCTAACCTTCATCTGAGGACATTCTGTACCTCCAAGAATACAATCTTGTGTGTAATGAAATTGCCCTGTAAATGGTCATTCTATAATACATCAACACAAGTCTGTTACCTTTACTTGACTTCCTTTGCCTTTTTAACTTTGATCAAACACTTCAGAGAAAGTTACTGTTAAGCATGAATGAAGCTCTGTACAAAAATGAAATGAAAAAGTGAAAAAAAGAAAAATGGAAAAACTCCAGCAGGTGCACACAATAACCTTTGAGTTAGTGAGTATGATTTTTTTAAATTGCTTTGCCTAAAAAATATCAGCACCTGACTTACATGCATTTTGTGACCATTGCTATGTGCACATTTACAGTTTCACTTGAAACCTGACCTGAAACTTGGGTCTACAGCTTTGACCCACAGACTAAATTTCATTTTGAGAGAACATTGTCTACTCTTTTGGATGGAAATCCAGATCCTGAACTCCCAGTATTTTACTACTTGATCTGTCTTTAATTTAGTGTAACTTAGTTTAGGATACACGCAACTGTCAGAAATAAATTTGTTCTTGTGCACACCTAAAGATATAGTGGTAAGGTGCTTTTGTCACAGTCTCTTTATATCTGTGTGTTACTGTGGGGGACAAACACAACTTGTGGGAAAGTAATTAGATTATGAATCTGAAAAGCTTAAGCCTTTTGTAGGTTAACCAACAAATTTTGTCATGGCATCATCAGTGTAATTTATATTTAATGCACCAGTAATTTATGACATTCAATGTCATTCTCATATTAAATTCATTAAAATATGTTAATTGTGTTGATATAAAAGAGAAGCATCACATGCAGACTGTTATAATCTGTGTGACTCTCTGAAAAGTGAAGTCTCTGTCTGTGTGTATTTTACATATGTGGTGTATGTGTGACATAAACAGTCACACAGAGTGACATTTAGAGCAAGAATGAAACACTTCTTATCACAAGATCACTTCTTTCCATCTGTCATTCAATATGTACTGTATATTTATGCTCAAAAAACATAAATATGTGTAAAAAAACACATTGTACAACCTGGCTGTAAACGGTGATAACAACTTAAGTTGTAAGACATCAGAGCCATTTTTTATGGATATTAGCAAAATTTTCAGCCCAAAAGAAGATGCATCACTCATAGCAAAGTGAAGCCCAAATCAGTGAAATTTTCCAGCCAACCCCCCTCATTAACAAAAGGAAGTGGTGGCTGATGATCAAAACAGTTATTGCACAAATCATGATAACTGTTTAATGTATGGCGTCTGCACCAAAAAAAGTTCATAAAGTTGCATAGAAGATGCCACTCAAACAAGTTTTTCCAGGAATAATTCGAGAAATAACGGAAAGAAAAACAGTTTGCTAGCCAACTTGTGTGTTTGTGAGTGTGTGTGCGTGTGTGTGTGTGTGTGTGGTAGAGTGTGTGTGTGTGTGGCAAAGGGGGAAGTGAGACAGCATGGCTAAGTCACTTTGCTCACATGATCCCAGGCTGGAGGGGGGGATCAGACAGAAGGCATGTGCCCAACATCTCCTTGTACATCTCTCTGTGACACATGCACAGATTGTGATGGTGGTTCGGTTTGTGTGTGAGGTGTGTGTGTGTGTTTGTGAGCGGATGCATGTTCATGTGTCTTTTAACACTTGTCTCTTGTCACACCTGTCTTTCTAAAAATAATTAACATCAGCCTTGTGGCTCAAAAGGCTGGTTACACACTCTCACACACAGAAATACAGTCTGGAAACACATGACTGAATGTAAAACCCCTGGGAGGAGTGTGACCTGAAAGAGATAAATTAATTACTTTTTCCATATTCCAACAGTCGATCCCTACCCACCAAATTGTTATGCTATAATGTATCATATCTCAGTATGAAAGAGAGACAAATACATAGAAACGCTGGCATATGGGCATGATCAGAATGCAGAGGTGTTCGAACAGCAATTTCAGGGACATTTATGTAAATAGAAGGGAGATAAGGGAAGTGGAGGAGGGAGGTAGATAGGGAGGGTGTGAATGTGAGAGCTATAGTGTGCTGAAATGTGTGTGCACGATGTGTTTGTTTAAAGTCCCTTTAGCTAAGTATCTACTTAAATCACTTAACTTATAGGGTCCACCTGAAATAAGATGTCTTTGCACTCATTTAAGATCACATGTCTGGTTAAATTGTTCTTTTACTAAACTATATAGCCAAAAAAACCCACAAAAAATACATTTTTTTGCATTTTTATATGCATTCAAAGTTCAATCACATTTCCTTCATGTTAAAAAAAGGGAAATCATGTGACTTTCTTCATCTTGCCCAGAGCAATTTCAACCAATAATATCATTTCATCCACCTGTCAATCAATCTGCTGTTAGTGACCACCAGAAAACACTGGAAGAGGGTATTAGCAGTAGTTTCCTTTGTAGCAGTATTGTTAGTCAGTAGTTTTAGCAGTATTTATTAGTAGTAAGTCCTGTTTTTGCTCTTCTTGCTCTAGTAACAGAGGTGTTGTAGGATTGGAAACATCGTGTTCCTCCATGACTTCCACGACACTGCCCAGTTTTCAGTCGCTCCTAACATTTTGTCCCCACTGTTTATCATGTTAATGCATGATATGAAATGTGTCATGATTTGGAAGTTGCCTCCTGGAAGCCTGCACATAAATCCTTAATTGACTGTTCAGAATCTTAAAATATGTTCCATTTGTTTTGTCCACCAAATTTTTTATTATTCTGAGCATTATGACCCAAAAAACTGGTTCAGAACTTGACAAGTGTGTTCCCACGAAGAACTAAAGGCTAAAAGATTTTGTTTTAGAACCTAGGTGGGTGTGTCCAATTGTATTGTGCAAAGCCCTCCGTTGACAAAATATCCTTGATTGCTAATTGGATCCACTCAAAAGTGGAAGAAAGAGGTGGAAGACTGGTTTTCTAGAAGAAACAAAGGATTCAAAAATCCTAAACCAAAACTGCAAGGAACCTTCATTCTTTAGACAGAGTGCTGAGCTCTTCTTACTTTAAAGAGCTCAACTGACATCTCTTGCAATGTCAAGCCTGAGATTACACACACTGAAAGGGGCATGCCACCAATCTCCATCCTAGGGGTTTAAATCTAACAAAGCAAACCCATGTCTTAAAGCTAGTTAAGGAATGATAAGATCTTGAGCTAGCTGATTTCAGCCAATCAAACCCTGTCACTAAACTAAATACATTAACCATTTCAGATTTTATGAATTAATCAAGACATGCACAATTACATTAGTGTCATTAGCCTGCCTAAAGCTGCGGTTTAATTAAAATGTCAATTATCCCCTGAAATCAGATTTGGTAAGTTTTTCATAAATTAAACCAACTGAATACACATTGACTGAATATATAACTGAATAAACAAACTAAGAAATAGGCTTAAGGTTTATTGCATAACGGAGGCCCTCTTGTTATCCACTGTGGAATGAGTATTTTTCTCAGATCTTTTGCATATGAGATGTTGAATGGGATTATATCAAGATTGAACAATCTCACAGACACTGTTGTATGTGCTTAAGCAAATGCAGAGGCACACTTTATTTATTAGACACGCATGTGACTGGTATTGGAATTTAGCTTTACATCATACTGAGCCTGTGTGTCTCTGGGTAAAGGAACAACTGAATTCCCAGAGCCAACTTTGTCCCGCAGGCAATGTAATATGCCTATTAAAAACTGAAATGAATGAATGAACAAATAAAAGAAAGGCTTTGGGGGAAGAATCGATTTAACCATGTTTATAGCTTTGAATTCAACTTTTGTTTCAATTTATTCTGCTGATGTAGGACTAACATAAATTATTCATATTAGAGCGGACTAAAAATAGCCCAACTCAATTGGGTAAAAGAAAAAATAATAGCCCATCCGTCTCCCAAGGGCCCCCTAACGCAGACAAATGTGCATCCGTGAAAAGCCATAACTTTAAAACCAGCTCCAAATATGACAGAGATGGATCAAGTTACCTTCTCCCTCCACACTGTCTGTGATTTTCATCTCCTGGTCCGTGGTGAACGGCTCGGGCTGGCCGGGGGTTTTGGCTTGCTGCTGATGGTTGGTGGTGAAGCCATCCGGGGCGCAGTGGCCGTTCCGCACCGTGGCCGGGCAGGGATCCACAATAGTCGGGTCTGGGACAGGGTAGGACTCCTGGATCGCCGGATCTGTCATTCTTGTTGCAGTTGCTGTTTTGTTTTCAGAGAAAGATGGTGATGATGGTGATGATGGTGATGGGGGGAAGAAAAAGATTCACACCGGTTCGCTAAGTGCAGCAGCCATCCAGCGCGCCCAATATGCCACCGGTGTCGACTCAGTTGCGCGGGGGGGGG
Source organism: Acanthurus tractus (assembly GCA_029783725.1). Lineage (NCBI taxonomy): Eukaryota > Metazoa > Chordata > Actinopteri > Acanthuriformes > Acanthuridae > Acanthurus > Acanthurus tractus. The sequence goes on from JAQNCA010000005.1 coordinate 18,530,210, forward strand.
GGGGGGGGGGGATATAAGAAAAGGTTTTAAGAAAATATAAGAAAAAAAGATTAAATAACCCCAAAAAAAACACCAAA
>JAQNCA010000005.1:18531241-18550425 GCA_029783725.1 Acanthurus tractus
CCTCCCCCCCCGCCCCCCCCCCCCCGCCCCCCCCCCCCCCCCCCACCCCCCCCCCCCCACCCCCCCCCCCGCCCCCCGCGCCCCCCCCGGGGGGGGGGGGGCCGGGCGCGGGCAGAGAAGAGATGGTGATAAGAGAAGATGAGAGATAAAGGATTTATCTCCCCAGCATCAGCAGCGATCCAACTCCCTCTGATTGAACTTCACACTGCGAGGAACAGCTTCGCAGCCTCGGTGGAAGGTTTCGCCGTCCGACTGAGCCACTTCCACACAGTTTAGGGTTAGATGCGACGATGCGATAAACTGCCGGGATCTGCCGTGAATGTGGATCCGACAGGCGGTGCTAGCAAGTTTTTTTACCCTCCTCCCCTTCCTACCTCTCTCCTCCCCTCACAACTCAGCACGGTATCCTCATGCAGGCCGAAATAACGGTGGCAACCATCTAAAGTTTTCTAAAATGAGCTTTTATTTACGTGTGACATAAAACTTTATTTGATCTTAAAGAGCTGTTATAGGTTGTTATCAAATAACATTAAAAGTCAATCTAAATATTGTATAGTTTTCTACTAATTATCCTGTACGTCAATAACCACGCATAGACAGTTTTATCTGTGTAATGCTTTATTTATCTAATTAGAAGAGATAATTGATTTAGGATATCACATCTGATGATTTTGTCCTAAAATCTCAGAATCGCCTTATCGATTAATGGTTACCAAATAATCACACCCATTGAAATCAATTATTACATTCCAAACACCTCAATACAACAAGTTACCACTAGGTGACGCCAAAATTCACGCTTCTGAGCCATCGAGAATATGAGATTGCAAAATAAGAAGAAACATTTCTGTAGAGTTTCATTGAGCTTCATATTTATTTGCCCTTTAACTTTAGTTTAGTGATATTTAAGTGTCGGTCAAAGTCAAACCACTGCAGGCAAAATGTGGTAATGTCACTGCAGCAACATCCCAAACTGCACTTATCATTAGCACAAAACTCTGACTCAGCATAATGAGGGCAGCCACCTGCATATACATGCTACTGTTAAGGGTATGGGGGGTGTGTGTGTGTGCGTGTGTGTGTGTGTGTGTTAGTGGTATTTGTAGGTCTTTTTGTTGTAAATAATTTAGTTTTAGGCTACAATAAAACTTCAAGGTCCAGAATGTTTACTATCATTATTACTTTCTGTTTGTTAAAGATGAGGTAATGAATTACCAGGGCTGCCCCAGCAGCCATTCACCTGCTGGTCATTGGTTTCTGTCTGAAGGCGGAGAGTGACTTTGCTGGATTCATGTTCATTCAGCCTGTTGCAAGAAATCTCAACCACAAGACCTCCACATCTTCCCCAGGGCATTAGTAAGGATGAAGGTTGATATTCACAATCATATTCTACCAAAGGAGTGGCCCGATTTGAAGCAGGTAGGCACTGAAACCTGAGAGGTTTTTACAAGCCTGGGAAAAACCTCATTATCCATAGACTTGATCTGAATATGTGTGGTTGTGAGGGTTTATAAAAGGATACTTCTTTGTTAGTATCGGGTCTGTAGCAGGCAGACTTTATCATCTAATTCAGTACTGTTAAATAGTTGTAAAACAAAAAGTACAGACTTTTTTTATTGGACTGTCAGCCCCACTCCATAAATCTGTGTTCTCAATGGATGGTTAAACTTTAATCAATAGGCAGTTCTGGCCTTGTTCCTGCCTGTCCTATCTGATCGTGCTCTAATGTCTGTGTCACTGTGGAGGCCTGGCCTTAGCTAATGATTTCCCATGTTCAGTGTTGAACAGAAGAGAAGGTATAAGGACTAGATGAGTAGCACTGCATAAAAACTAGTGTCATTCCATTCAATATCAATATGGCATCTACATTATTTTGTCATGCTATGATGCTATGATATTGAACACATGAAAATCCATTGTGTTTAGCCATATTTTAAAGGGCTCAGGGCTCTGAGATCCCAAACAGATGTAATAAATCACATATAGCAGACTTTTGAAACTTGTCAACAGTTCAAAATTGAGTTTGGAAAAGTCACAGGAATATCAAGGAACTATTAAGGTACTAAGGAAACACTTAGTTTGTATTCTGAGCTGTGAGCGCACATAGTCTCTCAGGCTCCCAACTAGAACACTAGGGTCGATCTTTCACTGATTCTTTTGTTGAGTCAGTACACATAAATGTCATTTAAGGCAGACTCTGATCAAATTTGCGACTTGAACAAATAGATTCACACTTTAAAAAGAAGGGCATAAAACCAATTGTTCATTCTGAAAAGCTGAAGCTTCTCTGTGCCTCAACAAAGTACACAGCCATGCAGATCTGCAAAGATATGAAATGGGGCTTTGCTGGCTGTATTGCTCACAGAGATCATTTGCTGCTTCATCTGTATGCAAAAGAGTCAACAGTCTCAGATGGCATTCGCTGTGAGTTATCCAGGGCGTTGGAGTGGATAGTCCTGAAGACTGAACCCTCGCAGATGGAATAACACAATCAATAGAGGCTTTTTCACGGCAGGATGTTTGTGGGATATCAAACTATGTCTCCAGTTAAACACAGATTTTACACCTTAATTAAACACACCAGATATGTAGTCTAATGTGAAATATGTGTTTCTGTACATTATATTTAAATCAATTCTAAAGCATCATCATTCTTATGTGTTTCAGAGGTATGGATATGATGGGTTTGTCCAGCTTCACCATCGCTGCAAGGTGAGTCACACTCTTCTAACATCCATATACATACAGAGTATTGGAACTTAGCTGCATATAATGCTGGGGACTCAGCGGGTTCTTCCCAGCCTCAGCTCACCTAATGGACCTGTCATCCTGGTCCTCACCATGTGAGCAGCTGCAGAACTCAGCAAGATGCCACTGCATCAGCACTGAGATTCACTTAAACACAGGAGAACATGGAGCAGACTGGTAGCACTGTGGCCAATGCAACTTTAGGGACAGGTGTTAGCTGGGCTTTTGGCAACAGCAAACTGCACATAAGGACAAGTAGTCAGGCTTTAGCCATTTCGGGTAGTTGACATGTCCTTATGTAAATGTTAGAACAAGATGATTGAGGACACCAAGTTGAATCGTAACAAAGCTGTAGATGAACTTAAGACTTTAATTATATCCATTTTTAATTCCCAAAATTTTAAGGGAAGAAAACACTTTCCAGATGTTGCTTTGACATCTTCATTGCACAAAAACCTTTTCAAAGAGATTCTATATGTCATAAGATTTTAATACCAGATTTAGATGAAGGTTTACAATGCCTCCATAAAACAGTATAAATCAGCTGTCTGCTGCCATCGTGTGGTTGTGTTTCAAAAACTCTCAACAATGATCTCATAAGCTTGCAAATAGTAGGTTTCATGGAGGAATTCACCAAAAAACAAGAACAATACATTTTCAGAGGTGGCCAGACCAGGAGCATTTCATGATGTAAATGTTGAGTTTCAGGGGGAGGCAGACATGATGATGAACGGGAAGCTGTTCCGAGTGATTCAAGAAAACTGCTGGGATGCAAACGCACGAATAAGGGACATGAATCAGCATGGTATGCACCCAAACATTAAGACACTAACTAGTACATTGTTTCACCTCTCTGATGCCTGTAATGTATGTTTCTGCTTATGATCTTTAGGTGTCACAGTTCAAGCCCTGTCTACTGTTCCAGTGATGTTCAGTTACTGGGTATGTGCACGCAGAGTCAGAGCAGCTTGGATCGAAAACAGTGCAGCTATTATATTTTATTGCTGTGTGCTTGAGCGCTAAAATATTGTGTTGTTTTTTGTATCCCAAATTACTGTTAGGTGCACCCTCCCATTCCTGTTTTTGAAAAAGGACCAAATCCAATTTTTGGCTTTAACTCTCATCTGCAAAGCATTTAACCGTCTTCTTTTGCACTAACAGATGCATATACACAACAAAGTATAATATGTTATTGCAAATTTAAATTTTTAACTTCCACAGATAAATTATGCTCACCTATTGTGATCTGAATTTTACATTACAGGCCAAACCTCATGATACCTTGGATCTCTGTGTCCTTTTAAATGATAATTTGGCCCAGACAGTGAAAAGTCACCCCAAGAGGTTCGTGGGCCTGGGCACTCTGCCCATGCAGGCCCCTGACTTGGCTGTGCTGGAGATGAGGCGCTGCGTGAAGGAGCTGGGCTTCCCTGGGGTGCAAATTGGCTCACATATCAACAACTGGGACCTTAATGCCTCTGAACTCTTCCCTTTCTATGCTGTAAGACATTAAATATTGTAGTACATGCTTACATGATGACATAATGCTCTTGATGGAAGCAGTTGCTAATGTACCTATGTTTATAATATGCTAAATTGACAGAAATGCATGACATTTCTTTGTATAGAGGCCACGTTCTCATTCATGCAGACATACTGATCTTGCAATGTGTCTTCCATGAAGGCTGCTGAGGAGCTGGGCTGCTCCATATTTGTGCACCCGTGGGACATGCAGACAGATGGGAGGATGGCTAAGTATTGGCTGCCCTGGCTGGTGGGTAAGGGAGATGGAGCAGGAAACAGGAGATATTGAATAACCCCCTGGTCAAGTCAATTAAATGCAGAAAATGAAAACACAGTCATTTTTCCCTAACAGTGATTCATGTTTAGTTATATGTGCATAACAAAGCAAAAAGGTAGCACCGTCATTATGCGCACAAAGTTGATGAAGTCATCAAAACAAAATCATTGTATTTAAATATGTAGTAAAAAGTCCCACACTGGTAATGACTTTCTACCATTGTAGCTTTCATGCATTGTGTTCATGGCTACTAGAGAAAAATAATGCTCTGCTTTTTTGTTTTTTGTTTTTCTCCTGCCTCTTGGTACATAACTCATTTACACTGTCTCATTATAACAAGAAAAACACTTGTGTTTTCCATCTCAAAGGCATGCCTTCAGAGACATCCATGGCTATTTGTTCGATGGTATTTGGAGGTGTCTTTGAGAGGTTTCCAAAATTGAAAGTCTGCTTTGCACATGGAGGTATACACCAGATGTTTCTCTGTAATTCATTAAAGTCACAGCAAAATAATGTGAGCACAGAGGCATTAATTTGAACATATTCGTACTTCATGCTCAATTAAGATTGCAATGGGTTATAGCCCTGTATGGCTGCTGTTTGACCTTTATTGCTTCTGTTCATCTTGTCACAGGTGGCTCTTTTCCATTCACTGTTGGTAGAATTGAACATGGCCACAAAGTCCGCCCTGACCTCTGTGCAGTGGACAACAAGATCAGTCCACGGAAATACCTTGGTTCCTTCTACACTGACTCCCTAGTTCATGACCCCATTGCCTTGAAGCTACTACTTGATGTTATTGGAAAAGTAAGTAACACACATTTGTTAGGGTGGTAAAGGGAAACTCACACTCATGAGAAGACAAGGAGGAGGAGTGGTTATGAGTGTGGAAAAAGTATGGTTAGTTTGATCAGAGCAGCAGTTATGTCTATACATCCGCTTTAATTTGACAGAGATGCTGTGGCTGTGTATAATTGCACATTCACACTATGTGAATGTGCAATTATGTGAACACTATGAAAGTGAACATGAATGTATTCCTTTTTTAGGATAAAGTGATGCTGGGAACAGATTATCCATTCCCGCTGGGTGAGCTGCAGCCAGGGTCACTAATTGAATCAATGGAGGACTTTGATGACTCACTAAAGGTAACAATATTTTCCTCTCCCCATATTTAGACAGTACAGTTACCTCAATTATTAAAAGACTATAGCACATGCATTTTAACAGCAGTGCCAAGGACAAAGCTCAGTGTGGTAAAATGTAAGCATTCATTACTGACATTTTGAAGGAAAGAATTGTCTTTGATTCTGGTAGCTTTCAAAATGTTATTGCAGAGGTGAAGTAAAAAATGTGTCTTAAAACCTGTATGTTCAATAAAGTATTTAATATGATGCATACTCTTTTGTTTTGCAGGATAAATTGCTTGCTGGAAATGCACTTGAATTTCTGGGCCTGAAACGGGAGCAATTTGAGTAATATGAAAATCTGGTGCACCTACTGACTTGGTACAATGGCTTTTTCAAATATTCGTATTTTGATGATTATATAGGACATATATCTATATGTATATGTATATATGTATGTATGTGTGTATGTATATTAGATGCGATTATATATATACACACACATATATGTATAATAAAATCTTACTCTCATTTTTTTGTGAATTGCATTATTTTTAAGATAATATTAAACACAAGTAGGCCACTGATTTTCCAGACAGCATATCTTCACTCTTATTTACACTTTGTCAGATTTAATAATGTAATGGTCTTTCCAATTCATGTGTCAAACATTTGTAAAAAAGACTTTCATACAGAAATTCTGCAGACATTTTAACTGATGATATGGCTCCTGGGTTGCACTTTAGGCTGCCCGTTTTGTATAAAATGTGCATACAGGAATGAGAAATTTAGAAAAATCCTGATTTCAAAAAGAATCGGAATATTTATTTCAGTGACCACTGAATAAGAACAGACACCCAATGCTTGCTGCCTCTCACCATCGAAGAAGAAGAGTGTTTTCCTGTGCGACACCGACGCAACATCCGCTTTCTTGATGCCCAAGTGAGCGTTAGAGAGCAATGGCGGCTTGCCGGGGATCTTCGTCAAAATGGTTTTTCACCCGGGAGCAGCTGGAAAACACGCCGTCCCACCGATGTGGAGTAGAACCAGATCGGGAGCTCTCCTACCGACAACAAGCGGCGAATCTGATCCAAGATATGGGTCAGAGACTCAACGTGTATCCTTTGTAAACAAACATAACGTTATCCCTCGACCAGACTAGGAGCAGACATGGCCCGACCGTTGAAGCGGGCCCGTTAACCGTTAGCAAATTATAAACTGAACACTGATGTGAAGGAGAACGATTCTCGACTACTCGATTTCATCTTTATTTTTTTTTAGTTTTCGCGTTGTTCAAAATGTATTCGTATGTTTAATGATTCTTTCTGCAGAACATCACTATGATAGTTTCTCGTTTAACCATGCGCTAATAAAACGTGCTAACTAGCTTGCTAAGGTTTGACGTCTAGGTAAAAGGCCATTACGCGAGTTTGCAGCTGTTGCCAGCTCCTAGTACACTGTATTAAAATGCCTTTACCCATCCGTGCCGTAGAGACAAGTTTGTAAGATAACAACGTGCTTTATTCCGACACGCATTCTGACCTATAAATTGATAAGTGGCATATTCTTGCTACTTTGATGTAAGCTACATTAGCAGCGTAGGGTTTCAAAGCTACAGCAGGTCACCCAGCTCGCTGAAAACTGTTCGTGTCTTTCCCTCAACTTCCCACGACTATTAGCTCTATCTTAATTCTCGTGTTAGCAGCATTTCTTTAGTATACATGCGTGGCCAAATGATGTGTCTTTTAGTTTGCTGTAGTGGCATGTTGCTAAATCGTCCTCGCTGTTATTTGGCACAGCGATTGTCATCACGTGAAATTTGAGATTTCCCTTGACCCGCCCTCCAGCTCTCAATTAACAATAAATACAGCTATTGTTTACATGCATAGATTTTATATGCACCACTCTTTCACCAAATTCCATAGAAATGTGAGTATGCTGTCACACAACACAGAAGTAGACCTGCAACCTGTGTTTCGCGAATTACATTTTTGATAGATTGTTACAGAAATGACGCTGTGGATTTGGTTTGGTTTACATTTCAATTTTTCGTGCTTTCTTACAGATTCTATCTCCAACAACCTTATTCTTGGCTGCAAAAGTGGAAGAGCAACCACGAAAACTCGAACATGTGATCAAGGTTGCACATGCTTGCCTAAATCCTCAAGAACCACCTCTAGACACAAAAAGCAATGTACGTACATGAAGCTCTGTATATTGTATGGTTAAATGTTTTTCCTTGCGGTACTTTCCATTTCTCTCAGTGGTCATGGTTTCCCTACGTTCACCTGGCTGTGCCAAATTCCCCTGCCCTCTTCTGAGGGCTTTAATTTAACTGCCCTGGCCTCCTGTTACACCCAACAAGGCTTACATTAATAGTAAAATGAGCCTCTTTGTTTGGACTTTTTGGCCATTTGAAATCAGTTGTTAGGGGGATAGATTAATAGACTCATTACAATTGTGTTGTAATGACTGTCTATCAAACTTCAGGCATACCTCCAGCAAGCTCAAGAGCTGGTGATACTTGAATCCATAGTGCTGCAGACCCTGGGTAAGTAGTGGTGACTGGAATGGATGACTTGAGAGTTAGCGTTTTGTTTATGATAAACATTATATTTGGCTTTTCATTTATACAAGGGAGTAATGCTATTGATCACTGTTAAATTTATTCATCACAGCCTGTTGCGTAAAATGTTGTATCAGCTGCTGTATGGGTATCTTTCCATGTGCATTTTTTCAGTAAATCATGTAAAGGTGACATGTCATTCCCTCATTTCGGATACTAACCATGAGTGTTATCGATAAAGCTTGTAGAAGTTTTGAACTTTCAGAGGAGTTTTTTACTTTAATTTCCCTGCTGTTCAACATAACAGATTACATTCATTACTGTATACAGAAAATTGTCTGTCTTTCAATTGAAAATGGTCTAAACTGATTAAATTTGACTGGACTTAATTTGTACCGTACAGAAAGTGAACTGACTTTCAAGTTCCACTACAATTATGTAACGTATAGAGACCTATTAGTATGTGAATTAAAACTGAGCGTTGACATGTTTTTTTTTCCAGATCATGAAATGACATGTCACCTCCCAACTGTGTCTGTGTTGAATTCACCTGTCATGTATTTTGTTCCAGGTTTTGAAATTACTATTGATCACCCACACACTGATGTGGTGAAATGTTCCCAGCTAGTGCGAGGTAGAGGCTTCCTTCTTTGCTCTTTGTGCCCTCTGCTCTTGTTTGTCCCACCTCAAATATGGGTGGGGAGGGGGGTGAAAACCTTGCTGATTGTTACATAACATAACCAGGCACATGTTGTTCTTTTGAAGACCTTTTACAGTTCATTGTATGACATAATACGTAAACACCAACATTTACTGATGCCTATTTGGCCAAGTCCAAGACTGAATTCTAATAACCTTTTTTTGAGAGTTTTGATTGGCTGACACACCCTTCATATTGGTTCAGACTGGCATATGTATTGCGAGCCTGTGTGATTACACAGATAGGGCTATGAGTGAAGATACTTTTCTGATTGTGTTTTTTAGCCTACATCTGTCTTTTGAGGGGTTCCCCCTTAAATTTGGCAGACATTCTGAGAGAATAAATGAAAGTTGTCGATTTGTGTGTGTAACAGCAAAATTTGGTGAAGCAAACGTTGTTTTGATATCAAATCAAATAGACTTTATTGTCCCGAAAGAAATTTGCTAGCAACAAACACACAACGCATAATCATCACACAACCAACAATAAACAATCAGAAACAAGAAGAATAAATAATGCATACAACAACTAACCTAAACTTCTTGAATAATCTGTAAATACTGATGGTAAAAAGCAATCTAATAATCCAAGGTAAAGTACAAATGAGTATATAAGAAGCCACATTGACATGGTTGATGGCAGAAATGAAGCCGATAAATGCAGGACAGCCACTAACTGTTTTATTTATTTACTTTTTTTTAATGTAGAAAAAGTTCTACTGCCTTTCACACAACAGTGCCAAAATGTGTAGTAATAATAATAACAATAACAACAATACATTTTATCTTAAATGTGTTTTTTCAAAATCTCAAAGGGCCTCAGAGTAAAAGAGACAGATACATTCACTGTTAACAGCAGGATGACAATTTGTATAGTAGCAGTTAACCCAATGCAGCAAGTGTGTATATGAAATCCGTGTTCAAAATAATGTTAAGTTCAGTGATACATTTGGCATCAGGTGATATTTTCAGTCTTGGCCTAGGCTTGATCAGTGCATTGAATATGAAAAACAAAATGGCTTAACAGTCTGATCCTGACCTAATAAGATTGAATGGTTTTGGCTTGTAGAAAAAGTAATCCCTTTCCCTTCCGTGTTTCTCTCTTTTTCTGTCTTTTACAGCAAGCAAGGATCTGGCACAGACTTCCTATTTCATGGCTACCAACAGGTTGTTATCCTGCCCCTCCTTTGTTGCACTTTGACTGCACACCATAGCTTCCTGTAATGCAGGGTACCCTATCAGTGTCCAACGGGCCCTACTTGCGCTGGTGGTTGTTGGGATGCTTGCCTCCTCCCATCAGCTTCCCTCCTTCCCAAAGGGAGCGGGACAGGTTGGCTTGTAGCATTACCGGCCCCAGTCGCAGTGCGGTGTATTGTACAAGGGACCAAGAGTTGGCACAGATGGGTTGAATGCAAGATGTGAAGTGTAGTGGTGCGCTTGAAACCCACATGTTTGTTCGGTTGCGAAAAAGTGCATAAGTCTGAAAGAAAGACACTTTGGTAGCCTGAATAGCAGCTAAAGATTTCACAGATGTAAACATTTCTCGTAGAGGTCCTTCCGGTAAGTACCGCAGTTCATTTTTAAAATATTTTTTTTCATATTATTTGTTTATAATGCATTGTCCCTAATGTTTTTTACATTATGCAATATTTGCTTCTCTAAAAATGCACATTTTTCTCGCTTCTCATCGACATTCCTCCATAGGCCTACATGTAGCTCATGTGAAAGATGTGACCAGAAAAGGTTTGCGACCCATTAAGGACCTATAAAATATATAATGAATATAACTACTTAAAAATCTCAGAATGGATTGGGTTGATTACACTAAATAAATATTCTTCTAGAAGCACCTTTTATCACAAAAACATTGGGTCCTTAAAGGGTGTGTTTGTAAAAGGTGGTGGTGGAAAGGTATTTATATCAATGTATTTAACTTTCTCTCCAGCTCCTTCAGATCAGTTGACAATGTCTGGATGCTGATTGTGAACAATGTTGGGAATTTTGCACTGAGCTGGCACTAATTAAGATTTTGAGCTACTGCCAATAACTCTTCTTAATACAGCTCAGGACTTGATTTGATTTCAAGGTGATGCAATTTTAATGTTTTGAAGAATTTAATATCTATTAACTTATCTTAGCTAAGGTTTGAAATGCTGACATCAGCCAAACTCTGTAAATCTTGGCTGTGACGAGTTGTGTTGTTTTAGGATACTTAGGTCTGACAGAGCAGACTCCAGACATTGTAATTGTCTCGCATTGCAACGTTACCATCTAGCTCCCAACAAATGTGTTTTGTAATGCAGCAAGACACGGTTATTGATAATTCTTTGATTTGTACAACTTCCTGCTGAGCAATGGTGGTAGTAAAGTGATGATAAATTGAATTACTTTCTCTATGTATCAAGATTCTAGTGACATATCCTCAGTTTATGTGTATAGTAAATGATTGTGGGTCGCCAATTTTCATCAAGAAACGAAAACATTTGGTGGACATCATAAAATCTCTCGGTTGCAGTTTATGACTTCATATTAGCTGTAAATACTTGGATGATGGCCATTTGTCTGTGTTTATTTGTTACTTTTATGTGATCACATGAGCATGTTGTAATGTCTACATATGATCTATACTCGCAATACTCGTCGTACAGTGTAACTTTAATGGAGTGATTTTATCCTTGACTCATAGTTTAAATTAGCTGTAATATTTAATACTATATTTAATTTAATTTAAAGAGACTCTTAATATTGAAACAATGCTTAAACTTAAGCACATACTGGGTTTGTCCTTTTTCAACAAAGTTCAAAGAAAGAGAGACAGCTCCAGAGAGCAGTCCCTCCTTAGTCAAATTTTATAAAATTAAATGGTTGTTTTTATGCACACTGCAAATTTTGACCAAGCCAATTATACAATAAATGGTTTTATCAATTCAATTTTGACGTTTTTTATTTTAAAGAGAAACTTCCATTGTCTGAGTTTAATGTTTCAGCAGTCAGATTAAACAAATCTTTTGCAACCAGTGGCTGTAGTAAATTAAAGCTGTCCGCTCCCTCTTGTGTTTTTTCTTTTTCTTCTCTCCACATGTGCAACAAATGGTGACATCGCCTGGCCTGAATCAACTCACTCTCATACATAATCACATATCTCTACCCTTGCATATGTGAAATATTCACTCCCACACACATTCAACACCTTTGCATACCCTCACACACTACACAGTCTACACCTCACTACCTTCTGCCTCCAGTACAAGCCCACAGTGATCGCCTGTGTTTGCATCCACCTGGCCTGTAAGTGGTCCAACTGGGAGATTCCTGTTTCTACTGATGGAAAACACTGGTGGGAGTACGTGGACAACTCTGTCACTCTTGAGCTACTAGATGGTGAGATTACATTTGTTTTATTCTCCATAATGTCTTCAGTTGCATAAATCTACTCTACAGCGATTCTTTAACCTTGCTGGTGCTGTTGAAAGGTTTTCTAAATAGTTTGGACACCAACCCTGTTACCAGTGAGCCTCTTAGCAGGTGGAATATTTCAAATGTGCTAACTTGTTTGAAACATGTTGTTGGAACCAAATTCATAATATGCATATAATTAGGGTGAACAATGGCATGAAGTTGATAAGGGAAAACAATGTATTTTATCTTTGTATTTTTGGGGGAGGGAAATCAGGTTTGTACTTTTGGAAAGACCAATAATTTAAATTTTTTTCCCAATGTGTAAATATGAGAAGGGGCAGTTGAATTGTGTTAGGTAGCAACAGCTGATGATAAAATTCACGTCTTTAATTTGTAGAGTTGACCCACGAGTTTCTGCAGATCCTGGAGAAGACGCCCAGTCGGTTAAAGAGAATACGCAACTGGAGGGTAGGCTGCATTGCTGTTCTGTTGCATGCATTATTAAGACATGTCTGGCCAGTTATTTTGATTTATTTGTGCAATAGTTATCAAAATAAATGCTCTTTAAAAACAGCTACTTGTAAACCTATGTGACCTTTTAAAATGCTGTAAAAAAAATGTAAATGTTTGTGGCATGGGAACTATACACTTATTTCCCTGTTTCACTAATAACTGAACTAATTATAGACTTTGTAACTAATAATAATCTGAGATCAAGCTTAAAACAGAGACACAAATCTCTTTCTACCCTTTAGGCAACACAAGCTGCCAAAAAGCCCAAGAATGAGAGCTCTCAGTTGGCGGACAACTCGTTTGCCGGGCCCTCCATGCTCCAAGGTCAAGGTGATGCCTCGTTACCTGGACTCTCCTCCTCGAACCCAAGTTTTCCCAAAACAAGCGCTGCCTTCACTGCACCACTGTCTCTGGACAGCTTGGCTGGCACATACAATCCAGCTAGCCACGGTGAGTGGCCCCAGGGCAGCCAGAGCTTAGCAGGGTACCCCTCCACCTGTATAAAACAGGAACCACTCAGCATCCCCCTCCAAGAGCCCGCACTGTCTTTACAGACCTCCACTTCCTCTTTGCTTCAGCATGCGGCGTTATACAAAACTGAAAAAACCATAGACTTTAGCCCCATCAAACATGAACAAAAAGGAGTTGGTGGGAGCGGGGTGGGTAAACATCAGCCACCACCTCAGTCCACCTACCTTCCACCAGCTCAGCCTCCTCAACCACAACTTACTCAATCTCAGAAGCTGTCTCTGGACAAATATAGAGAGAAACATGCTGCGGAGCTGTCTGTCTCTGGCCAGAAACGTAGCCAGGACCAGCAAGGAGGAGTAATGGATTGCGATGTGAGGGGGGAAATGTCGTCTTCCTCCTCATCTACCTATGCACCATCCTTTACGAGCCAAGCAGACAATAGAAAACATTCACAGCCCCATCAAACATCTCATGGTGGCAGTGCTGGCAGCACCACTGCCTCCCCAATGAAAATTAAAGTGCCCTCCTCCTCAACTTCAGGGCAAGATAGACGTCATCACAGTGACAAACGGGACAAAGGCTCGCTCAAAGTCCGCCTTGCTGTTCCTGGGTCTGGTGGAAGCTCCCAACTGGATAAAAGTGGACAATCAAGCAAAGATGAGCTTAAAATGAAGATAAAAGTGTCGTCATCAGAGCGCCACAGCTCATCAGATGAAGGCATGGCAGCCAACAACAATAAGAGTAAACATTCCAGCCCTCTGGTGAGCAAAGAGAAACAACATCGTGGAGCAGATCACAACCTTCATCGGCACCACAAGCACAGTCACCCATATCCACATACGCACAGCGGAAATGGGCGAGGTGGCTTAGAGGGCCAAGGAGGTCTACTCCGGGGTCCTCCAGGACTGGTCAGCATGGAAGGGACTACGCCTGCTCCTCCTGCATCCACTTCTTTGCCTTCTTCCTCGTCACGCAAGAGGGTGTACCCCGAGGCCACCCACAACCACCACCCTTCTTCCTCATTCTCCACTTCTTGCTCCAAAGTGAGCAAAATCTCCAAAGGTGGCACTGGTGCTGCAGGTACTACATCTTTTTCTCTCCCCTTTTTTCCTCCTTGCTCCTCTCCTGTACTGCAGTGTGTCTCATCTGGCTTGCAGCTCTATGGCTAACACCCCTCCCCCTCCCTCCTCCTCCTCCTTATTCTTATTTCTCCTCCTCCCCTCCTGTCACACGCAGGTGGGCTGCGGACCTCTCAGCAGTACCCTCCTCCTAGTGAATCGCCACATGAAGTGGGAGAGCAGAGACACTGAGTCTACATCTCTGCAGTCATGGCCAGCACATGGAAATGACAACAAACTACCCACAGACTTTGAAGACTATGCTCACCTCCCTGTTAAGTGCCCTAGGAAAATAACTCTTTATGTGATGATGATGATAATGATGATAAACCCTTTACTGAAAGGCAGAAAAACTCCTCTGCAAAAAAATGAAAGTATTGTTGGACTTCTCGATTTCTGAGAGACAAGATTAGAGAGAAAAGAAAAATTATGCTTCCTGACTGTCAGATCTCTGGGTTGTGATGCTCAGTCCTTTCTTTCTGTTAGTGTGTTGAATGCTGCTTGGTTCTCCTTCCTCCTCAACTGAGTCTAGGAATGTGCAAAGGTGGGTGGGTGTCCTTTCCTGCATTACAGATCTCGATCTGGAGAAAAAGTATTAGTGCTATAAAAGGCATGGAAGGTGCACTTTTCTTTTTTTTTTCCTCTATATTTTAACGAGTAATTTAATTTAATCACATTAGTGCAGTTGTACAGAGAAAGCAGCCAGCTGGAGATGAGTTCAAGTTATGTTTGCTGGCATTCCATTTAGTACTGTTGATGGATGCAATTTTTTTAGGTGTAAAGTTTCATCTCCTTGATTACTTTCTTGTCTTGATTTCTTTTTATACTTAAGTACTGTGTGTATGATTTGCATGTTTCAATCATCAAAGGGATTTCAAAGGAGAACACTTGCTGTTTACAGAAAGTGGAGAAAAATGTACATACGTTTTTGTATGTTTAAAGAAAAAAAGTTATACCATGACTACTCAGGTTTGGGGCTGCTTGTAAGTATAACAGAATAACTATAATACCTATAAGAGACTTTTATTTTGTTGATCAGCAGACTGGGCATCATCAGGTGAATGACTGCAGCATTCCAGTGGTGTGTGCTTCTCACAGCCTTCCTACAGAGGGTGCTGTACTGTGCTTTTCCATCACAGGAAATATCAGTTGATGCCCTTAGTAACACTGGCACATCCAACATGTACTTATCACATCAGAGCGATGCAATTTGTACCAAAAATTATTTTTTTGGACCTCTAAGTAGACCTTAAGCTGGATGCCAAAGGTTGTGCCTCAAAAAGAAAAAAAACTGACAAAGATAGTAGTAGTGTGTTATTAAAGTTTACATAACCCTTTTTACTTTGAAGTGCATCAGACATAATTTCATGACATGAAGCTGTAGCCCTTAGATGTCCTACCATAACGGGGATACATGTAAGTATTAATAAGTCAACCGTAAGTAGGACAAAAAAAACCTTTATACTCAATCTCATTCAAGCAACCATTGTCACAACAGAGACCAATTGGCCAAATGCTGCTGGATTACTTAAGTATCTGTAATGTGGACGTCCCTAATAGGTTTTGTCACTGATGTCCACATCCAGTTGATAGACTTTACATTCACAGCCATGTAACTGTCCGGACACATCTTTACATCAGTTTCCTACATTAAACTCTATATTGTTCTCAAATCTTGACATGCGCGTCCCATCTGTCTTTGACTCGGTTACTTGGGGTGTGCTAAATACAAAATAAGCCTGAGCCTGGATTGTTTGTACTTTCATTAGTAATTGCCAGTTGAGCATATGGAACAAAAGCAGTTATTGACAAATGAGCAACTCAACATCTTTTTTGTCTTTTCATTTCAATATTAGAAATAAACTTCAAAGTTGCCACTACCCTGACACAGTATAAACCCTGACTTTTGCTTTTATTTTATTATGTGTACTTATTAGATTCTAAAAGTAAAGAAACTTATTGATTCGTAGACCTGAATATAAGTGTGGCATGTCTCAGAATGTTACACACTGATTCCTCATGAACTCAGAAGAGAAAAGCTAACAGGAAGTAGTTAACATTCACAGCTGTGGAGGAATTAGGCTGAAAAATTGAAATCAGCTTCCTATGTATGTTGTCATTTAAATTGCAATATAGATTAGACACATTCAGACCCTTTATGTATCATGGCATAGTAGAGTTACACTGTAAACAGTTACAATTCATGTATTTATATGATTGGCACATTTATAAGATTGCTATAGGAAATACCAAAAGTCAGTAACAAAACTGGCGCCTGTTCACATTTTTTAGGTTCTATTCATGTACAAAGTGAAGTGCTTCTCATGTAGTTCCTTTAACCTGTATGTTAACCGTACAGTTCAGTATGCCCAAAAGTAGTCATTTAGAATATTCCCCCTCCCCATTCATACCCAGTCTATATAGCTAATGGGCCAATTTGTGGGAAGTTTACTTTGGGTGAACTTGATTGCATAATTTGCCATAGCAGTTGATAAGTGTAAATGTGTAAATGTACACTAAGACCACAACAACTACAGGTTCTTTTCCACCACAAAACTTAGTGTTTAAGCTTGCAGAAGACACTTTGAAACATGCTCAATCCATAACTCTAGTTGCATCACTAAAGGATAGGTGGCAGGGCCCCTAAGGGTCACATATGAACTCTTGGAGTAACAAATGTGAATTAAATCATTAAAAGTCCTCTTGAAGTCATAAATATTCTTGGTGTCACTTCTAACCACACAATCCCTCTGGGTGACCACAGCAGTTCTTTTTCTGTATTTTCCAGGAGTTCGCTCCATTCTCACATTGTGGGATGAACGCATGCTTCAGTAACTGGTCTGCAGACGGCCGCTGTCTCTGGTCACTGAATGGAAACAAAATGAATTTAAAAAAAGGTTAAAGGGTTTAATGGTAATAAAAATGTCCACTGAATGATATCTCAATTTAAACTTAAGTTGGTCTTTTTCATTCTAATTAAATCAGGTATAGATCAAAGGGTATGTGAATGTATGAACAAATTATTTGAGTTGGCAATGACCCAGGAGGACTCCAGGTCTCACCTTGTCAAGCTGATTTTTACAAAATCCTTGGCGTTCTCAGAAAACCTATCTGGTAAAGAGGGCATCAACCCTCTCTGAGCTCCAATGTAGAATAAAGCAGCCATCTTATCCATGTGTGCCAGCGGTGGTTTCCCTGTAGCCATCTCAAACACTGTGCAACCAACGCTCCATATGTCTGACTTCCTGCCGTATCCAGTTTCACTGATCACCTGACGAGAGGAAGGAGGATGACATGATTAAAAGATTTAGGCCAAACCAGTTAAATTAATAGAATACTAACAGAAATGACCAACTCATTGAACTGTGTCTACCTCTGGTGCCATCCAGTACGGTGTACCATGGACGGACTTGAGCAGATCTCCACTGCTGCTAGCAGTGTGGTTGAGGCAGCTGAGGCGACGTGCACAGCCAAAGTCTATCAGCTTGATGATGCCAGTGGGCATGAGCATGACATTGTTTCCCTTCAGGTCACGATGAATCACCCTGTTCAGGTGAAGGTAGGCCACTCCCTCTAGGATCTGACGAGTGTACAGAGCCAGGACACGCTCAGGCAGGGGACCAAACCTGAGGGCAGGAAAAAGGACAATGTGTGTTTACGGTTAGTTAAGACCAGTTATCATTAAAGCAGTTTCAAATCAACCCAACCTGTGAAGGATGCTGGCGATGGATCCTCCAGGTATGTATTCCATGAAGATGGACACCACATGCTTATAAAGTGAAGTCCCCAGGAAGCCCACAATGTTGGTGTGTCTGAGGGTTTTAAGCAGCTCCACTTCCCCCTGCAGACGGCTGTACTCCCTCTTTGCAGCATCAGTGTCAGAAGCATCCAGGTTCACCTGCTTCACAGCTATCAGCTGACCCTGGCCGGTCAGGCCACAGTACACCTGGTAAGAAGGCAGAATTCTTAGTTGAGCAACACATCAGTATCTGCTGCTGTGCATACAGTGTCTTAAGTTGTTTGTAAAGAACTAGGATAAAGAGAATGGTGTTCTGAACTGATAATACTGGAGGACATCTGTGTACTTTTTTTTAAGTCTTGGGGCCTTAAAAAGCAGGATTTGTGCCAGTCGACAGACCTCCAGGGTAACACTCAAAGCTGGTGATACAAAACCACAATTTATCAAACATTTTTTTTACTTTGGTATTCTAAATACTTACTGTTCCATAAGCTCCCCTTCCAAGTACTTCCCCCTTTGTCCATGTGATGGTGTCATCTACTGGAGAGCCAGAGCCAAGCATAACAGCACTGTGTGTTGGTTTAATCTGCAAAAAGTGTCATACGTTTAATATGTTTAATGTATTAATAGACTTAAAAGCCACATGGGATCATCATAACATCTTTCCTCCTTAAGAGAATGGGAAATTTATTGTGATGGGGGCAAAACCTTCAATTGCCGTTGTCAGGGTTGTAAGTGTTTTCCTGCTCTGTGTTGAAATAGTATTAACAGTGCTAAATTAGCACAATATGTAAAATGTGGATCCCAATGTAACTTGTGGTGTCTCAGGGAAACTTCTAATATGCTCCTCCAACACACACTTAAAAAAAACACTGATCTGTTGCTATAGACATGAGGAAAAAGTACCATTATGACCTCAAGGTGTTTAATTATTATTATTATTATTATTATTATTATTATTATTATTATTATTATTATTATTATTATTATTATTATTATTATT
>JAQNCA010000005.1:18550641-18591978 GCA_029783725.1 Acanthurus tractus
ATTATTATTATTATTATTATTATTATTATTATTATTATTATTATTATTATTATTATTATTATTATTATTATTTATTTGATTTGATTGTCTCCATAACTCTTTCTACATCACAAAGGAAGGCAGAAAGAAAATATAGATTTAGCCAAAAGGATAAATTACATCAACCCTGGAGCATTAGATTGAGTGACGCACAAAAAAACAAAAAAAAGATTGAGTGAGAAGAAATATTGCTGAAATATGAGCATTGTAAATCAATCCAAATCATAGCCGTATCATATAATGATTATGACAAAACTTTACCCCAGGAGATGTATCTCTTCTCAATAAATCAGTGTCTTTGTTCAACTCCTCTTTGCTTGTCTCCAGATTCTCAGGAGATGGGCTTATGTATATCTCCCTCTCGTCCAATGAGATCAGCTCCTCAGCCAGACACTGCAACAGGTCATCTGTAAGTGGCCCATCACCAACCTCATCCAGAAACCTCTGGTAAACTGGTGACATGATGGTGTGGCTGCTGCTGCTGGAGGACGTCCAGGTGTTTATCTTCAGCTGTTTAGATAACACCGGCTCAGGAACTGATTGATTTGAGTTTCCAATGAATAAATTCACATTTCTTTCATGTATATTTAAGTACTTGTGACTTTTATCTCCAGCATTACAGAAAGTTGTATTTGTAGTCAGAGTTTTGTCATCATGTTTTTCAGACCCGTGTCCAGAGAGGGACTCTTCTATGACGGATAACCTCTGATTTTTAGCTTTTTCTTGAGCACTATTATGAAAGATGTTAGCTTCCTCAGAGAGAACTAACAGAGCTTCCCTGTGTTCATCCAGTTTAGGCATATCCTTCAGTTTGTGGGGGTCCTTTCTTGGTGCAGGTGTGAGGAGAGGTCCCATCCTGGACGATGCAAGTTTAGATTTGCTTTTAACTGAAACCACCAGTTTCTCCCCAGGACTTCTCTTCAGCTTGCTCTGGGCTTGTTTCAATGGTCTGTGTTTGACTTTGGCAGACTGCACTTGTCTGTGTTTCACTCTGTCAGAGGAGCTGGGTAACCGGAGGTTGTCATAGATAGGACCAGCAAACATCTCATAGATGGCAGGTCCTTCATCCCCACTCTGTATCTGCTGAAACATGTCTTTGTAGGTAATGAAGTCCACGGCAGATTTAGATCTTGGTGTGCCCCCCAGATCAGGTCTTTTCAGCTGCCAGTTGCTCCTCAGCTCCCTCGCTGGCTGTTGCTGTTGAGCTCTATTGTTGCTCAACTTTTCAGGGGTGGCTCTTCTGCTCTGTGCGTGATCGATCACCTTCTTTCGCTGTGATGAGATGCCGGTGCCACATTGAGCAGCTTTAACAGATATGGGTTTGGATTTGACTTTTGAGATCGTCTCTCTGCTAGTTACCAACTCAGAGCTTTTGCTGGGTTTATCTTTCACTTGTTTGGGAAGTGAGGAGTGCTTTGGGTTGCTTTTGGACTTGTTACGATTTTGAATGCTTTGGTCTTGGTGGGCAAGTATGTTGAAGGACTGTTGGTTTGCTTTAACATTTGCTCTTAGACCACAGTTGTCGCTGGTTCTCGCCTTGCTCTGGACAGGCTTTAAGGCTTTCAACGCCCTCTCATCTCTCTTGAGATCCATGCCTGTCTGTGGAAGGTTAACAGCTGGAGTAAGTAACTGAGTTCTCTCCTCAGCACAACCGGTATTTATCTTCAAACCCTCCCTGTGAGAGATTGTGTTTTCGACTTGGATGCAGTTGTTCACTGTTCTTTCTGTCTCTTTTATTTGTTGCAGGATATGTCTGTATTTCCCTTCAGAGCATGCAACAGTGTCACCCTGGTCATCATTCATCTGAAATGCCCCATGGTGAAGCTCTGTCCCAGGCTCTGTGATGTGGACCACTTTGTTCTGTTCCCCCTTAGACTTTGATGTGATAAGTATTTCATTGTTCACAGTGTCTTTAGGAAGATGTGTAGCATCTACTTGTTGTGCATTGTTACATTTTGTATGTCTTGTATCAACAAGATCTTCTGTGTGAAGTATGTTAGTGGCTCTGCCTTCACAGTGAGAGTTTATAGCTTTTTCAGTATCTGGACAGTCACTCTCATGATCGACAGGCTCTTCATCCAGATTAAGTGCTGATCTGCGGATAGGTGGAACATGACTGATATTTGAATGAACATCAACATGCTGGGTTGTCTCCCAGACCAAATTAGCCTCGACTGAGCTCACATCATTTGAATGCTGCAGCAACCTGTCTCTAATAAACTTCAGATGGCTTTCTCCTGTAGATCTCTCATCAGTATCCCTCTGATCTTTCTCGTCCTCATCCTCCAGATCGATGGAACTCTGGCTGCTGCTTGACCCGCTCTCCTCACTGTTGCCCTTGGTGGTCACAGGGCCGGTGTGTGGGCTGCTCCAGGACAGCCTCTCTCTCCTCAGCCGAGCTCGGGAGCAAAGGGGGCTCTGGCTAATAGGCTTCAGGGGAATGTGGTGCCTTAGTACTGGCAGAGCTGCATTATCCCTGGGCTTGCCGTCTAGTGGCGCCAACAGCTTGGGTGTTCTGGGATGCAGAGCCGGCAAGAGCCCCTGCTGGAGCTGCAGAGAATAAGCATATACAGTATTTCAGTGGTTATGACACACAAGGTTGATAAACTAAAATATAAATTAAAAAAAGGAAATTTAAGTATGATAGTAAAGAGAAACAGTTAAAACTATTGTGAAGAGTGTCTTGTGTTTAAAATGTACCTTTTGTTCAGTGACAGTGCCTGAGGATCCCAGACCTGCAGACAGAAGATTAAACATTTAAAACAATCTACACGCAAGTATCGTCTGCAAAGTAAAATACTGTAACTTTTTAGATTTTATATAACTTAAATCAATATTTAACATTCTTGCCACAACAGCTTAAATTATAATTTATACAATACTGTTTGCTTAAATTGTTTGTAACAAATGAGATGAATAATCTGAAAAAAACACTGCTTTGTGTTTCTCAGATATAAATGTGTTAGAGCTCTAATTCCTGTGATTTGCTTAATTGGGGATAAAACACCTAAGACGTATGTTCACATACGGGTCTGGATGTGCGCTCTGGCCTGGATCATGGATCTTGAGCACAGTAGCGGCTCCATGAGGCTTGGGGCTGATTGGCTGAGCTGATTGGACTCAGCCACAGACAGCAGGCCAGAGGGGGATGGGGAGGAAACAACTGCACTTCTTGTTCTGTGTCTGTAAAGGATATATGAAAATCAGATTCTGTGTGAGTCCTTCATTTCCTCAGGATACGAAAGAGTTTTAATATCAAAATACATAATGTTGTTGGTAAGATTTTCACTGAATCACAGTAAGAAATGCATATAATATTGTTTAGTGTTAACCAAATATTAATAGCCAATAATTGCTTTCGACTAATAATCTCTTTGAATTTTGTCACTTCTGTTACACATCACCTCTAGGAGGAGAAAGAAAAGGGGAAAATTTGGGCTGAGACAGGCAAATGTACAGAGGTAGTTACAGAGTAACCCAACCCTAAATATTTATGCTTGAATTTTTCGGATTCAGGTCCGCAGTATTTTATTTGCAGCCTCTCAGATACATGTGTTGAGGTTTTATTTTATATTTATATAATAAAAAAGGAGCCTGTGATGTCAAGGACTCAAGGTGAACCTGGTCAAACATGAAAGAAAAGTCACATTTATCTGTCAGTCAGTGTCATTCCAAATTTAATTTTTACCAGCTGCATGAGGCTGGAATTAATTTTCTCTGTCCCACTCTCCCACTACATTGTAATGGTGACACATATATCTGCCTCTGACTGGCCTTTCTTAGGGCTTGGGTGTGTAGCGTTTAGTAGCTTTTAGCAATGAGGTAGCAGATGCAACCAACTTCCCTACTGCCTGAGGAGAACCTGCAGCTCTGAATAATGAGTTCAGCTACAGTATGCACCTGAGTTTGGGTGGCACTGGCAGACAGGAGGTCCTGGTACTCAGCAGAGCAGATGAAGGAGCAGGATCCAGGTGACTCCAACGCCTGCTGTTCACACTCAGACGTGGCAGAGACAAACCTCTGAGAGGTAACACAGAGAAGTATACAGTTCATTTTTTTGGCAAGAAGAGAGTGTATGTAAAGGCTGTTCAGGGGAGTTTGTTAGGCCCCAACTGAGTAACTGTCATTCATAAAAAGGGCTATAAAAGCTTATTAGTTCAACTGCCTTGTGCTGAAGTGCATATTATGCAAAAAGCGTAGCTTTCCTCCAAAACTGGAAGCTGATGCTATGAAATTAAAATCCTGCTCAAAGACCTTTATTCTCTTTGGAGAGTTTGGACTTGATTCAGTGGTGAGAGCTCCACATGACAAACAATGGGCTGATTCACCAGCCCTCTCCCCCCCCCGTCTCTGTGTCTCCAACCTGTTTGGGCAGAACAGGTTGTCCTCTGGACACAGCAGCAGGTGCCTGCATACAGGACAGAGGTGTAACCAGATAGCACACGATTCTTCGGTTGATGCAGAGGGAAAGGGCACTTGTTGACTAGCCTGGGGAGAGTGTGTTGTTTATGCAAGTGACTGTGTGTTGGGGGGATGGAGTGTTAACTGTACACAAATAAAATGTTTGTGTGTACACAAATGTGTGTGGTTACGTATGAACAGATGCTGATGTGTTCATGTGTCAGAACTATCACCTTTGTGCTGTTGGCTTGTAATGAATGCTTCTTGCACATGTGCAAAAGGAGTGCATGAGGAAGTGTGTGTGTTTTGTGTGTGTTTGTATGTCTGTGTGTGTAAAAGACTGTGAGATCTGACTCCCCCCACCTGCTTCCCTTCTCTGCGTCCTGGTAGGCTTGCCTGATGTCTCTCAGTGTTTCCATGGCGTTTTGGAAACAGAAGGGTATCCCCTTATCTGCTGCACACACACACACACACACACACACACACACACACACACACACACAGTTACACCCACCACCAATGTATCCTGTGTCTACAGCCAAACTCAGATGTAAAACTCTGTTACTTGTATCATATTTCCGGCCTGACAAAAGCCAAATATTGTCAGGCTACATTCAATACAGTTGTAAACAACTTTCATTGCCATAAAAGAGAAGATAATATCAACACAAAACTTTTATAGCAGCAAAAACATTCAGATGTTATATTACATTAATGCATTCCTGAAATGTTTTAAGCAGTTTTACAGGTTCATAGGTGTTAAAAAACAATGTAACTCTGAGGTTTCTGAAGTTCCTGTAGCTATGAACTTACAGGCTACAAACTGTATTTCTAAAAATTAGAGCACTGAACTGTGCCTCGATAATCACTGATAACTTCATTCATTCATTAATTTATTCGTCCCTTATTTTGTGAAGTAAATATATGAAGGGAGAGACCTCATAGTTGTGAAAAGTCAGAGAGTGGAAGCAAATTTGCACAAATAGTTTTGGAGTACACCTGCTACTTCTTGTGTAAAAATATACAATAATACAATATACATACATACATACATACATACATACATACACACATACATACATACATACATACTCATCTACAGCACACATACTCATTATAGAATACATTACCTGTTTCTGAGCTTGTTGCTCCTCTCTGCTCCCATGTGGAGACTACGTTTAAAGGTCAGATGTGATTGGTCCTTTCTTTGCGTTATTTTCAACATGTGCATTCCTCTTTATCGCTCTCTGTCTGTCAGTGGTCTGCTCTCTATCCTGCCTGTGTCTTAACCATGCTGTGTTCCTCAGCAGAGAGGTCGCATTGTGTGTGTCAGGAGACCCCTCCCTCCCACCCAATCACGCCTCCCTCACTCCCCTCTTTTCAGCAGGTGACTTTATCTTGCGGCCTATTGACAAGCTGACCTTTTTTGTCACTATGAAAAGCCAAAAAAAACTGATCAATAGGCAGCAGGCATGTTTTCTCTTTGAAAGTTTTATCTAATAGGGTTGAGAGCATAAATACTATACTTCTCTAAGAAACCAGCAAAGAAAAGAGAGAAGTTTCACTCCAGCGTCATGCATCAATTAGTCCACTAAAACCATTAAAACTCCAGGAGTTCTTGAAAGAGTCCTTACCTTGGTTGTGGCCTTTATGGTGGTCAAAAGGAGGAGGGTACCCTTGAGACTCCAGCACTTCCTGGAAAGAACAAAGTTCAAGTTTTAAAAAGTCCAATAGAGACTGGTGGAAGTCCTGCAGTGCTGATGTCAATTTAGAGGAGATTTTAACATGATGATTTCTCCAAGACTATTTATTTTAAGTTGAAGTAAATTTAACACTACTGAATATAAATATTGAGCACTTCTTTGAATGCTGATCAAGGAGAGATTACTTAGACAAAGCACTGCTACCAAATCTCAAAGGCATAGAATTTATTTTATTTTATCACTGTTCTGTCATCAATCTTAGTCACCAATCATACAATCGAGCTTTTGCTTAATTTAAATGCAGACATATTATAGCTCCCCAGGCAATTTGGAGGTAAGTTTAAACAGTACAAGATCATTGAGTTTTGTTCCTTTAAAGTTTTCTCTGTTGTTTTAACGCTGTGCATGTGCACATATACTGCAGTTGAGGGAGTCAGTGGACAACTGAGGTACTTGTACTGTTTCTCCCTGTAAACCACCTGCTCTTCACTCCCTAGTTAACCAGCTGCCCTGCTTGTCTGCTGCATCTATAAGACTCCATAATACAGCGGTATGGCAGCTAGGTGTCAGCTACCCACAGCACCCCTCCTCCACACACACACACACACACACACACACACTTATTTAAATAACCAATTACTGCTTCCACATATTTGTCTTCTGGGCGACCACTTACTGCCGGTCTGTTTGTGTGTCTTTAGGCAACTTGATAGCAAAAACGCCCTCATGCTTGAACACAAGAGAACATTATCAAGGCAGTTCTGAAGGTTTTTGTTGCTGTCGTGTTAGCTTCATTTCCTAAAATCTGGAAATTTTATTGATCAGTTACTGAATACAAGTAACCTCTGTCCCAAAGCTTGGGACAAAGAGGTCAAAAGCCTTGATGTCTGGATACAGAAAGGTCATCTTATAGCATTTTCCTCCTTAGTGGAGTGCTATCACCTACCTCTGTGTGGCTGTAGAGTAGAAAGCAGTGTTGTTGGGTTGGTGTCTGCGGTGGAGAGGCAGCTGGCGACTGATTGGGATGAAGACTCTCAAGGTCCAACTCTATGTCCAAATCTCCAAACTCCGAGTCCAAATCCTGGCACAAGTATTTGTCAAGGGTGAGGAGCGACATGGGGCCAGCATCTGCACAAAATCAGACATAGTTGTAAACCTTTGTCGCTGATATTTACACATACAGAAGGAAAAGCCTAGCTGTTTCTTCCAGTTAGAGTCAAAGAGACAAAAAATTAAAAAACCTCCAATCCATGTTAGGTCCTCACCGATGGAGGTGTTTTTAAAACTACAAGCTCGACCCCTTTACATCCCTCGTTCTACTTCCACACTGTGTCACCTTGTTTCTGTCACCATCCTTGATACGAACTCCAACTTAACACATGAGGGCTCTTTGCAGCGGGTTGACTCACACATACACAAACAAGCCTTTCTTATAGCCTCCCACATGAGTGCAGGCTTTGAGTGTAACTGCAGAGGCTTTACTCTGAAAGACAGGATTATGAAAAAACTTGGTATGTTGTTTCATGTGTATGCCTGTATGTGTGACGGAGAAAAAGAGTGTGTACTTGCATGTTTGTGTGCATACATGTTTACCTTACCTTAAATGCTCAGTTTGATCAGAAACTGATCAATGAATCAGGGAAATGAAGGGTTAGCGCTCACTGACATCAACATGTTAACTTCAAGTAAAGAGAAGGTAATGAAGAGAAAAATAAAGAGAAAAATGAAGATCAGAGAAACCTGTTTGTTACTTAAATTGCGAATCTCTGACAATTAATAAATGTGTAGATACAGAAATATGATGTTCCTTCTTTCATTTCCCTTAATGTGTTTGACGCTGTATGTTGTACTGAAAAGCAGCTATCAGAGGAGAGCACCATGGTGCTGGGAAACAGGGTTACAGTATGTTATATGGATATTGCAGAATCCTACAAAAACTTCTTACATTTCCTGATCAGATTATACTTTTATTGAATGAAACATGAGAATGTACAAATAACTGGATTATCCTTATTTTCTCAAAGCAGATCACATGCACTGTTGGAAGTAGGATCAGAATTTTCCCACAACTTCAGCAGCATTCATTATATTTTTTAACAATTGAGGCAGTAGAAAAAGCTGTAAATACATCAATGATATTTCACAAATTAAGGATTTTATATGATAAATTTATAAGCTAACACTTAAACATTTAAACTGTGAATGTTGCACTCAAGTTGGAGTGAGTGTTGGTGTGTACCTGTTTGACTTTGTGCCTCCAAGATCATCGAAATGATTTCCTCCTTCAGGGGGCTTTTGATATTAGCAGCATAGTGGGGTGCAGAACAGCCACTGTGATCTCGAACCTGCAGATCACTGAAAAAGATCCAGAAAGATGGAATTAGTCAGAGCAGAAACCTTTTTTCTTTTTTCTTCACCTCTAAGAACTAAAAATTTCTAAACATGTGTTTCCTTTTCATTTACGTTTACATTTTGCCTGAGCAAAAATACAATTATTCTATGCCACAGCAGCCTGAAGCCTTGTTGAAGCACTAATTATTTAAATTCAAGATGCAGCAAAGACAAAGCAAACAGACAGCAGGCAACAGCTGGTGTGACTCTAAAGAAAACATGCTGTGCATAGGCACAACTGTATTTATACTGTACGGCAATGCAAGCGTGAATGTGTGTTTTCTTACACAGAAAGTCCCAGCAGCTCCTTAACCACTTCCACAGGTCTGTGTTCCCATGGCAGCGGGGCTGCAATGCCTTCAAACAGGTCGACGTCTCTAACGGCGAGCATCGCAGCAGTGACACCGTCACTGTTGGGAACATCCACATCCACCCCGTCTGTCTGAGCCTGATACAGACAGACACGTTAAAAACATGAATGATACACCTGGACCCCTGCTTAACCATCACAGTTACACAAAACCAAGCCTTTGGCGAAACACATTTAAAATAAATTTCACCAGAATACCCAGCTGTGTTTCTGCACTGGGAGAACTTTGTTGCCTTTGCTCACTGGGGAAATCCTCTCTTCATCTGAATGAGTGTGGGAGTCTCACCAGCAGGTTGTGTAAGGAGTGCAGGTCTCCTTGCCATGCAGCCTGCAGCAGCTGTGCCTGGGGAGGCAGATGAGGCCTCCGCATCCACCTCAACACTTTTCCCTGGAGCTCAGGGGGGCTGACGTGGAGAGCTGTCTGCTGGCTGCTGTTACACAGGGTCATATCAGCTCCAGTCTCCAGCAGCTGCTGAACCACCTGATAATAACACCAGCAGGTACAAATGTGTAAAACACAAAAAGGAAAATTAGGAGACTTGTATCAGATGTCGGCCTGACAGATTAAGAGAAGCAGAGTCTTTGATAAAAATGGGACTGTGAATGTGTTAACTCCGTCGATGAAATAATTGTGGGTGTTCATTTTAAAAATCAAAACACAAATATTCGTGTGTTGCAGAGATGCTTCATTAGTGGGGTTTTCAAAGCTTTGCCAAACATCAGCTGTAATTCAGTATAGCTTACGCCTCTCCATGGGGGATCACAGCATGAGTGGCTCTACGCTGTTACCAGTAAGTCACAAGCTTGTTTTGAACACAGACCCCCAGAGGGGATGCAGAGGAGTTATGCATATAGCAGGATTAGGTCACGCTGATGTCACATGTTATTGTTATTGTTAGGAAAGATACAACCTGTCTGCAGGGGAACCTCCGACAGACATGCTCACCTACTGGAATTTTCCACTTAACAATATTCTGAAGTCAGATAAGCTGAGTATAATAACAGCTAAGTGACCATAACTTGAGCAGAATTCTTACCCACAAACACACATGTACATAATTTACCTCAGTCATGCCTTTGCTACAGGCAGTGATAAGAGAAATGGATCCCTGCTCCTCCTCATCTTCAGTGTCAGAGAGCCCCAGCTCCTCCTGCTCCTCCACAACCAGGACCTCTTCTTCATCCTTCTCCTCCTCTCTCTTTAGTATCTCATCAGCACTCCCTCTCTTCTCACTTCTATCCATAGTTCTGGGATTCATATTCAGATCTGTGTGAAATGCAGCCAGACAGAAGAAGAGAGTCTCAGCTGGAGGCCAGACAGTACTTGAGCCTTTTTGTTGTTGTGGAAAAAGAGAAAAGGAAATGTCAAAAAAAACTGTTGACCCTACGCTAATAAATCTGATGCAGTTCTTTCAGCTCAGTGTCTTAGTCAGTCTGTGTGTTTATGTGATCATGACTGGGATGTTAGCTCTGTGATTTAAGTCTCTAATGACCTGCTGGTCCCAGCGGGGGAAGCACTGAAACGGGTTTCTCTCACACTGTTACTGCTGGTGAGTCACTGTAATGTACATTATTATCCATAAAGTGAGCTTGTACACCAGTAACCAACGAGTCCACATACCTGCGTGTGTGTTTGTGTGTGCGTGTGTGTGTGTGCGTGGGAAGGAGAGAGAGACCCTTTAGAGTTCTCCTTCCTCTGGTTTAATGTTTGACATCGCTAACAGAGCAACAAAACAGGTGTAGTATCCAACATATAAACACAGACAACGTTATTAGACGTTATTATTAGATCAAATAGCTATTTTAGAAGAAATGAGGTAACTTTATGGACACTAATTATCTCTCAGTGTTGCTTATCATTGTAAATGCAAAAAACATAGAAACAATGTGATTTAACATTGAAGTGAACTATTCTTTACTCACAGAAGTGGTGTCATTTCTTCAGATTCTTTGAAGAATGAATCCAGCTGTCAGACTCGTCCAACCTTCAGGGAACATTTGACAAGCAAACCTTTGATCCTTTTTAACTACTCTCCATTCTGGTGCTTCCTCTCCTTCTATTCTTTTTTTTCTGCACACCTCCTGCTGTTGGTTTACACTCGGTTGCCTTGGAGATGGTCAGACAGACAGGCAGGCCAGCAGGTTAAAATGCCAGCAGGCTGAGTGTTGACTGCCACACTGAGAGAGCGAGACATGTCATGCAAATAGTTTTAAGAGAATCATTATTGAAAGCGTGGACTGAATGTAATGGAGCTGTAGGCTGGAAGACTTGGTCGCTTTTGGAATATTTGCACTTGCAAACACAAATGAGTTTCAAGGGAATGAGAAGCTTCTTAACTGATTGTTGAAAGGGGTCATTCTGCATTCTTTGCTGTGCTGCCCTCTGCAGGTTAAAAGATGTAAGTGTGGTAAGCATCAGCTGACTCCTGATCCAAGCACCATGTGGGCTGAACCACACAGTTTATCCTTGTAATGAGCTCTTTATTTCATCTTAGTTAGAATAGAGTTTATCTTCTTAAATCAGTTATTTTGACTGTGTCATTAAATGCTGATGTTTCTTCATCACAACAACAAAGAAAACAGTCAAAGCTGATCTGATATTCTGCTCTAATTTGTCACTTTCCCACCACATCTTGACATCTTTCCTCTGTGCCATGTTTTGTCCTGCAGTTCTCATCATCTGTGTTAGCGTAACTCTCCTCTCGCCAACCTTTTATCTCAGTTCTTTACCAAGCTGATTTCTGCTTTGCTTCTTTTCCTTCTCTGTGACTTTCTGCTGTACATGCTGCGTTCAGTCTTTTTCCTTTAAGTCTGTCTACAAGGGAAGTGCTTCATTTATGTTTCTTTTTTATCTCCTCTTCAATATTTTTGCATTCTGAGGCAAAAACATTAAAGCCAAAAACATCTGTCGTGTTCTCCTCTGTTCAGCAGAGATAAACCTTTTTTTATTTTTCCTTTTTCGGCTTCCTCTCTATGACTTCCTCCTTGCCTTACTTGAAATCTCCCCCTTGCTTTGTTGTGCTTCTTCCAAACCATATTTCTAATTCCTTTTGTCTGGAGCTCTGGATGAAGATGAACTAAGTGATTGAATCAGAAGAATCAGTACTGCCTAACAGTAAGGGCACATGAATCATCATGTTTTTAAGCATGAATTTGTTAAGCTGACACTTAAAACAAGACAAGGTTTTAAAAAATGCAGATTGGAGGCTCAGGAAAGTTCAGACAGTTTAATTACAAAAACTTCCAAAGTTCAAAAGGCAAGAGCTCAATTGAGTTTTACGGCAGGTGGAGGGAGTAGCCGGGTGTAGGAGGCTGAGGCAGAGCAGATGAACAAACTCACTGAGGCCAGACGTGGCTGGCAGGAACAGGAGTTGATGGCAAAACTGCAGGCACAGAGGAGAGAGTGGGATTAGACAGATCAAAAAAACACCAAGCATAACTCTACACTTTCACCTGAGGACCAGGTTATCACGGTGAGAGGGAGGCAAAACCAACTGGCAAATTGTGGTGAGTGGAGCCGGGCTCCTGCACTGCAGAGCTGGGTGGGTGACGAGCTTGATTAGTGACAGGTGTGCAGGTGCCAGGCAGGAGACTGGAGAGAGAGCTGGTTCGCCACAACCAAGCCCAGACAGACACAGAGGAGGACAGACAGACACAGAGGAGGACAGACAGACACAGAAGAGGACAGACAGACACAGAGGAGGACAGTCAGACACAGAGGAGGACAGACAGACACAGAGGAGGGCAGACAGACAGACACATAACATGCAGAGAACAGGGAGGGGAACAATAAGAACAGACAGAGTGCAGATCATCACAGAATTCCTGCATAAATTACCTGATGAACTGCCATGAATTCACTTGTATTAATGGTATTTCATGCCTGACTTCATGATGACACATGACATGAATTAATACATTAATTGTTTGAATCATGACTTAAGGGTAACTAATGATGTTTATGAAGACTTCATGTGTAAATAAAAAAGATAAAAGTAAAAGATAAAAAACTGACCAATCTGGTGAATTCCAAGTGTTGTAATCATGATGAATTCTGCATTACTTCATGAGTTCATCATGAAGTTGCCTGGAGAAGATGTTAGCTACACTTGGGTAAATGTTCAGCATAAATGTAGCTCGAGTAAAAGACCGAGTATAATTTGAAACATTCAGAGGTCAAAATGTCATGTTAAGCTGATCATGTGAAGAGGACACCTGAAGCTTTAGCTTAATTGATGGTAACAAAAACTAAATTCAACAAATTCCTTTCTCCATTTCTTACTTTTCTGTTCCTTCCTCACTCTGTCTCTCTCTCTCCTTGTCCTGTAATTGGAGAATAAGGAGAACATGGATGTTTGGGCCTTTTATTCTTACACAGCTCTACATGTTCTACAAGTGGCGTGGAGTTATGTTAATGTCATGTAAATGTTTTTACCCCTGTAAGCTTTGGACTGAAACTATTATTTTGTAAGATTTTTTTTAAAAAAAGTTAACTTAGTTTTTGTTCAAATAAATTTGGTATTTTTGGCAAACTGTATGCTGTATAAGTAAATTCAAGTTGTTAGAGTGTATCAAAAACAAACATGTTAACAGTGCAGTAGAGCCATTTTTAAAAAATCGACATCTTTTATCCCTCGTGTTTATCACATTAAAAAGATGGAAAATCCAGCATAAGTTATTGAACAATTAGGGTTCCTTAAAGAAACTTTCATGTAAACTTGAGCTGCAACGCCCCAGATTACCACTGTATGGCGTTGTCGCTCAACTCTGAACCCGTCCAATCTTGAAAAAGCGCACAAATCCACCTTGTATGCACCTGCCCTCACATCCTCTCCGCACGTGGACTGCTCTACTTTTCCACTTTAACATCTGATATAAATTGGCGTATTAACCCTTATGTGGTTTTAGGAAATCTCTTTTCCTGTAAAGTTGTTTGTGGAGCCGGGGTTAACTTTGTCCTCCATTTTTCCTATTAACTTGAAAAACTCATGTTCACTGAAAATTG
The DNA here is from genome assembly GCA_029783725.1 of Acanthurus tractus. Taxonomy (NCBI): domain Eukaryota; kingdom Metazoa; phylum Chordata; class Actinopteri; order Acanthuriformes; family Acanthuridae; genus Acanthurus; species Acanthurus tractus. Next base: position 18,564,551 of record JAQNCA010000005.1, read on the forward strand.
CGTTAATTGATCCCATATGGTAACACCAACAAGTCAAAAAAGAGCTCAAATTCAAAGTTTGTGGTCTTTCTCTTGTATAATATTAGACTTTTATTCGAATTCAAATGGTGCCACAATAGTTTCGTGTAGTTAAGACTTCGTTTGATTACGTTGGATTGTTAATTAATTAATTAATTGTATTAATTTGTGAAGTGTTCTGTCGTTTTGTCATAGGCTGCTCTGGCCGTTTATAGCCGATTATCCAATGGGAAATTACCATATGAGTTCCGTGCCTCCTCCCTCATCCAAACCACCCTCACTTCCCCTCCCTGCACTGTAGTTGCTTTTTGGGTCTGTCCCGTGTCCCCTCCGCTCACTCGCAGCCGTGTCTCCCTGAGAGAAGCAGTGAACCACAGTCCCGCTGCCCCGCCGGTCCCGGGCTGGTGCGTCCCCGTTGCGCGCAGCACAGCACAGTTTTCAACACTGCACACTTCTCTCAAGCGCGCTCCGGATTTCCCCCCAAAATCCTTGGACAGCAGGTAGGAAAGACAGCAACAACTTCACGAGCCAGTATGTGTGAAATCTGGAAGACAGAGGGTCGGTGACAAGAAGACTCGGGGGAGTTCAGGTACAGCAGCGACAAGGACGACTCTTGGCTCCCCCTCCATCCAGCCGAGCAGTGTGCGCAAGGTGATACAGCAGAGGCTTCTGCTGAGGCTGACTGACCCACTTTACATAGATTTCTTCACCGACCGTCTCTCGATGCTGCATGTGACCTTTTGAGCTCTTGTTAGTCGCTCTACTCTTCGCTTCTCTCCCAAACTTCAGTCAGCGGATCATCTGGGGAGCGACAGGATGGGATCGCAGACCGCGGCGGCTCTGAAAAAACACGCACTCCTGTGGCTCATTGTAGGTGAGTCTCTCCCATTCTTAAATAAAGGTACAGAGAGAAAGAATGACTGGAATTATCTGCTATATGACCTCTGCTTGTAAAATAAAAGACAAATCATCGGAGGCGAAATGGATTTCACGCGCAAATTTGTTTTGGGTTTGGTTTGACTGTTTATGTTTATGGACGCTGAACAAACAGTGTTAACGAGCTCAGTTACTCCTGTTCACCCCAGAGCCAGGAGGAGGGAAATCCCTACAAAACATACATTCTAATATTAAGCCCAGCGGTGCGAATTTTCAGTGGATGATAAGTTCGATGCTCCGTGTAACTTCAAAAAAGGAAAAAGAAATATGGTGCCAGCAGCTGGTGTGTTTATGGCAGACCCACTCAACAAGTATATATTAAATGACAGTAAACAGCCTAAATTGTTTTGAATTGACATCACAAACTGCAAATCTTTTTTTATTATTATTATAATGGGATTTGTCTTTTCATTGATAGAAAATGTGCTGAAATGTAAGCATGTGGAGCTAGCTAAATAAAAACTAGCTCAGACTGGAGATGTTCCTTCACAGTTTGTTGACTTTAATGATGATACATCTCATTAAAGTAAGGTCTGAACCTGTTTAAAGTCACACCAACCTTTGAGTTTCATGTCCCTCAGTGTGCAGAACAAGTGAGTGGGCTGAAAACAATAGTTTACAAGGTTGAAAGATAAATAACATTGTTATGACTCTAATTACTGTTGTGAAAAAGTGCTCTGGCATTTAGAGAAGTTGATCCCTGAGTCTTCAACGTATTGAGTTAAGTGGTTTGAAATGTTGGTGTGGACTCCTATTGATGTTTGATTCTCTGTTTAGAGTGGAAAGTATTTTTCAAGCTTTTTTACACAGTTGTGCAGTGATGTAATAATACCACGTTATGACCAAGTTCTTGCAGTTATGCTTACTATTTAGACATTCAAAGAGCACCTATTTTGCCCATTTCCAGCTTTATTCTAGGAGTCCACTAGAGAAGCTTTGCATGATTCACATTTCAGAAAATTGCTTATTTATCTCATAATGGCTCTTTATGCAGCCACCCAGTTCATCCACTGTCTAAAATAAGCTGTTTCAGCTCTTCAGTTCTCGTTCCAGCCCCCTCCATTAAAGCCCACCAATTTGCATCAGAGAGCAGATTTGTTAAACCCATGTAAAATGCAAAGGTCTGGTCCTGGTGCCCCACTGCTGTCCTTTTTGCACTCTAAACATTCCCCAACTGCTATTTTGGAAGTCAGTTTTGGTTAGTTTAGTTTTTCGCAGATCAGGTAGCTACAGACAAAACAAGCCTCCTCAGGGAAATGCTCCTGGGTTTAAGGCCAATTTAACAAAATAAAAATTTGCATCTGCTAGACATTTGTATATTTAATGCATGAGAATAAAGCAGTGAAATATACAGACTGTTTCAAAATACAGTACAGCACTCTTTACCACGAAGGATTCGGTCACAAGGGGAATTTTGTGACTGGACATTATCAAATTCTCTTGACGTGAGCCAATAAAAACACATGTTCTTTCTCCATCTGCATCTCATTCTCTTGGTCCATCACTGACAGCCATGACTGTTTCTTGGTTTTTGAGTGACCTACATAAGGTAGCCTAATTTTAACCAAGCTTTTCTGCCGCATCACATTGGCTTGATTTTAGCCTTTTTTCATAAATATAAAAAAAAAAACAAAGTAAACTTTTCATTGAGAGAAAATAACTTTCTATTTCCTGTTGTGATTTCATTGTGTAGGCAGCACGAGCTTCAGGTAGGCAGCAGGGAAACAGACAGGTTACTGTAAGGGATACAATAAAACAAAATAGAATCACTGTAGTTTCAAATCTTTTTCCACGTATTCACATGTATTAAGTAACCAAAACAAACACTGTGAACAGATTACTTTTTGATCCATCAGAGCATTCGCTCACTGATCAATGAAAGTTGTTTCCACTGTATGCACATTTGGCACCGTGGTTAAATGTCATTAGATTATGTTTTTTTTTAGTTTACCGTCTCAGTTTTTGGGGTCTGTTCATGCATTGTTTATACAGCTGCTGTGCTGTCTTTCATCGCTAAAGGTTTAGTGATTCATCAGTTGAAGAGTTTGAGTATGATAAACATACCGAAGTGCCCTTGAACTGTAATGCAATGCCATGTGATCACTCAGCTTGGAAAAGCCTCAGCGAACAAACTGCATCAATGACTAAGTATATCTTAACTCAACTGAACAAAGCTCTGTGAATCAGCAAGCTGCCAATTTCCACCTCTAACACTGCGGATCCACAGCTGAAGTAGATGTAGAGGGTTTGAAAGAGTGGTGGCCATGAATTTTCTGTAATTATTCATTTTCCTTCGTTATGCATTGCATAATTACAAAACGTATGAGAAGACTACTTATCAGATAAAGACATGCAATGCTCCAAAGTCTCAGAGAGGAGCTCCAGTTTCGTCTTCCTTCTCTTCTCTCTTTTCTCATATATGACATATTTGCAGCCTGGTAATTTTAGACTTAAGAAGACTTTCAGTTGACTTTGGTGCATTTCCTAGCCTCTAACACTGAAACTCACCGCTAAATGCTTTACCCTAAGATGAACTGTAATACGAATCCCCTTCTCTAACCTCAAACCAAGCATGTAACATTGTGAATTCTTGTGAAAATGTTCTTTTCCGTATTTATGAAAAAAGAAAATGAGGACACATCTTCATTGTTAAAATACAGAGAAGAAATACACCCAACCACTGTTTGCACACATGCACACTGACGCTCCTCAGCAAAGGTGTTCAGGCAAGCTTCCTCTGCTCTTTGCCATGTGTTTTCCGTTACAAAGGCTCTATGTAGGTGTTCTGTGTTTGCAGAAAGTAAAAGTCATGACTCATCACAGCAGCACCAAGCTGCTCCTGTACTGTCTCACCACATCCCCATCTACAACAGAAGTTTTCAAAGTTTTGCTCTGAAAAATGCTATTTTTATTGTACAAGATCTCTAAATAGTCATCACAATGCAGGCAGTTCATTTATCTGACAGGGATACTTTTATTCAGTCAGTCTAACAGATACTTCTTAAAACTCGCAGCATGTTTTGATCAATAGAGCATAGAGTTGATACATATCAAAATAAGCTCACCTCATCATTTGTATCATGAAGGAAACATTTTTTTTGCTGGCAATTTTTTGGCCAGTGAGTGAAGACAGACAGATAAAGGGAGAGGAGCCTCAACTCTTTCCCATAGATATTAAGGGTTGGCACACAAACACACTTTAATGCTCCCACTCTGACATGATCGTCTTTCATCCAACAGCTTAAGATTCAGTGGGAATTCATTTGAAATATTTCACACACTCACACGCGACTCAATAGACAGTAGTGAAATGGCAAAAGGGAAATACTTTGAGGAGTGAGTGACTCAGGGGTAACCATCTGGCGACTCTGACAGCTTGACTGGAATTAGTGAATATCCCATCAGCAATCAGAATGGTTGATGTGGTGTACTTCAGCTAGAGCGTGAGGCTCAGGATGGGTCATGAGACTTGGTTTTTTTCTGAGCTCTTATTAATTTCTGTGTCTAAATGGAAAATAAAGTTTTTAAAAGAAAAGCTCAAGTTAATTAATTTTGATTTGGTGGCTCAATTTAGAATCAAACGAGCTTTCTGAAATCCATCTGGTTTAAAGGACAGTTTCACATTATTTCAAGTCTGCCTCAATAAATACACACATACATTATGGACATAAATAGTTAATGGCCAATGTAGTCTTTCCTCCAGTCCATACTGGCCATTAAAGAGTCCCTTGCCAAAGCTTATATGGGACTTAAAGGTATAATGTGTAGAGTTCAAGTGAATCTACTGGCAGAAATTGAATATGGTATTCATATGCATCAATGTGAAATGATTTGACTGTTTATCAAGAAGTGCTTTCCAAGAGCAGACATTCTGCGCCACCAGCAGGCACCAGTGTTTTTTAAGGCAACATTCAGTATGTTTACATGACATTAACAAGGTCAAACTATTGAGTTGGTCTGACTCAAAGTGGACCTGTGAAATTCATATAAGCATGTTAGTTCGACTGAAAACGCTATAAATCCAATTTCTCAAGGTTTGACTAACATCCAGATTTTTGTGGTTGTGTGTATATGCTTCAGTCGGACCCAAAAGGCATTCAATGTATGTTCCACAGTTCCAATGCCGGGCTTTAACCCAGCATATCGCCACCTACTGTAGTGGAGTCGGACAAATGTCAATAAATCGATTCTCCCCTGGTGAATGTATACTGGGACAGTAGTCTCGTTAAATGGACTATTCGAGCTTCAAGCGTAGCTCAACTTGACTGTGCATGTAAACACAGTGAACGTGAATGTTGCGGGTGGGAGGACCGGGAGACAGTGGCTAACCCCCCACTGCTTACAGATGTATTTTTGTGAGTCTGTGATGTTCGCACCAGAGAGAGTAATGTTAATTTCTGTCAGGTTTTTGCCCCAGTTAAGCTCTCATCTATCTAGAGAACATGGATGCCTGGATTTTATTCAAAAAAAAAAAAAACTCCAGGCTCTTGCTGTGTCTGTTCTGCTCATACAGAGCAGCACTGGTGTACAGGACTCTAGGGGATGCTTCTAACAATCCCCATAAATCAGTAGAGAGAGGACAAAGAGAAGAAGCAATCTAAGAAGAGAGATACTTGAGGTGGGTGAGGCTGAAGTACCAAAAGTTTTAATGGTGCTGATATATGTGACTGTTTTGTCTGTCCTGTGTTTTTGTGTGTGTGTTCGTGTGCATTCTGTGTGACAGGCCCATCCACTGGACTTTGGCTAGTTAGAGAGAGAGAGCAAAGGATGAAAGGAGGAGAATAAAATTTTAAAAAGTGGCAGTCTCCTTTTTATAGAGCTGTTTTTCATGTCTCATATCAGATAATCTCCCTCGTCAACTTCCTCTTCCGTCTCTCTCCCTTATGCTCCTTATGGGGGAGGTAAATACAAACATTCAACAAATATCAAAATAACAACACTTGAAATTCCAACATTGACCCAAGGTCGAGCTTATGTACTGCACTGAGGGTGTTTGGCTTCAGATATCTGCCTGTGGTGCAGTTAGCTGCAGCAAAAGCAGTTTACTGCACTCCAATCAATATGTGCTCAACAAAGGAAGAATTACATCCAACTTTGCTTCAAAGATCCCAATTCATACTCTTTTGAGAGGATTAGTGAGCTCAAAGGCCCAGCAATAATTGGTGAGAGTGGAAGCCGATTTTTGTCTGTCTATAGTTGTTAGGAAAGAGCAACTTAAGGGGTGCTGAGGGTGTCTGGTATCAACCTTGTTAACACAGACTTGAACAACTTTTCCTAATTAGTTGTAAAACTTGGGTAGGCTGGGGGACATCAGCGGTCTCTCTTTTCACATTCGCTGTCTAGATGAACAAACCACCCATTGTGTGTATGTATTTCTGTGTGTGTTCACAATCCACTTAGCTCAATTATTGCAACCCACTGGCTGAACAGACTGTTGATATTAAACAATTTTAACCCTGGGTTAAACTGACAGAATAGTGTAAATGTTCAATGCCAGCGTCTAATTCAGTAATTAGTGCTTCATTGTCGAAGTACATCAACTACAGAATGATTAAGGTAATGTTAAGTAACTAAAACACATGGTTAGGGAAATAATAATTATATAAGATTTTTATATCAGATATATTTTATATTGAAAATAACTATGTTTGTATTTTGCTCTGATTATTTTATGTTCTTACTTTTTTTTTAAATATATTTCTAACAATGTTCAAACCCAGGCAAATCTGTAATTATTTCCAAATTATGGTGCATATCATTTTGTTGCCTTTCATCAAACTGTGTTTTTATTATTTAACTAAGAGATCTCTGGTGGCAGAAATGACGGTTGTGCATTGAAAATGCTGGGAGAATGTTGGGATGCTACCTTTCCTAAATACAGATTCAGCAGACATGGAATGACATGAGCATTCATTTTGTGTTGAATCTGCCACTGATGACCTGAAGTCCAGTACTCTCCTTCTTTTTTGCTGCATTTTGCACTATCGCACTTTGAGAGAGGAAACCTTTTTAGCAGCCAAATGCAACACTATGTTTAACAGCAAGCCACTAACTTCGTCTTTCTGTTGTTAGTTGCTGTGCAGGTAATGTACAGTGAGTGTCCATCCATCCATCATCTGCCGCTTATCTGGGGTCCGGTCACGGGGGCAGCAGCCTAAGCTGGGAAGCTCAGACTTCCCTCACCCTGGCTACTTCGTCCAGCTCTTTCCAGGGGATCCCGAGACATTCCCAGGCCAGCCAAGTAACATAGTCTCCTCAGCGTGCTCTGGGTCTGCCCCAGGGCCTCCGATGTCCACGTGATGTTGCTGAGTCGTGTCAACCACGACAGCCCCACAATATCCAGGGCCTTAAGGAACTCCCGGGCAGATCTCATCCAACCCCGGGGCCCTGCCACCAAGGAGCTTTTTGACCTCCTCGGCGACCTCAGCCCTAGAGATGGGAGAGTCTACTCCCGTGTCCCCAGGCCCTGCTTCCTCACAGGAAGGCATGTCGGTGGGATTGAGGAGGTCTTCGAAGTATTCCTCCCACCAATTCACAATGTCTCGAGTTGAGGTCAGCAGCACACCGTAACCACCAACCACAGTGTTTACAGTGCACTGCTTCCCCCTCCTGAGACACCGGATGGTGGTCCAGAATCACTTCCAAGCCGTCTGGAAGTCGTTCTCTATGGCCTCACCAAACTCCTTCCATGCCCGGGTTTTTGCCTTGGCAACCGCCGCAGCTGCACTCTGCACTCTGCTTGGCCTGTCAGTACCTGTCTGCTGCCTCAGGAGTCTCACAGGCCAGAAAGGCCTGATAGGACTCCTTCTTCAGCTTGATGGCATCCTTCACCGCCAGTGTCCACCAACAGGTGCCTGTCAGGTATTGCTACCACGACAGGACCGACCACTATATGGCCACAGCACTGATCAGTCGCCTCAACAACAGAGGCGAAGAACAAAGCCCACTCGGACTCAATGTCCCCCGCCAAAGCTCTCGCGGAGTTGGGAGTGGAAGCTCTTTCTGACAGGAGACTCTGCCAGACGTTCCCAGCAGACCCTCGCAATACGTTTGGGTTTGCCAGGTTTGACCGGCATAGTCCCCCACCATTGGTGCCAACTCACCACCAGGTGGTGATCGGTTGACAGCTCCGCCCCTCTCTTCACCGAGCGTCCAAGACGTGTCCTGGAGCCAACTGCGCATATGGACACCCTTATGCTTGAACATGGTGTTCATTATGGACAATCTGTGACAAGCACAGAAGTCCAATAACAAAATACCACTCAGGTTCAGATCGAGCGGGCCCTTCCTCCCAATCATGCCCCTCCAGGTCTCAATGTCTCAACGTCAGCGTTGAAGTCCCCCAGCAGAACGATGGAATCCCCAGAAGCTTCTGAATCCGAGGGTCAGACTGCCAAGGTCCCCGCTTTGGCTGCTGCTCAACTCACACAGCACCCGACCCTTTTGGCCGGGAGGGAGGGCACCGGGCCCCCCTCCCGGTGACCCACGTCAGAAACTCAGAACCATTTATCGCATTCATCATAAGGGGTTTTATGAGCTACACTTTGTCTGGTCCCTCCCCCAGGACCTGTTTGCCATGGTAGACCCTACCAAAGGCATAAAGCCCCCAACAACTGAGCTCCTACGATCACTGGGACACGCAAACCCCTCCACCATGATAAGGTGGTAGATCAGGGAGGAGACAGTGAGTGTCAGGGTTATTTTAAAATATTTTCCAGGAAGCAACTTTTTACAGAAAAATACTGGCCTAATTTACAAAAAAATGAGCTAAAATATGCTAATAACAAAGCTCTGCACAGCTGTGAGAAACTACAGAGATGTTTAAAAATTCACTCAGACAGCCATAGTCATGTGATCCAGTATTGATATTAAATTATTGATTGGTGCAGCTTTGAAACAATCAATATTCATTGGACAGATAAATCCACATAATAATTAGCAGAGCTTAAAGATTTTCTGTTGAGCATAGGAAATGACTGCAAGTACATATTTTTTATTGTTATAAAATAAAAAGAGCAAGTTGCTCTTTTTAAGCTTTTTAATTGTATGATTTATATTAACTAAAAGATTCATAATTGAATTAATAATCTGTTAATGTATTGGTTACTTATCTGTATACATTAACAAACCAACAAAGAAATCATACTGTGTGTCTGCTGTCCTTTACGCATACAGCTGTGTGTGTGTGTGTGTGTGTGTATTTCACATAATCCCAAGTACAAATACAAGAACAGAACCAGAAACTGTGAACAGAACTCTTCCTTGGCCTCCAAATTGAAGACACTGGCCCTCTTACTGAGAACCAGAGAGCAAATTTTAAGGTCCATTAATCCAGTCTGCTGCTCTCATACATTACATTTAACCTTACATAACAGTGACACAGTGAGCCTGTCGCTGTTGTTCACTCAACCGGTGCATCAGGCTGGAATTTTCTTTTGATGATTTTTTTTTTTTTTGTATGGCATTTCTGCATCACGCAAAGCACATGATGACATGTCAAAGTGGTTGTGTGCGGAATCCAAAGCAATAACATCAGGAATACATGTAAAGCCACCAAAAAGCCTGAGAGGGATTTCTCTAAACATTTATCCAACCAGACTGGCTAAACAGTAACACATTGGTATTTATAGCAGTGACCTGAGGGAAGAGTGGCCGAGGCATGGAGACATGTGCATAATGCTCAGAGTCAGGAGACATCTCTTAAGCCACATACTTGTAATCACAGTTCACAACCTGCACAGTTCAGGACGCTGAACTGTTGTCATGGCAAAATTTTAAGGGCCCTATCATACACTTTCTGCTGTGTGCCAGTGGCGCATTGGGTCGGGGAAAGTTTTAACTTATTCAGGGGATCCAATGTATCGGTGTAGATTCTCATTCATCCAGGTCATGTTTATCTGAAGAGTCAAAAAAGCAAGTCAACTGGACTGTGTCCAAACCTAACACAGTCCAGTTGACTTGCTTTTTTGACTCTTCAGTTATTCAGGGGAGTTTCCAGGTCAACCTTTGCCATCTTGTTCCAGAAGCAGCAGAGGAATCCTGTTCTTCCCTGCCCAATGCGCCACTGGCACACAGCTGGTAGTCCAATCAGCTGTGTAGGATCATCTCATCAATTCATAGATGTTTCATGGATGTTTCTCTGGCCAAAAATGCATGAACCAATCGGAGAATCCGCTCTCTTTCCCTTTAAAGACTGGTTCTGCTGTGCACCAGTGGCATAGGCATAGTGCTATTGTACACTGGCACAAACGTAAACAGCTGAACTACAAGGATTTATTTATTTTTTCATTCATTTGTTTATTCGGCTGGACAGGGACAACACTCAATGAATGTATTGTGTCAGACAGCTCTCAGCTAATTCCCCCTCAAGTCAAATGGTTTGGAAAGCAAACATTTTCATATTTTGTCATTTCTATTTCTACAATATATTTTTACCTGCACAGGCTAACGCACACATGCGCAGGCACATACACAGGCACACGCACAGACCTAAAAATGAAATTTATTTGAATAGAATACATGTGGTAATTAATGGTTGATGGACTTTTTTTTTCAGGTGCTTGTTGATATTGAAGTTAAATGAAGAAAGGCAATTTAGGAGACAGAACTCTTGGCTCAGGGTTCATATTATAGATAATTATTATTTATTATTTATTTTTCTCACATAAATGAAAGGGGTGAGTGTGTCTTAGCCAAACACGAGTTACGCACTCCCATACGCACACTGTTTACTTTAGACTTCATATTTTCGGATCAAAAATATTTTCAAAGAACACTTTACTCACCTCACTAAATATGTCTAAAGCATACTTAAATATTTTACACTGAAAGGCAAAAAAAGAAAAGAACAGTGTGTGTGGTTGTGGAGAAGTGTGTGAGCACATTGGCCAGCTGCACCCTATCTTACGGTACAGGCACAAAATATATTGTAGAAATAGATATGACAAAATGTGGTAATGTTTGCTGTCTAAACCATTTGACTTAAGGGGGAATTAACCAAGAGCTGTCTGACAATACAAATAAATGAATGAATGAATGAATGAATAAATAAATAAATAAATCCCTGTAGTTCAGCCATTTGGTGTACGATAGGAATAGGCTGCACAGCGGAACCAGTTTTCTTTAAAGGGAATGAAAGCAGATTCTCTGATTGGTTCATGCATTTTTGGCCAGAGAAACATCCATGAAACAGCTATGAATTGATGAGATGATTCTACACAGCTGATTAGACAACCAGCTGTGCACCAGTGGTGCATTGGGCAGGGAAGAGCAGGATTCCTCTGCTGCTTCTGGAACAAGATGGCAAAGGTTGACCTGGAAACTCCCCTGAATAAGTTAAATTTCCCCACCCAATGCGCCACTGGCACACGGCAGAAAGTGTACCACAGGGCCCCTAAAGTCACTTTGGATTCATAGTACATGTCTAATTATTGACAGGGGATCACACTTAAAATATTTGTCAGCAGGAGGAATCTGTGACAAGTCTGTTTGGTCTTCAAAGTTACTCTGGTCACAAAGTTGTATGTGTAGTCAAAGTTGTGTGTGACTTGTAGAAAATAACAAGAAGGAAAGAAAGGAGTATGGCTGAGAGGGTGGATTGTGGGATATAAGCATTTTCTGTTCTGCAGAGAGCTAGGGGTAAAAAAATATTTTTGTAATAAAAGCATAAAGCTGCCCGCTTGTATTCTGGTTCAGCAAACACAATAAAATACAAAAACTACAATATTGTGCCTCCTTTGTACAAATAGCTGTGTTATAAGACTGGAAGAGATCTACTGCAGACGACAGCAGAGGAGTGTCTGCTCTTATTGGCTGCAGCTTATAGCATCTGTTCCCGACAGAGAATGCTTTATATGTGGTGGGTGTCTGTTAGGCATTGGCCAGCTCTTAGATCACATCTTGAACACTAGACCTAGTGACCATCACCCACAGGAGCAAGCACTGATTTGCCTCTGATCTGGGGCCTTCGTTGGTGAGCTCCAAGAACTGGGAGAGTGGAAATTCAGGGCTGTAATTCAGTGGTGTGAACCTGGCATTACAGCAACAGTCTGGTGCTAGTGATCACGGAGCTGCTCAGCTGGAGTAGTTGAGTGACATTGCAGGCCATCAGGAGGCTTATTAGCTTCTGAAGCTGGACTTCATATGAGTGAAGGACCAGTCTCAGCACATGCCAGAAACACAACAGTGTTAAAAATTATTCAGAGATCCAACTTATACCTAAAGCAGCCTTTTAAATTCAACCCCACTTTCACAAAAGGACTATGATACATGATTCTTTTGTTGAACGCTGGCTTTGAATGGGTTGTCTTATTATATAGCAAACTGGTCTCCAACTTTGATAACTAATATAATGTCGTTCCTCATGACTCTATTACATTTCCTACAAATGAGTAATCAAAAATACAAAGATAACCAGTTTAAAAGGAATATAAAATATAAAGCTGTGCATTTTGCTCCATAGAGCCATTATCCATCCCCAGATTTTAGAAATAAATATAGTTTGTAGATAACCAAATGTGGCATAACGCCACAATTCCTATTATTGTGACATTTTTAGCCTTGCATGCCTTATGAATGTAAATTACATTCAGTTGGTCAACCACTTTGGTGCAAACTGAAGCATCTCAGCAACAATTGGACGCCCCGCCATGAACTTTTTACAGACATTTATGGTCAACAGCAAATCAATTTTAATAATTTGGATGATTTGCTGACTTTTCTTCCCAGTATGAGGTTGATGCACAGGATAGATTTGTTTCAAAGTTGACATGAATTTAAATAACAGTCAAAAAAGTTGTTTTCATTCTAAAATAATATCTGTAACATCCCTTTACAGAGACTGAATGGAAATAGTTAAATATTCAATTAAAAAGAAACATTTGAGGAAACCAATGTCTAAACTCAGTAGTAGTTCAGTAGTTTCTTATTCAGGAGTTACTCAATACTTATCTGGGATTCTACCGTACTTTAACAAGGTTATTTGAGGTTTAGTTGATATTCCTGAGGTTCTTGGCTGATTTGAGAGCATATGTCTAATCTTTACTCTTCATCTTACTATGGTAACATGAAATTTACATTAAATTTGTTATATGCTTCATATGTATTGAATAAGTTCATAAAGGTTCTGAGGATGAGAGGTGCCTCTCAGGTGTTACTGCATGTGCAGTGGCTTGAAAGATTCTGCTCAGACAATCTTCCTTCCTTATTTTCCTCTTCCTTAATTGGTTAAAAATAATGAATATGTTATTTTATGTTCAAGATTTCCATATGGCATTTAGTCTTTGTGCAGACCATTTTAGGTCAGAGATTTGAACTAGTGACCTTTAATTCCATCCTCCTGTTTGTGACAGATTTATCATTATCCCATGTGATGCTACAGTGAAAACCACATCCTGTTTATTTGTGCAAATCTTCTATTATAAGGAACATTTAAAACAACACATGCATTATGTAGGATTTTAAGCATAGGTCTCAAATGAAAAAGGTCTATTACAGCTTTAGCCTCGTACTGGAGCTCTGAATAAGTACCTTCCATTTGCATTTTTTGATTTTTTTCTCTTTCCACTGCTTGTGAAGTGAGACTGAACAATTTACTGGAGGGGATTTAATATCAAACTGAGCGAGGCAGCACAGAAAATCCCAAATTGGGCTAAATGAAAGCATCTGGTTTTGTACACTGACATTTTGGATTTAAATTGCTGTCAATTTGCCACTCATTTAAACACATAAATATGTCAAGGAGCAGCAAAGCTCGCAATAAACTACTTGATCATATGGTTTTTAGATGAACATTTATATACTGTATGGGTGTCATTGTGGGTCATTTGGCTCAGTTGTGCATTTTATGGTATATAAGTCCACCCACCAGCTCGTGCAGTATGATATAAAATCCAGTGGGTTTCCTGTAAATTCCTGCTTGTGTCAAACCAAGACAGATGTGAGCAGCAGTTAATAACCCACCATGTCGCTCCTGATAACATGAGTTTAATCTCAACACTGTAACCGTTGGTAAATCTGGATGAATAACCTACCTCTCCACACGGATCATTTGATTTTACGGCTCATATGTCTGTGACAGTCCTCCTCATATATCACTTTGACCTCAGGCAAAAAGTGTAGCATCACCTTCACAGACTTTATATTGCTCTGGCTTCTGTAAAATGGTAACCTGATATGGAAATGGAGAGACGAATAAAAGCACTCATCCTCTCCCTTCACATCTCTTTGTCCATTTGATCTAACAGTCATATGAGCTGGAGCTAAATTAACGTCACTTATTATCATCAGAAGGACAATATCTCCTGTCTGTCTCCCCTTTTCTCTCTCTTTATCTCACTCTCTACCAGATGTGAAGTGCTTTTCATTGTACCAGAGCGTCCCTATGATGACCTATGATAGTCAGCTGTGCATGCACAGGGATGTTATGGATGATTATATAACCACCTTTCCTATGGTGGCAAGTGCACACACATTAACCAACTATAACAGAACACACTATCAAATGTTTACCAACTTTCTAAAAAATTCCAAAATGTTGCAATTATTATGCATCAGCTAGCCAAACATCCATGTAGCTGATAAAAGGCAATACCATGGCTGTATTTGGGCTTTATTTAATGTGGCATTAAGCATGTATTTTTTTTTAACCAAATCATTCATTTCTTTTACCAAGCAAGTTAAGTTGCATTTGAAACATCTATTCTGAGGAAAAGTAGCAGTGCAGGCACAGGTCGAGCTCATGTAACATCCCAGGCTATGAAAATGTTGCTAGGCTAAGCTAATTTTCATTTCCTGCAGGCACTGAAGATGCAGCACAAGCTGCCAAGTTACACAGGCTGGCTTTGTAATGTTTTTTTACAAATGCATCACGACTTAAGAAACCATCAGTAGAACACATGAACAATGGATTATTTAAAGCAATTTCATATTAACTTGTTAACACTGACTAGCTTTAGAGTTAAAAATAATAATTAATTATTTTGCCACTCAACAGCTACCAGCCTATGACAACTTTGATGATTTGTTTATATTTGTTTTTACTGGCTCTCTTGCAGTGTATACAAGATCTTAAAGCACTTTAAATATATATAAACTTTAAGAGGATTATGTGAAATGCAAATTATATGTTTTCTCATATAAGAAAAAAGTGTTGTCGTGTTGTTCTGTTACGCTCTGGCAGCACTGCATCTGTGCTCTCTGCTAATTAGCAATAAAAAGGTGAATATCTCCCTAGCTCTTCTTTATTGTTGTTACGTCTCTCCTCTGCCTCCTTTTCTCTCAGCATTAACCTGTTTTACAGCTGGTTGAGTAGTGGCAAAGCAGCATCCCAGTTTTCACTGTCATGCCTCAGCAGCTAATGAGCAGCAGTGAGGCAATACTAGTTAGTGAAGCATGTGTGAGTGTGCATTATTTTGTGTGTGCGTGTGTGGCACATAGTGTTGCTTCCCCTACAAGGTGCAAAAATACTTATTGGCTTCATGGCGCCTGGATAATTGCTCATGGCTATTCAACTTTGGACACAGCACGCACACTTACAGAAGATTCACACAAATGCAAAAAAAAAAAAAAAAAATTGCACTGGTACTTGACACCTACTCTCTGACGTGCAAAGCACAAAGAAACTTGTACACACGGCCTCACACATACAGAGCAGCACATGTGTGCATGCATGAGGCATTCAGCTCTCCCATGTCACAGTTTTGCCTGCGAGCGAGACACTCAATGCTTAGATGATGTCAAGGGAAGCTGAAGTTATGTATCTACACATGCAGCTGTATTTGAGGCAGTAACCAGAGCACTAAAAAATAAGCTTATGTAGCTAGAAAATAGAAGGGCAAAATAAAAACATTTTTATCTTGTGGCTCTGCACAGGTTCAATAGCATATACTTCCACCTGACACTGCCTTCTAATGCATAAATGCTATTAAAGTAAACATCAAAGTACCTGCCTCTTTTTATTATATTGAAATAGAAGAGTTGCAATTTGAAACCTCTTAAAGCATAAGAAAGGTTTATGAAATAATGTGTTTCCCTGTTAGACATCAGTATGTTGACTAAAATTAGTATTATTACTATTATTTCTATTACCAGATGCTTTTTGCAGTGTTACTCATGCTCCCATTACACCATAAACAATAAGTTCAAAGTGACACAAGTGTGAGTTGTTCCAATGAAACTTAAAACTAATCATAAAATGGATTCATAAACTCTGTCGCTTTTTTTAAACACATTCAGAGCCAGCATACAAGTGCTAATGATTTGACTCACTCGTAAATTGTCACATGGTGTGACCACATGTGCGTAAATATATTCATAAGTGCACAAAACAGCTAAGTGCAAACATACACACAGCACATGATACATGTGTTAATAAACAAAAGCAGCTACACATGTGCACATTCAAAGGAAAACACATATGTTCACACTAAACAACAGAAGGTTTCCACTTGTGTTGTGGATTGAGCTTACTTGACAAAACAAGACCATTAAAAACTGTTTTCAAAACCAGTCTGGATCTAGATACATCACCTGGATATTGTAATTTGATTACAGACCTTTGCATTAACTTGGTATTATCTTAAAATGGTCATATTATCTTTTAATCCTCCCACTCTGTGATTTAATCTCTGCATGGGTTTGTGCAGCTGGGACTTGTCAACAAACACAACCTCGGGTCAAGCAGAGTAAAGCTGCTCTGTGGGCTCTACTTAATATTCTTTTGTGGAGCAAAGGGTCATATGTAGCTTTTCAATGAGCAACTTGAGAATGCTGAGAAGGGGAAGGTCGAGAAAAGGCCAATTTATAGATGACCTTCAGTTGGACAGGCAAAGGTTGTCCAGAAAAAAGGGTCCAGATTGTACAGATTGTATTCACATTTGGCTGAAAACGTGATCACAGACGAGAGCATCTGCAGATGTGGTCTGTCTGATCCAGACACGGTCACTTTGAGTGACAGCTAGAAAAAAGTTGTCTGCTGTGTGTCAGCTGAGCCAACTTGAGTCACAGAACTGATCTCTCGACCCTGTTGGTTGAGTCAGTGCCTTTTGGAGAATTCTTCGCTCAAATATCGGACAAATAGGACAGTTTGTTGTGTGGTTAATTGTTCTAACAAGCTGCCAATAGGTCTGTGTTCCATCCTTTTTCCACCTCTTTGCCCACTTTTAGATTAGCTGGGAGTCTGCAGAGTCAGGCGCTGTCACAGAGGCACCACACTGAGCTTCACAACGGCTCCTCTGAAACCTATGAGTGACACATCACGTCCATTGTAAACAGTTCACAGAACCACTCCAGAGGAATTGAATAGGATCATCCATCTTTATCTTATGATCTGTTAAATTATACTTTGCCAGTCAGCTGAAACTTCTAAAAATTTAATTAACCATTTTACAAGCGCGTGACTGGAAGCCTGGTATCCCCATACAAACAGACTGCGGGTGTAATATGAACATCTGATGAAAATTTTAAACGGTTGGAGCGATGTGGGGTGGAGGTAAAAAAGAAAGCTTGAAACTGACTATGTCGAGTGGACTAGGTGGAGAGACAAAGACGGATCAAGAATAGTGACATTGGCTATAGAGTTTCACACAGATAGAGCGTTAGCAAGCAGGAGCAGAAGACAGTTCCTGTAGGTTAAACTTGACAGCTGCTGACTTGAGTTATTATGCATTATGCAGATGAGACCTGGCCTCTGCTAGCAGGCAGCAGCTGTAGCATCATGTTGTTTTAGTGTATCTCTTTATAATCTTGCTTCTTTCATGTTCTCTACTCACAACAATCTTGAATTAAATACATTTTTCTAATAACTGAACATGCACGTGGTTTTAATATCTCCCCTGTGTCAGTGTCAGACTGCTTTTACAAGTACGCCAGTGTTAAAACTGAGCCTAATTATTGATAACTTATAAACACTCAACCCTTTGTCTCTGCCCCTCCTCTTCATTTTTGGCCCGATGTCTGGTTACACATAATGTCCACTGAAAGACACAGAGATCTCAGCTGTTTGTGACAACGCCGGCACCCTTTGCTGCTGGCAGAGCAGCAGAACGGGCTAAGTGTTTGTCCTCTGATGAGATTACAACAATTGAGACAAATGAGGGAGGAGAACAACGTTTTTTTCCTCACACGTTGTGTTTTCACTGAAGAATTTAAGGATTGAAGAGGAAAACCAACATTCCATATAGACGTTTCTGCATTAAAAAAAAATCTGAAAATACAACCATAACTGTCTATGGTGGGCATAATAGTGAATGCCTGAAATTTAACATTAGGGATTAACTTTAGAGAGAGAGATGTGTCAAATTGAGGCCCTACAGCAGGAATTTGAACCCACAGAACCTCTCTTCTCTCCTCAGGGTCTCCAGTGCTGAACCAGATACTTGGACAGAACAACAAAGGGCAGAGGATTTATGCCTCCGTTTGGCTTTAGGGCAGAAGAGGAGAACAGAGATCTCAGCTGAGGGTTTTCCATGTCTCTCTCACTTCAACATAATTTATAGTTGAGCATTTGACTGCCTCTGTAGGCACCTAAAGTTCACAGCAGGGAAGTTAAACAAAAATAAATCACAAATTTGTTGTTGAAACTGGAAGAAAGAAAAAAAAGGCACCAGGCTGTGTACAGCATTCTTGAATGTTCAGTGAGAGCATCACAGCCAATTGAAATGAAATTGAAATTGAAATCTGCTGTGACTGAGGCAAAAGTTTTCTCGGATGCGGTGATGTTTTCATGATATTTCAAGGTGTTATTCATGGATGATTAGTTCTGTTCACTGACTTCTCTCCCTGAATCTGGTGTTTTCTGTGTCACCACTGACAGGTGACCAAAGGCAACACACACCTTAAATAAAATGACATATTTCTTTGTCTTTGAATGTTGTTTTAGAAGTATTTCATCGCAGCATTGGGGTGGATGAATGGTTTGGTTTGGCAGTTGCAGGTAGATCTGTGACATGGGTTGAGACAACCGTCTGCCCCTTACACCCATCCTCACCAAGAGAAATGTCTGCAACCCGTGAACTAAACATTGCAGTTTCCCATCAGCAGGTTTAACTTTCTCATCCCCAAACTGCTGCTGCTGCACTGCTTCATAACCCCAAAGGATGGACACAGAGAGGGATGAGATTAATGACAGGAGACGTATTTAGGACTGTTTATATTTGGTTTCATGGTAATTTTTTGTCTTGTTTTGTTTTTAATCAGCATAAATATAGATATACAGTAGTGTGCCAGAAGATGTACTCACGTATGCTGTGTGTCATCCAGGAGGTTGTCATTTAGGAAAAATGAACTGAACCAGATTGTTGTCAAGCACCCAACTCTCCCATTGTCTGTTTACATAATCATGCTATGGAGTCAAATGTCTCGATAGAAATCCTGACCAATGAAAAAAAAAAAAAACAGTTTACAGATGTGGTGATTATACTGATAATAATGCATGTTGTCGGTGTGCACTCATTCCATGGCATCAAAATGCTTTTGTGCATGATTGAACATGCACACTACTGCTGTTTCCTTTTCTATTTATTCATTTATTGTTCAGCATTAAGATAAAGGATTTTTACCAAATAGTGATATATGAGTATCTTCTGGCTAAAAGCCACTGTGCCATTTTTTATATATATATATATTTTTTTTTTATCCTTTTCTTTTATGCTAGCT
Source organism: Acanthurus tractus (assembly GCA_029783725.1). Lineage (NCBI taxonomy): Eukaryota > Metazoa > Chordata > Actinopteri > Acanthuriformes > Acanthuridae > Acanthurus > Acanthurus tractus. Next base: position 18,584,159 of record JAQNCA010000005.1, read on the forward strand.
TGTTGTTCATCATTTGTGTGTGTTGATCTAATACAAAAATGATGGCAGAACGACATACAGTGATGACAAGTAATAACTTAGGTCTTCTGATAACTGTCCCTGCTTTGTTTTTATAAAATATTTGCCTGAAGGTAAAGCCAGCAGCCAACCTGAACTTATTTTCCATCAATATGTGTCCTAAAAAAATGACAGCATGCTATAGGCTCTGTGCTGCTTATTGACCTTCCTTTTTTAACCCTTATTATTTTATTTAAAAAATTAGATGATTTTGTTTAAACCATTCACATTTTGTGATTTCTGTATTGTTCATTTAAAGCTCAACTTACAGACATTTTTATATGGCAAGTTGCTGTGAGTTTATTCAGCATCCTCAACAGTGTGTGTTTAAAGAAGCTGCAGCTGCTTGTACTGATAATTCTCCAGTGCTGCCTTTAAAACACAAAGCTTGAAATCGTTGGTACAATCAACATTAATTGTTTAAAACTAGCAAGCCAACCTGAACAAATTTGTTATAGTTTGGTCTGAATCCTGTGGACCAGTAATGGTAGAGACTGAAGCGTTTGTGTAAGAATTTTAATGAAGCAAACCAGCCAGCATGTGCAAACAGTGAGAAGATAACAAATTAATGGTAAAAAAAAAAATGGTACAGGAGGTGTTGGCAAAAGGCAGGCTGACCAAGAGGTGAGTTGATTACAGCACAAAACACTGGATGACTGTCGAAGCAGCAAAAAGAATTTAATCTCCACAAACCAAAAACTGCAGCCAACTCTGCTTTTGGTAGCAAAAAGGCAAACTAGAGAACTTTAAAAAACTGAGCATAGCAGCAGAAACACGAATCAGAGGCACCATCAAACGAGATGCAATTATCTGGCACAGCAGTGGAGGAAAGACCAGGCACATATGGGCAGGTCGAAGAGCTGATGATTGAACCCAGGTGAGCCTCAGCTGCCACTCAGGAAAGAGAGAGAAAAATCAACCACGCCTTCTGCCACGCACACACACACACACACACACACACACACACATACACACACACGCGCACACTAACACGCAAACATTAGGGAAACAAGAACAAAAAAGGGAATATGGGAAAAGGAGAGTGAAAAATGCAAAAAAAAAACCAACAACATCTCAGTAGCTTGCAATTCAAGTGAGACAGCACAGGCACCAGAATACAGTTTGTTTTTGCTTTTTTCTCAATGTACAAAACAAATAACTTAAACCAATAGGACCAAAAATTTAAATGCATATCAAATGAATGTAACTAAAAAAGTCAAATAAGATTTCAGTTTGAGTAGAGAATACATTTCTGTGGAAAAACACACTGACAGCATGTGAAAATGGAGATTTATAGAAGCGATTTGTGTGTTGACAGCTGGACAGGAAGCTCATTTCTTTTTCTCTTTCTCTCTCTAAATTATCCTGACAGGGCTATAGCCTTTCTCTTCACTTCAGTGGCCTCACCAGCCCTCTTCTCACCTCTAATCAAACCTGCTCTGACACACACTCTATCTGTAGAGCTTTCACTGCCTCCTTACATGCACCCGCTCATCACAGCCAATCAAAGTAGACACAGGTGTGCTGCGCCCACGTTTCCTCTGTGTGTATGTGTTTATGCAGTACATGCCCTTTCCACTCTTGAGCCGTCCTGTGTTGTGTAATTGAAGTCTTCCGCTGTGAGTTAAAAACGCTCTCTGTCATCTAGTGTTTCTTTTTTCTCTCCTGGAGGATGGACATGCCCACATATGCACACCTACTGAATAAATCCAGGTACAATGAACTACACAAAGGCACTTGATGGAAAAAAATGTTTAAACCAAAACTAGTAAAATAGTAACACATAAGAGATTAAAGCTGCTCCTCTTGAGGACAAAGACATCTTTTGGCTGTCATGATTCAGTCTGTACTCACTCTTAGTTTGAAAACTTCTTTAAATTACATTTTAATATTTTTTTGGCTAATTCTTGCTATTCTGTTTAGTTTTTCCTATAAGATTCATTATTTACTTAAATCTCTTTCACTTAAATTGACTTTGTTTCTCATCACAGAATCTTTGACAACAACTTTCCTATTTGAAGCAGCACTTTATATACATAATGTTTTATATAATGACCTTGTAAAATAAATTTGGCTGAATGTAAATGTAGAGGTTGTAAAATGCTCAAATTTAACATCTCTATTGTTGCAAAACAGGGAGTATGCCTTTTATTCCTTGGAAAAACATAATCATAAAGCACATCAGAGCAGCTTCCTCCTATCTGGCCTCTGGTCTTTGTAGATAACGTGCTGCAGTGGTGCTGCAGCTCATCCTATTGTTGCGTGCCTTTTTATCTACGTTAATTGTATGCTATTACCAGAGAGACCCAGGCAGGGCAGACCTCTATCTGTGCTGAAAGCCCTGCATGCTGTAATGATCCGCCGGTGATGGATGGGACTCTACTTGACAGAGACTATGTGGCAAGCACACACAAACAGACACACACACACATACACACAACACAAAGACACACATATGAAGCACCTCTTGAGTAATTGTCACATTGTACAGTGTGTTTAAATGGGGGGAATGTTTGTGTGTGATGTAGTGTGTCTGTTCGGAGAGGTGTGGGATTGAATAGGTGTGTCTTTTCCAGCCTGTAATAAATATGAGCTGTGGGTCAAAGAGGACACACACACAGACCTCACTTATTATTCTGTTAATTAAGAAGTGTGAGAAACACGGTTTCAAGTGTGTGAGCTTGCATGAGGTTTCTGTCAATTAAGGGGATTGACAGTGGACCCATGCAGTGTTTCTATGAGCACATTAACCCCTGAGTGTGTACAAAACTGCCAGTTTTACCGAAGAACAAAAGGGGGTCAATAATCTTAAAGTTCACATTTTTGTCGCACTTTTCTCACATGGACATTATTTTGCCTCCAAATTAAAAACAAGAATAAAATGACTAAAATACAGATGCTATGCAACAATGAAATATTACAAATACATTAACTGGGGGAGTTAAAAGTTAAGGAAAGTTTAAAACACTAGATCTTGAGTTGCTGTTTGAAAATGTCCACAGAGTCCATAAATCTTAAGTCTAAAGGGAAAGAAATGGTTTAATGGCTTTTTCTGCCGCATTCTTTCACAGCTGCCAAGCACTGAATCTCAGCACATATTATCAAAACGTATTTTAGAAGCACAGTGGGACCCGGTAGCTGAGTGGATTGGCCATCATTGAAATTAGAGAAGAAATTAGCCTCAGGGCAGTTTGTAGACTTCATGGCAGATCATATAGCTGTAAAATAACCAAAAAAAAGCTTAATTTATATTTAAATTAAGAGGCACCAGGTATAGAATAAATTCTCTTTCTGGTCAAATGTTTTTCTTTTAAAGTGTAACTACTCTCAATGAGAGGTCTACCTCTGGTGGCAGTCATCAGTGAAGGCCACTCTGTGTTGTGGATTAACCACTTGTTTCTTTTCCGCTATAAAACTGATATTATTGGAACATACGTAAGAAGTTTTTTTGCAAACAGTCTACAAATGTTCTGGTGATCTGAGTTACCATGTTTGCATTGAGTTTTGTCATGCTTACTCAAATGTTAAAATTAGCCATTACTCACATTTATTACTGAATTAAGCTATTCTGAACACATTTCACATTATAGCATTGTTACCTCAGAAGTGAATGTGAATGTTATTGTGGTATTTGGAGGTCAGAAAAAGAGATGAAGCTCGTCACTGAAAGGCATTGGTACTTGTTGCTAAATAAGGGCCAATAGAGAGCTACACACATAACTCGTGATCCAGTCGTGACTACTGATTATCAGGGCAAGTGCATTCCATTTCAACCCCCCCACTTCTCCCTCGCCCACTTCCCCTCTGCTCTCTAAGTGGCCTCCATGTGACGTATGCTGTTATGTAAGACCAAGGGCTGAGAGGAAATGGAACCATTTATGAAATGCAGATTGAAATGTTCAAAAATTATTCTTCTGGTGTTTGTGATAGTTTTAACAGCTTCAGGTGCATTATCACCACCCTGTGGCCTGGAGGACAGCTAAACCTTAAACTGCTGACAGGTGTGATTAGGTTTGTCAACTGACCACTGAAGACATTTAAGGTAAACTGTATTCATTCATATCTGGATTTTATCCAGATGTGATTGGATTGTTGTTTAAGAATTAATGTACAATAAAAATGATTTATCCCAATTTTTAGTTGTACATATGATGCTTTTTATAGTAATACTAGACTAACACAAAACACACATGCTGTGTTAATCCCTGTCCTGTTAAAGCACTAAACCTACTGACCTTATAATTGGATAAGATAACAAATGATAGATGTCTTAGACTCTGCATTTACAAGTAATATTTCATGTATCTTTAAAAGAACTAAAAAGAGCTCCGTGCTTTACTGTCTTCATCATCCATGAGGTAGGGCAGCAGCCTGCATGTAGCCTGAGAGAAGCAGCCCAGGGCAAAATAAAGCTTGCAAAATACTCCCTGCAACTCTTGCTTTGAGTCTGGAGTTATATCTGGGGGAAAACAAGCTTTTCATCCAGTCAGATCTTCTGTAATCAGGACAACAGGGGCAGGGCAGCAAATTTATGGTGTTGAAATAAGACTATAAAAAGTGAGGGACACGGTAAAAGGATTCCAAAAAAAGGGCCCATTCCCACTGGAAATGACACCTTTGTTAGTAGATCAAAGGAGGAGACAGACCCTGTGCTCATCAACCCACACGCTGTTTGAAGCACTGACACTGTGAAGTTAGTGTGTCTGATTGAAGTGATTTATTTTCTGTGCTTTTTAGAGATTCACATCACAGTAATTAAACTCTTAAATGCTGCCTTTATTAATTATGCCACCTACTGGGCTCGTCTCCTCTAACCTCACTGTTTGCTGTATGTTACTGAAGTTCTGTCGTTGACATCCTTTGTGGTAGAGAAATGTTCAGCTTTACAGATATTTTTGTGAAAAAGAAATTTACTGCAGCAGTCTTTTTCTCTCTCTCTATTCTTTATTAGATTTAATATCAATTATAAATGCAATTAAAGGGGTTTTACATTTGAGAGATAACAATCCAAGAGCTTAATCCCTGCAATAAAATCTAATTTGCTTCCAGATGATGCTGATATGAGGAAATCAATGCGATCATTTGTTATTGTGCCTTGTTGCCTGGTCCACTGGGGCATTTAATATGGTTTGATAGGTTCAGAAGGGGTTGTTAGTTCCAGTAATGATAGAATGAATTAGAATGAATAGAATTAAATTGTATTATCCTCAGTACTTTTCACACTTAAAGGGTCTGTTAATGTTTACTGATTTTCCTCTGTAAGTGCACATCTGTCGTATCATATCAACCTTCAAAAAACATTAAAAACAGATTATTCAGGCAATATGTCGTCTTATTTGCCTAGTTAATTTTTTTTCACTGGGGAATTTTTGCCAGACTCCTTTCTAGTCTTTCCATGGATGCATAATGTTATAAAAACAAAATAGCTCAATCTGTGTCTGCAGGTTCAGACTGTCATTTGTACAATAAAAAAACTCTTTAGAATGAGTCTACAGTTTGAAATATGACATCACACTGCTAAAGAGAGTCCAAGGTTTTGTTAATTTTGCTTTTAAAAACAAGTTAATCATTACGTTTTTTCACCGTCTCCCTTGATTTAGACGTCTATGTCTCTTGAAGCCTTGTAATGAGTTGGTGCATTTCTTTACTGAGTATGTAGTTTTTCTGATTTTGGCTGTCTTTTATTTGGTTGCCTTCTTGCAGAGATTTGGACGAGATGATTGATATAGCCATATATGTTTTTGCTAAATATGCAGCTGAAACATTTGGCCAAGCATAACACAAAGACTCAAAAATGGGAGAAAACAGCCAGAATGGCTCCCTCCAAAGGCAACAAGCCTCTCACCCCTTTGTAACTATATCTTCAAACACAGGTTAATTTTTTTGAAATATTTTCGCAACAGACAGTTGCTGGTTAATGGCTGGCAACACAAATACTAGATTAAGAACTAAAGAGACAAAACTACCAGGTTAGGGTCAGTCAATGATTATTGGCAGCATCTCTCTCTGTATTTCTGTCCCTTCCATTAGCAGAATAGTTCTTTAGCATTCAAAATGGAAAAAGTAATATTTTATGGCAAACAACTGAATTATTCTTTGAAAATTTTTGTACCTTCTTCTCAACTATTGGTATCAAGCAGCAGCAGCAGATTCAGTTTTGAAGTTTTCAGTCATATAAAAGTAACTTCCCCAGTTCTTTTCTCTGTCTTCTCCACAGTATTGCCTTTCATTTTGCTGTGTTCAGCATTTTTACCACATCATTATGCAGTCAGTTTAGGTGCCTGAGATTTTTACCTTTCACTCTGAAAAATGCAGCTGCGACAGTGGAAGATGCTGAGCACTTAGTTTTGTTTCTTTAGAAAAGTCTGTGTGTCATGATCGTAACCACTGATTCTGTGACTCTGTCAGTGCTCTAAAACATGCTGTCCTGCAGGAACATGAGCCCTCTGTGGCAGACCCAGGCTGTCTGAGGGGCAGGTGCATGGAACATGAAAAGGGCATGAACTGCATCTGCAACTGTGATGTGGGATCAAGACGCAGAGAGTCAGAAAGTCATTAAAGCAGTGATGGCAAAACAGTTCCAAACCCTGCCTGAGACTTGAATGTTTTATTTCAAGAATACCAAGTATTTGACCATTTAGAGGCATGTGCCCTGAAAAAAGTCATTGTTAAAGGTTTTTTCACTCCAACAGCTCTATTATATATCAATTTAATAAATGTACTTTAATTGATGTAAGAGTGTTAACAGTTTTTTGATAAGCTGAAAAGCTGAATATTAATATTACAATAAATCAGCACTAATATTTTGTGTAAGCAATTGCTTTAAATTCATTTAAAAGTTCATCCATTTCTCTTATTTATGTTTAGTGTAGAGGCCAACTGATCTTCTAGCACACGCAGAAGCCCATGTCTCTGTTTGAAAAGCATGCAATAATACTCTGCATCATGTTGGAGGGCAGCCTGGGGGGCACTTTATCATATTTTATCCCCCAGAAGACAGCTCCTCTGTGGTGTGAGGGAACCATGGGAGGCAGTCATGGTGGTTTGTTCAAGCAAAACTAAACAGGAAACAGCTTATATCAATATCAGGCTGATTACTGGAGTAAGAACGAAAGACATGTCAGCCTCTAATGACTAAAGCACAACCAGTGTTAATGAGCCCCCCTCCCAAGAAAATAATATAAAATAGAATAAATAATAATAATAATAATAATTGTTGAAAAAGTGCAGTCATCCTGTTTTACCTCCAGCCTCGAGGATCCCATATACTGCTGACGCACACGCTTTCTGCAGCGTCACCATGTGTTGTGACTGTCTCCTCTGATCTGAAGTCCAACCAGGTAACCTCAGGCTGCATTCAAACTCAGCCGCTTATTTATGCCGCCGCCTCTCAAGAGGCTGTGACACGTTGCAGTGAAGCATGCTCGGGGCTTTAATAATAACACTAAGTGTACCTGGGAGGTGGAGAAGCTTGTTAAGCTTCACGGCCATCTCAAGCTGTAGTGTCATGAAAAGAGGATTAAGTGTGTGTATGTGTTGTGGCAGGCTGCAGTAAAGTTAGTCAAGAACTGAAAGTTTAAAGGGATAAATTGCTCATTTTGACGTTTCTTTAAGGGAAATCTTTCCTCTATTTCTCCCTTTCTATTTAATTATGTGAATACTTTCAGGGATGCAGTGAGCTTCAAGTAAAATCCCCCCCCCCCCCGGGGGGGGGGCGGGGGGGGGGCGGGGCGGCCGGCCGCCGCGGGGGAGGGAGGGCGACA
>JAQNCA010000005.1:18592078-18629604 GCA_029783725.1 Acanthurus tractus
TCCAGCTGCCTGATCAGGACGACAGACAGCAGAGGTGAAGGAAAGCACTAATTTGTGTGTATGAGAGCGTGAGTGACAGCGCTTTAGGTAAAACAGTAACACGGTGCAGCTGATGCAGTGCCACTGGCTGCACGTTCCTCATTCATCAGATGTGCACGGCTTACCAGAAGAAAAAAATTGGAATGACACACTTTTATTTACTTTCTTTGTATCCAGCTGGGATAAACAGCCGATACGCAGTGTAAATCAGGAGTTGTCATTGTTTGGTTTCAAACAGCACTCAGTACTCTACTGTGGTGAAATGCAGAATTGGTGGGCAGATTTACTGACCTCACTCGGCGTGTGAGGAGACAGCCGTTAGGGGTAGACATTTTGAGTTTCTACATCACCATGGTTAAAGGGTGGGAAAATAAGTTTTTCATGTTGTTTTACTCACCTTGACTTGTAGTTAATTTCAGAAGAGTATAGCAAGTTCTTCTGTCAACAGGCTTTGTCAGTAGTAATGAATGAATCTATTAAAGGTATTTGTATCTGTTCAGCCATCTAAATTATCAGTATTTGTATCCAGGGTTGGAATGGGCGTGGCTCAAAACAGATGTTAGTTGTACTCAAAAGACGTTGTAAGCTGGATGGTTGATGATTCATCAGAAGTTGCTATATTTACTATTATTTATGTGTGTGTGTGGGTGTGTGGCTGTGTGTGTGTGTGCGTGTGCGTGTGTGTGTGTGTGTGTGTGTATATATATATATATAACTATTTACAAAATAGCCTCAAAATGTAGCTCCAGATCAAAGTTGTTTTAAATAAAAAATGTTATGTAACAGTCCCAGTTTGGTCTCAGGATCTGGCGCCACAAATATTCAGTTCGGTCTAGGTAACAAAAAAAAACAGTTTGGTTTAAGAAGAGATCATTACATCTTATTTTTTTCAGGGACGTTAAACTTAGTCATCCAATTAAAATGTGGGTTCACATGGAGCGCTTTGAAAGCCCGGTGCATCATCCACAGATGATGAGGGGACGAGGGAAAACCCGCTGCTTTAAAAAGTGACGGCAGAGAAGTTACAAGTGAGGATGCTTTGCCTTTTTAAACACACAAAGTCAAGCACAAGGTCAGTCTGTTTACTTTTGTCCATAAAGTGCATTGCTTCTGATAGCATTCACCTCAGACTGCAGGCCATTCCAGCAAGAAGTGGAGAAGGAAAAACACATCTTTGCTTCAGTGCACAATTCTTGTGAGGGAACATGCCACAGGTGAAAACTATCCATTTTTCATAGACTTTCAAAGAAACATTACATTCTGATGATTTATTCAGCTCTGCTCGTGAGTAGTGACGAGAACAGTAAAAACTGAGAGATCAGACAAGAAACTGTAGTAAAAAATACAAAACCTATTTGTAGCAGAGTTTTAATTTTAAAGAGCAAACTGGAGATAAATTGAAAACAAATAAACAAAATCAACATGCTCATGGGTTAGTGATATTGAACAAGTTGAAATATATATAACAAAGATATATAGATGGGTTGAAATGGAGCAGTAAGTAGGTTGGACAATTGATTATTTTTGTCTCATCTGCAAAAAGGAAGCCACTGCTCTAAAAAAATACAGATTCGCACTGCATTACACATCTTAACTTGCAGTACACCAGGTGACAAAGAGAGGAGGGAAGAACAAGTGGATTGTTGAGGAGTGCAGAAGCCGGCACAGCTGGCAGCGCAGAATTTGTTGGTTTTCATTGCATAAAATGAAAACATGCCCTGTTTTCTGATGTGCAAACAGACTAAGAAGTTATATCATGAGTGCACAAGTGCTGGAAAACTTGCCCAAACTTTTCTGAGTATGCACATTAAAACAGAGTTCATACAAGAGGAGCTGAAATGTGTGGGTTTTTTAGAATATGCATAAAGCCTGAAAACCTGACAGAACCTAACTTGAGTTGTCATAAAAGTGGGACAACAAATAAATCTGTCTTGTTTTCTTTCTCCTCTACAACTACATAAACTGAGATGATTCATCACTTAAAAGTGTCTCAAGGCCAAGGAAGTGTTGTGATGTTCCACCGGGTGACAGAGCCGCAGTGGTCAAAACTTAGCCAAATCAAAGGCTAAAGATGAGGACTTCCTTCACTGTAAATGATATGTGAGATAATAGCAGCAGAGTAGGATGCTGGTTTATTATGAAAGTCGGCTGCTTAATTAGTTTTAGCCTTTGACTCAAAACATCTGCCTGCCTCTTGTTTGTTATTTTCAAAATGGAAGGAGTCATAGGCTGCAACGTGTGGAGAATCCAGGAGGCTGGGTGCTCCTGTGACTCGACAGTCTGAGACTCACGCAGCTATCTGTCCTCAGTGAGTCTGAAGCCGGAGCAAATGCTGCAGACCCTTCACAGGGAGAGCTGATTATTCATGACACACTTTAGTTGATCCTTTGCTGTTTTAATTTATGTTTATCAACAGCTTTGTTTTGTTTTATTCAACACTACACTTTAAATAATTTCTCAGGGAAAGACAACATTTCTACAGAAGTCAGAGTCAAAAACACAAGCAGTCAAACTAGCAACCTGTTGACAAGCAACAGCCAGATTTCTTGAGTTGGAAAATGTGTGGACCTGAAACATGTGATGGAGACTCTTCAGGGTCACATGACTGGTAGGCATAGCCATGCTAGCACTCTGTCAGCAAGCTAAATTAGGAGCATGTTTGCGGTTCATTGAGCACCATTTGGCTTGTAAAATGTTATTATAAAGTTATTTTATTTTCTGAAATGTTTTTCAATATTTTTGATTAAAAATAAAAAAAATAAAAATATCGTGCTCATTTCTTTTCAATAAAAGACAATAAAGACAGTTAGATGTGCTCAGTGGCATAATAATCTCAGTACTTATTTGTTGAGAGATTAGATTAAAAGGAATCTGCAAGTATTCCCAGCTGCATCTTAATTTTCTTTCCAGAACTGCTGAAAAAAATACAGAACCTCATTTAAATAATGCTATTGAAACACAGCATCTTTGCTCATCAGCTCTTGCATTTCTAATAACAGTCATCTGCCATTTTGTGCTTTGTTTCAAATTTCAAGTTCATACTTGTCTGCATGAATTTCCTCACACAAAACTGCATATAAAGTTGTCCTACCCCACTGAAAATGTCTCAAATGTATTTTTTTACTTTGAAAGCTCTGAGAGAAAAAAAAAGAAAATTCAGTAATATTCAGTCGTGTTTCAAAAAACTTTTACATAATAGCATTTGCATTCAGGGATCGTGTCAGTGCTAAAAAAAAAAACATCCCATAAAGCAGAAACTCGATGTGAAGCCAGCCGTTCCCCCTGCTGCATCTATATTAAGACCTTCAAATCTTCTCATCTCCTCTGAATCATCAGTTGCATGTATGCAGCATCTTTTTCTCTGTAGTCAATTTGAAAATACATTAATGACCTGAATCTTTCATCATCGTTCCATCATCATTTCATACTTTTTACTTGAGTAACTTTACATCTTGTGCATGTTGCTATTTTTCGAGCACCTCAACCTGTCACACATAACCTCAGACACTGCTTTCTTCCAAGACTCCAGATATGATGAGAATAGTTGGCAATATGATGAACATCTGTTAAACTATACTTTAAAATAGGAGTGTTGTAAATATGGGCTTTGGCCGTTCAACAGTGCAGCATGGTGAGGGACTTCAGCACGGGTCAGAGCTGTCTGGAGTTACAGCTGTGGAGCTCTGAAGCAAGTATGTGCAAATACAAACACACAAGCTTTCATTTGTAACGACACTAAATGCAAACACATGGTGACTGACTCTTTCATCTCCGTTTTCATATTGTTTTTCTGTCAGAACAAACAAATGGAAAAAAAATCCAAAGAGGGACATTCTTTTAGTAATGACATCTTAATGTGCACATCATTTTGTTTTGCCACAAGAGTTAATTAGTTCCTGTTTGGATGTTAGTTTCCTCTGCATTTTGTAGAATGATGAGACGAGAGCAAAAACACACTCTGAATAGACTGATAGTCCTGATCCACATCTTTGACACATAAACACATGTGTGTGCGACACAGAAACACACAAAGCACGTCCCCCCCAAAGCTAGCTTAGTGGTGCATTTTAGGAGACACCCCACAGAGAGGAGGCAGCATGTGGCAGGTCAAAGGTCATCCGCTGTCTACTTACAGGAATTCCATTAACTATAAGTACATTCTCTTGTTCTTGTTGTTTTTTTAAGCAAACAAGTAGACTGAGAGCATGTTTGTATTTACAGAGGATGCAAAGGTCAAGTCAAGTTTATTTAGTCCAGTATCACAAACTGCTCAGTGTCAGTGTCTCATTGGGATTTACTCAGAACTCCTCAAAGAGCTCTTTGGACAGAAGTGAAGTCTAGTGAGGAATCTCCCCATCAAACAGAGGGGTTTGACATTTAGTGGCAAGATTACACAATAATACGCATAAATACAACAGTGGCATTATGATTCTTGAGGACTGTTATGAAAGATCAGAGAGGAAACCAAACTTCAGCCCCCCCACACACACACATGCATCCTGAGTTCCACATGCTATTTTTAGTTTCAGCTCTAAATCGATGCATGGTATCAAGAGGAAATGGAAATATCATCAGTCAATTATGACCTTTTCTCCATTCTGCTATATAACATTGATTTAAAAAGGAGAGACACATGCAGGTGGAAATTCATCTTGAGCAGGGAAAAAAATGTCATAGATTGTTTCATATGTTTCACTGGAACCTTTTAGTCAAGTTACATGAGGAAAGATTAGATAGACAGGTGTTTTCTTTGTCACACAAATTCTTCCATCTACCAGATAGAAGCACAGTTTCCACCGAACCAGGAGTTACACACAGCATAACTTCTGCTGCCGCACTAAACACCTGGTTTTTGTTAAAAGACCACCCAAGAGGGCACAGTGACTTCCAGTATCATGTAATAGCAGCAATGCACTTCTTATAAAAAGTGTGACGAGAGCTGGCAAAATAAGATGAACTGGTTCAGATGTGGCTGCATTGCTCAACATTTAAGGAGCAACTGTTTAGTTTAAAAAAACAGTGCTTTCTTTCTGTTTCTCATGCAGCATCTTGATGGAAACTGTCAATTTTTCGAATGTCCCATGTGTGCATTTCAGTGGCCAAAGTGGGCCAGTGCTTTGGCTCATCCAGTAAACACCTCATGTATGTGTGCAATGACATTGACCTACCACATTAACATCAGTCTTAAACCAGATTTAAAATAAACAGGGATCAAAAATATGTTCAATTGTGATGTGTTGTTGACTCAACCACACCAACGTTTGAGAGAGTTTGTAGATCAACAATAACATCACCTACCTTTCTGCTTTGTTCACATCAGTGTTATCATAGCAGCTGCAGACTCTCCGACTTTATAAAACTGCTGATTGTGACGGACAGTCCAGTGTTTTGAGGGTTTTGTTATGTGAAAGAAAAGGATGCAAGGGCTTAGTTTAGTGACATGGTGAGTAAAAGCAGAAATGATCCAGCAGACAGTAGAGAGATGACCAGGGTTTTTATGCCGAGCTCGATGAAGATGATTTGCAGGTGTGCTTATTCAAGAGCTACGGCCCAAAAAAAAGAAGAAAAAAAAGTTGTGATTGAATACACACCTGCATTGCATCATGTTTGTTTTTTTAAGAGTGGAAACTTTATTAGTCCAAACAAATGACCAAATTACAGATGAACAAATAATGCCTAATTATTCCTCCTAATCCTAATGAAAAGGTCACTGAGAAATAAAAAAATATATTAAAAAGTAGTGTGAAAATATTATAAGTCTGCAAAACCTGACAGAATCGTTCTTGGTGACTAGTTTGGTGTACAAAAGGACCAACTTTCACTGTGGAGACGACCTTTGCATTCTGTTTCCTACTTATAATCACTTCTTCATTATTCCCCTGTACAATCAGCTATGTGCAATTGATTAAAAAGCTAATCAAGCTCATTCACTAGCCTAAAGCTCACTTATAGTGGTGGCAGATCAGAATAGTTTTTAAGATGGTTTAAAAAAAAGGTTCTCATGATGAAGGGGCATCAGATCAAAAAACACTCACACATTTGTCACAAACAAATTATTTTGGCAGCACGTTCTCCGTTGTTGACATGACAAAACTGTGATTTGGAGAAAAACTTACTTCCTCTCTTGTTCTGCCTCTCTTGCTCTTCCTGGCTTCCACAAACACACTTGATCCTGATCTTTGATCGCAGTATTTGATCACAGGCTTGTCGACGTGGTGATAAACTTTATCATTCACTTTTCTCACAGTCTTATTCTTAAGAATGTAAACAAGTTTCTTTTTTTTCTTAAAATTTCATCTTACAGTGTTGGAGCCTTGAAGCTACATTTTTGTTTTTTTTAATTTTCAAAATGACAAGTACTGAATTTTTCCTCGTGTCTGTTTCTGTTCTCCCTTCCTGCTGCATCATAACATGGACGTATGTTTGCACATATAAACACAGTTGACTTGACTCACGCATTAAATGCTTCTGTATGAGTGAGAATACCCAAAGCAATCTGTCCACTCCTCCACAAAACTCTCAGGAGGCTGGAAGAGATCAAAAAGGAAGCTGCCAAAGGAGGGATGAATAGAGGTGTACTGTAGACTGATGTGTACAGATTCACTGAGACACATGGGAAACAGCACGTTAATAAGAGGGAATGAGGAATGTTGTTGGCATAAGGGAGATGCTGAAAAAAGAGTAAAGAGAGGCAGTGATATCGAAATAAGGCTGCAGGAAAACAGGAGGAGGAGAATGAAGAAGAAGTTGTAAAAGAACAATAAGAGGAAGTGGGTTTCAGACATAACAAGTATATCGTTATGACAAAATATGTCAAAATAAGTCAAAATATTGCAGTATAGTGCGGAGCTCTGGCAGCACCTTGGCTCAGTTCCAGTCCGGGCTTTCTGCTGCATTTTATCCCCTCGGTCCCCTCTAACCCTGCCTCCCCGTCTCGCTTTGGTTGTCATTATCATAATAATTAATTAGAAATAATCCCATATAGTAATCCTATGTAATATATGTGACATAGATATAAACTTAAAGATAGATTATAACATATTAAAATTATAGATGTTATGCTATACCTTAAATATCAGGTAGGATTAGCCAAAAACTAGCATTACCTGCAGTTTATGTTGTTATAATAACAATAATAACAATATATAGCATAAATTCCTAATCAGTGACTAAACTATAGTAATATTAATGCTGCACATTAAAGCAAGTGAAAATTTTACCATAATTACTTGTGTTGCTTAGAGAAAATGTACTTTGCATGTGCATTGATCTTGAAAACAGACAATATCTTCACTTTAAAGAATTTGCTGTAATCTCAAATATCAAGCTGTAAACTTCTGCTGTAATATCTTAATGGAATATTTGACATTTTTGGAAATGCTTGTTTGTTCTCTTGTAGGGATTTAGATTAGACAATTGAGACCACCCTTGTGTCGTTGCTAAACATGAAGCTACAGTGGAGAGATGGTTATCTTACCACAGCTCTGGCTCTAGCTTCAGACTTTGCTCACAAACATGATCACCATCATCATTTTCTTATCTTGATCTCAGTAAGAAGCAGATGAGCAAATAATGCATTATCTAGAATTTGATAAGACCATCCATCAGATATAAGATCCGATGCTGTCACATCTGAAGCATAATCTATTCTTTGTAGATACCATCAGACTTTAATACCAGCCTGTTAATGTGGTTCTACCTCCCTGATGCATCTCTTTTATCTAACGTCTCTTTGCTATTTTTAGATCATTTGACCTTCTCTTCTTTACAAGCACACACAGCCTGACACTTAACGGTTCAAATACCTTTTTAAGCATCTGGAGGACTCTCCTTCTCCTTGACAAAATAAAAGAAAATATCCAGCAAGAATTCCTTGAAAAGTTTCCATTGGATACATTATCTTTTCTATGTTTGTTGTTAGGTAATGATGCAAGTAACACTGTAAAAGCAGATGGTGTTTCTGTGTCATGTCCCACAGGTGGGTAAACAGTGTAGTCTGCAAAAACCTAAAGAGACAATATTGAGACTCATAGCTGCTTTAAATCCTTTGTACTTTTACCTTGAAACAGCCTTTTTACACTTTTTAAACTATCAGCAAGACCTTTAGAACTTGCTCTTCAGCCTTCGTTTTGTTCTTGCAACTGATCCATATTTTTCTCTCCTCCTCTTCACTCAGCAGTGTCTCAGTGTGTGCCTGCACTGGGGTGCGGACCCCACTACGAATTAGCCATCCGAGAGTTCTGCCTCGCCAAATTCAGACTGGACATGCAGGAGCTGGACCAGAGACAGTGGTGTAACTGGGAGGACACAGTCGAGTGAGTAGGATAAACACAAACCCACGCACAAACACAGGAGGAGAGAAACACATGAAAGCATCAGCACAAACAGACTTGCATCAGCCAGACACAAACAACACATTGTGAGATCCAACACTTTAAATTTGCATTGGGGTTTGATTTAGCAATTTCAGTCATTAAATGCTTGAATGTGATTGGAATATTGTCATTATTCAACATTATTTACTGAGTGTTTGTCAAGAAACCTAAACTCCACACTCAGTGGCATAGTCATGAAAAAGTAGTAAATTTGTTTATTTCTTGCTGGAGGTCTTTATGGCCGTCCTATGTCTTGGTCACCATCCAACAGCTGATTGGATACTGGGTGAGAGACAACAGAGAGAGGGGATGAGTGGAAAGGAAGGGGGGATGAGAGACGATTAGGGTGGATAACAAAAGTTGTACGACTTTGGCACAGAGATCTTTTGTGCATGTACAAATATCATCTTTGCAGTCACTGTTAAAGATGTTTGGCACCACAGTTTTTCACCAACAGATTCCTCTTAAGAATTGAGTGCTTGTTTTTGGCTTCATTACAACTAAACAGACACATAATTTTACCCCCCATCTCATCATCAAACCATTTTGTTTTAAAACAGTACAAACCCTATCTTGAATTATAGCATCAAACTGTCTCTCTGAAGTACCACTGAGAGCTCATAGCTGCCCCCTCCCCCATTACCGGCAACCTTAGAGGGGGATCTTAATTAAGCAAGTCTCTAAAGGTCTGGCCTTGGACCGGGCTGTTCTAGTCTCAGGAGCGGTATTGTCTCTGCTCCAATCAGAAGCACCGACTGTCTCTTTTCAATTCCTTTCATTCAGCTTTGGGCGTTAGCCAACTGTGTCATAGCACATTTGGGAAAAACCGAGCTGCAGTGTGTATTTGGCCTGACATGAGATACTGCAAATACCAACTGGTCTGGAGCTTCTCAGTTTATTTATTCATTTCCAAGGGTCAACAGGCGCTGACCAAATTGCCTTTGGAGGCAGCTGGATTGACCACCAACCAATCAGACGATCAAGACCCAAGAAACACACTTAAATTGGGGCGGAGCTTGGTCCAATTTCAAGCAGGAAAAAGAGGCAGTCTGGTCACAAACATTCTCAGCATACAGCTAAATAATAAATGGTCTGGTGCTAACAGTTTATGAGGAAAAAAGGCAATGCAGTGACCGAATGACGATACATATTTTATCAGCATTTATCTCACTTTTGTGGTTTATCAAGGAATATTTATAACACAATATAACTGCTTTATTTGGAGGCAAAACTCCGACAGAGCAGTCAGATATCCAGTAAATATATCTCATTTTGGAAAACTACACTCACAAGTGGCCAGGGTGTCGCTTGGAGTTTTTCAATTCAGTTGGCATCTGTTTAGCCTTTCACTCAGATCCCTGAATTTACCTTCCTCTGTTACACTTTACAAGCTTTCACAGTGAAGTGCAAAACAAACTTTGCATGGCTGCCTTCCCTCTGCATTTAAATGTATTTGAAATATATGCAGTGTGTCATCTTGGCTGAAAAATGGGAGCACAGTGAACAATGTCTTTACTTTTTCCATCACAAATACAGTTACATTTTGTTCTATTTCCTCTGGTACCATATCCTGTTCTGCTCCATAATTTGATGGCTTTTATTTGACTAATCTCATCCTGTTTTCCCTCTGCTTTGTGCCTTCTGTGCCTTTCAAGTGACAACTTTAATAAAAGTGCATTCCCACAGCCCTTGAAATCATGATACTATTAGCTCTTCTGTCAATATGCTGCAGCTTCCACATCGAATCTCAGCATGCAGTGAGAAAAGGGCAGAGAATTCCCCGAACAAGTCACTGCACCATCACCAACCAGTCAATACAGACATGTCTCATCTCTTTTACAGAAGCAGAGGAGCTGCTAAGGAGAGGCTAAACAACACAAAAATTACTAAAGTCTTTTATAATTCTGACTAATTTTAGCCCAAGCACACAGCAAATTTCCTCTTGAAAACTACTGCTATAATTTTTAAAATCAAATTAAACCCAAATACAATCTGTCCTTTGATAGAATTTTGAGGAGGGTCTGTTTCACTTTAAATTGGCCCTTTTCACAGCAGATATTTGAGTCGTTACAGTAGGAAAAAGCCAAGTAAGATTTTTAAATATGTTCTATTCTTGTGATTCAGTAAGATGACTGTATGACTGTGAGCTAACATGCCAATATAAAGACCCTTTATTTTTTATTTACACCTCCACTCTTCCTGCTGTAGCATTTCAAAATTACTTCTGCGACAGAATATACCTGTTAGATTCTGTATATAGTCATGAAACTGAGCGACCGAATGTCTTACCTGCCTCTACAAGAAAGGACAAGATATTTGAAATAACTGAAGGCATTGGATGATGACCTTTTTCTTTCTACCCTCAACATTATAGACTTCTTTGAAGTTAATGGATCAAATCTGAGGTCCATCATTTTGTTACATGCTATACAAAACCTTCTTCATTCCTTTAACAACATTTCTCCTTATGAGACAATTAAAAGACATTGTTTGTGTTCTTTAAAGATTTTATCTCAATAACTAAAAATAAAAAAGATACACAAAAAGCAAGCATATTAAAGGGGAATGGTGGTGTTTTAAAACCTGAGCCCTGTTTTCACATGTATCCACATGCAATCATTGATACTTACCAAAAGTATTGTAGTTGTTCCAGTAGATCACTGCAGTGGGGAGCAGCAACATGGTTGTGATCACAGTGATTCGAGTTCTTCAGGGAACAACGACCATCTTTGCCAACAAAAACTGCTTCTCTGCAAGTCACAGGCTGCAGACACTTGAAGTGTCTGTCAACAATATCAATCGTAACAGTTACATATTAAGACTGTTTTGTGAAAGAGTATATCAATTTTATTAATCAGAAACACAAGTTTGCTCAAGGAAAAGCCTTACTCTGAATTCTGCCAAAAGTCTTAACTTCATTTGCATCTGCAGAGCTACTGCAATTTTTAAAGTGTGCCAATTTATGTAAATGTATGTAAATCAGTGGCTGTCTGAAGGGTTGAAAACATGCATTCAAACATGTGAAATGCAAACAGCAGCAATATTTTTAAAGATTTAAAATAAGGCATATTTCGAATTTAGATATTTCCCTTCTGCTGTGAAACTTCAGAACAAACATCTATCATAAGAGGAGACTTCATTTGCATGTGGCATACGTGACTCAAAATCCCATATTCAAATATCAGGATGCAGCCAATGCATCCTAATGCACACTCACATGTTTACCGCTGGATGTGCAGCTCAATAAATCAATAAAGCTTGTACTGTCAAGCTTGTCTGATAACTCCCAACAACAGAGCCAAGGGAAATCACGCTGACACACCAGCAGTAGTCACCTCATCACCTTTGGTCAGCTTTCAGAAAACCTATGCAGTCTTCTTACTGTGAAAGAGAGCAGAAAGGCCTTGTTAGCAACAATTGGATATAAGAAAGATTAGATTTCAGTTTTTTTATTAACAGCATAAAAGACAGTGACATTTATTTAAAGACGTGGAATTAAAGCAGGGAAGGGGAAAATCTCTAAGACAAATACATTTTCTCCATTCTAGCAACTGTCTCTGGTACAAGAGGGAAGAGCACGGTCAGTCTGTTCACATGCTGGTCTCTCACTGGGACTTGTCAAATTATCCTGAACCCAGCTGTGCAAACATGTGGGCATGTGCATTTGATGGTGAGTTTAGTTGTATATCAGCCGGAGAATTATGCCGCATTTAATGCACAAATCTGCGAAACACTGAATGGACACAAAATTTGAACAGTCTGTTGATGCAGAAGCAAGGCGAACAGAGAGATGTCAAAGTGGAGAAAAGACTGATACGATTTTCCAGAATGTTGCCATAAAAACTAAAGCTCTCAGAGTGTGCATGTTTTTAACACTGATGTGGCACTCATTTGTTTGTTAATCATTTGTTTGTCCTCATTGCTATTATATTTCAAACATGTCACAGTTTGGTTTCCGTCTCGATCTGCATGAGATTACTAGATGATCAATCAGATCCTCCTGCTGATGCTGTATGATCAGTCACCCTATGCACTAACTGTTTATATCAGATTAGTCAGCAGGGGAAGAGTCATTATACAAAACAATGTGAATGGTAATGAGAAAGCAGCTATCAAACTTTAGTCAAGTGTTAAAAGTAGAAGTACTTCCTGTCTATGCTATCGTTCTTTTGTTATTATGTTTGATGATTTAGAATTGAAATGACTGCTGCAGTGATGTTTATGTTTATCAGGGTCTCACAGAATTTCAATAGTAAAAAATTGATGAGTTCCACCTGTGGTTTATTTCAGGCAACAGAGGCACTTTGGTCAAGATTAGGGAAAGACTGTTGAGTGAAAATAAGACTGACATGAAAATAAAGGACTTATCAAACATGCTGGCATAAGAATTTTATTACTTAAATATGGTGTACATTTTAGGACCTGTCTATAAAGTCAACTAAGAAAAGCAACCTTTTTCAGCTTTGTGACATTTGCTTTTCACCAAATCAAAGTAATTTTGTTCATTAATTAACTTAGCTACTTATTTCAACTGATAAAAAAACATTTAATTATCTAGTTTATCAGACAAATTCTAATCAAATCACAACAATTACCTCTCAAAGTTTTGCAGAGTTCAAGTGTAAAGTTGGATAAAAGGAAAAAGCCCAAGTACACGAAAAGAACGTCAACATTTTTATTACAATTATTACAATTTAGTATAATTCTTAAGCAAATATATTTTATTTTAAGTCCTACACCATGTTACTACTGTGCCTATGAGTTCAACTAAGTCTTAACATGAGTCAGGTTTAACTTTCATCTCTTACTTCCATCATGCTCATCAGTTTAATCATTCAACCATTAAATCTCTCTCTCAAGTTTTCATAGCTGTTGGTGCCCTGGAGCTGCTGTGTGAGGTCAGCGTGCCACAGACTCCTCCATTATACACATGCCACCCAGGTCACAGCCTACAGCAGGAGGATGTGCACAGATTTACTCTGCACTTGTAAAGCTGATGGTTTGCAAAGGCTCATCTGGGGCCATAAAAAGTGTATACTCTAGATATTTCATGTTGCAGAAACCATTTAGTGAAAAATGGATCTGATATAATAATATAAAAAATTATAAAATAAAAACTGCTGAAGAAAAAAATAGGGAAAGATAAAAGACTTGGTATTCAGCTGTCACGTCCAATTACTCGGTGCCAAAGGCATCTCTGAACAAAGAAAGTAACAATTTAATTGGTTCAAGCCGATGGGTACAACTCCAATTATTAAGTGCCAGAGACTTCACAGTAATCTTTTCTGCAGCTATCGTAACAGAAAAGGCCTTCTGGCAAACAAACTGGCCAAGAATCTGTGTTTAAATTCAGTGACCACAGGGATTCTAAAAATATAACTCAATCATAGTTGTTTACCCTCCTGAGAACATTAACTAAACATCATAAATCATTTCTGCACCCTAAAACCACGTCCAAGCATATTGAATTTGTTTAAAAGAGGCCTCTAAGATAGATTAGACATTTTCCTTTATCCTTGAAGCCTCTCGGTTGGTGGGCAGGTGTGTATGTTTGATTGACAGCAGAGCAGGAGGGGGCATCAAAACACAGTGTCGCTAAAAACTGCCAGTTACTATGGTTTAGAATCTAAAGATGGACACTCTTTGTATATTTTCTTGCTCATTTAGCAAGACAAGATAAAACACAAGAAATGTATCAACATCCATAGAAAAGACATTAAAGCTGTTGTGGGTTGCAGCTCAAAGTCTGTATCTGATCTTATGCTGCTTTGCCAACCACTGTAAAGATTTCTCTGTCCATACAGCCACAGCAAATTCAATTTTTTGTCAGGGGAAAGGGTCATGTAACCATACGATGTAAAAGATAAATTTGTTTCTCTGGGCTAATATTTTGTGTCCGTAAAAACACAAACATGATTAATGAATCTGATCTTTATGCTGTTGCAAAAAAAACACATGGAATTTGATTTCAATCCAAGTTAGTTTTTAGATGAAGCTGTTGTTCTTAGCGTGGGGTCTTGGATCCTATCCTTGTTTTCGTAACTGAGCAGTTTGACTGCTCCAAGAGCTGGAGTGTCGCTGTATTTATAACCAGAATGACACTTGTTGATGTAAAGTCTCAGCTTAAACATATGTCAAGAGCTTTAAAACAGCTGCAACTAACCATACTTACCATACATGCACCATGCTTTAAAAAAACATGCTTTTTTTACTTTTTTTTGCATGAGAGATATAAATATGGAAGATTGGAAGTTGATAACATAATTAAGCATTTCATGAAAAAAAAAGTGAAGCTGCCCTCCATCTCTTTCTCAAAAGTTAAACACCAACAACTTGAGATAATCTGCTGCATATGAATATGTATGAGGTCTATTAACTATGCTTAAGTTTGAGTCAATCCATCTGCCAACCTCAGTAGCATATGACCCTGTGGGCTGATCTGCTCATCCACCCATGCTATCTGAGGGGCTCGTCGGTTAATTGCTGCATATTATTACTGCGTACAGCATTGCAGTAGCTGAATGTAGCCTCCAACACACACACACAACTCCTGTTGCATTATGCATACTCTATAAACACTGCCAAAACAACTTTTTTTAATTGTGGCTTTCATTTGCTGCATCAACAAACCAATTAGAAATAAATTCTCCAGGGGGAAGATATTTTCTTGCAGTAACTGAGGTTCCATAAAGTGCAGTTTCTTTTCTGCTAACCATCCGTGTAGCTCATATAAAGGCTCCTTTGAAAATACTGGTTTTCTAATGCACTTCTCTTTTCACACACAGTTCATTAGTATGAGCTATATTATGATTTTGGTGACCTTGTAAGTTAAAATAACTTCAATGTCACATGATCAATAAGTTTGTCAAATCATCTTGTTTTCCACACCAAGCTGGAGGGACATAAATAGCTCACAGGGTCAGATTACAGTAGATTAGCTTTCCTAATAAATCCAAAGACCAGTGTTTAGTTCCTGATTAATCCTCACGAAGGTCTGATTTTCTCCCAGCGCCCTCATGTCTGTTCTTCATTCTGCGGGCTTGTTGTTTAAAAATAGCTCTGTATCTTGGTTTTACAAGAGCTTTTTTCCTTTGTGATTGTTGGAGGATATTTTGGTAAGTCAGTCATGCATGCCCGTCGGCCGTCTGCAATAATTTAAAAACTCTTTTATGAGTGAGCTCAAATCAAGTTACGTGTGAGCTCAGGCCAGAGAAATCCAGTGAGCTCAGCAGTGTGGAAAGTTAATTGAGGTTCCCTTTCTGTGGACCTCCGTGATTAAATGGCTGATTAGTCGGTGATTAGAAATGGATTGCGGTATGTTTTTACAGCTCTAATGACTGGATAACATCCAGCAATGCCTGGATTGTCGCGCAACTGCAGCTGTTATGCAATTCATGTTTAATAGCACGAGGGCAATAATTTAAATATTTCCCTCTGTCAGGTTGTTTTCTCTCTATTTGTATTAAAGTTCGATAAAAGTAGTCTCCCCCTCTTGAATATCATCAAACTGTATGACTTTCTTTTCCTTCCACATTTCGGCCCCACATCCACTGCAAGAGCATAACGGGAGGAACCTCTACATCTACTCTTGATCATTGTAGGGAGCAAACACATCCTCCTCCTCTCTCTTTGTTGTTTTGATTTAGAGCTGAGATGGTTTACCAGAGCCTTAGAGAAACAGATAGCAAGAGGTGTTTCCCTGCTCTAATTGAGCTATCTCTTTGTTCTCAGCCTTCGCATCAATACTGCAAACACTGACTGAACACTCATTGGTCCTGCTGGGTTTCAGTTGAAGCAGGAAAGGAATAAAGGATGACTCAAATGTTTTCTTTCCCTCACCGTGCATCATTTCCGCTCATCAGTTCCTTCTCTGCGGCCCTCTGCCATTGTACTGATTTCCCTTTTATTCACATTAATATTTTTCTCACATACAAATTTAGATAAGATGTAGAAATCTCTAATATTTTCATCCTTTTCTTTGAGATAACATAACTTTGATTTTATGTCTTTTAAATTCAGAGATATTCAGATCCTTTTACCGCTCGTAAAAAAGTGCTTCGGGTAGCAATTATGTCTTAAATTTTGCCTCTCAGGCTTTAGGATGAGGCTTCATTACCATGTGCTGTACTTTTTGGTTAAATTAAAGACCAACTGAAATGTGCGTTTTAATGAGGCAATGTGGCATTGCTGTGCATTCTAAAAATGATTGTATTATTAAACTCCAAAAAAAACAGCTAAGAGAAGTGCTCTTGACGAAACGAAACATCGACAAGGTATACAAATATTTTCTAGAAGTATGTTTTGTAGTTCTAGCACATGATCAAATGCAAATATAATATTGTCGAACTGAAACTCTATCTTAAGCCCCAGGAAATCCAGATAACTGAGATTACTCTGCTACGTATTACAGCTTTTGGCACTGATCTGCCACATCCTGGCCCGGACACACACTGGATTTATCAAACTGATGCACAGGTCAGGATTCAGTTTTTGTGCAAATCATAGGATGAGATGTGTTGACGAAGGTTGATTCTGTATTTGGTTGGCAATGTGCAACATCTTAAGAATCACAGCAGAAGTTGGGGTACTGGTGCAAAATTGATTTGTCTTTACCTCATAAATCAGGGCTGAGCCAGAAGGAGGAATTCTGTGATGCAGGCAATAAAACAATGTTCTTTTGTTAAAGCTGGCTCCATTCAGCATGCAGTTGTCTTAGAAAAGGCTTTGGCTATATGTGCAATGTTATTGTGGCTGTTTATCAAGTCTGGTTCATACACTTATTGAATATTCATTTTTTTGGTTTCTTGAGCCATGTGCTGTGTCAATAAAATGTGGCCAACCTAAAAAAAAAGCATGTGGCAAACAGTTTCATAAGATACTCCTACAGTAGGAAGAACTCACTAATCTACAGTCTTCACCCAGTTTCTCTTCAGTCTCTGGGCTTTTCGGAATTTATTTATGTTTTTGATTTTAAATGGCAATTTTTATGTGTTCAGGTCTAGCGGGGACATTTCAGAGCAAATATTTGTACATACACACACACATAACCTGTATAAACAGAGTCAATGACACAAATTTATACAAGAATAAACACAGACAAAAACACTCAAACACAAACACACATACAGTACACATGACATTATTCACACAAACAGAAACACACACACGTAGGAGGCAAATATCAATACAGCAGGCGCCATCTGTCCACATCATGATGTTGACTGATTCAACAAAGGTACAGAGAGACAAAGCGAGAAAAAATTATGTATGAGAACAGAGACTAAACAGAGTGTGTGTGTGTGTGGGTGTGTGTGTGTGTGTGTGTGTGTGTGTGCGCGCGCACATGCGCGTGTGCAGTTCTAACGCTAAAAACAAGAAAAGGCTTTGCTATTTGAAAAAAATCTTTCAAACTTTTCGAAATATTTTATCATTTTTTCTCAGCAGAAGCAGGAGTTTGACTAACAAAGCAGAAAGAAAAAGAATATTGTGTTTGATGTCCTCAGTAGTGACAGTTTGGTGTGTTTTCTTTTGGGTATCTTTAGTTTCGGGGGGAGAAAACTGTCCCTTTTTGCTCCAAGAGAGTCTCTTGAAGTCGTCATGACAGAAACTTAACAACAAATGCAAGTGATGAAGGAGAGTTTTTTTTTTGTTAAATGACTTTCATCTTAAGGTGAATGGCTCAAAATTCATCACAGGATGGCAGAGATGAACGGTGACACAAACTCATTTTAGAAATTTAGAGCTGGAACTAAATCAGCATAGGAATATATCTTTGTGCAATAGGACAATAAACTTTAATCTTCAGTGGATTAATCTCTGTAGGTTTTATCCTGTTTTTAGCTTCTGCTGCAAATCTTTGATGTTTCATAACCCAATTTTCATCTCCAGGGGATCGCCCTCTTATCTCACTGGATGTTCTCTTTGGTTATAAAAAACAAAAGTATAATAACGGTATCACTGTGGTTCGGAAAGATTTCTTGAGTTTTGCATATTCCATCTATTTTCGGTCCATAAATTGCCCAAAAGCTGACTCGTGGTAAGTTTCTTTATGGCACTGAATGTTTTTTGGGGTCTTTTTACAAAATTAACTATTCTTTTACTTCTTTCCAGCTAAATATTGCAGACTTCTGAGATGGCATCACAAAAATCAATGTTCAGTGTTTTAATGTATAAAAATGAGAGTATATGAAAGTATAATAAACATATTCAAACAAGTCAGAAAGCAAAGATAAGAGATTGGTACAGCTGTTTGAAAAAGAAAACAACCTCTAAGCACCAGCGTTGTGTTTTCTTCATTAGGTTCAAATGAAACACAAAGAGCAGCATGGGGCTTAATAGTTACAAAATTAGATATACATTATTTTTGAGAGGCTCCAGCAGAGTCTTACTTGGATAACAGTTCAGACTGGAAATCTTAGTCGGCTCAGGCCAGACGTTACCAACAGGCCAGCTGTACTGT
Organism: Acanthurus tractus; assembly: GCA_029783725.1. Lineage (NCBI taxonomy): Eukaryota > Metazoa > Chordata > Actinopteri > Acanthuriformes > Acanthuridae > Acanthurus > Acanthurus tractus. Next base: position 18,610,952 of record JAQNCA010000005.1, read on the forward strand.
AAGCTCTTTGTCGGTATAATGCTTCAGTTTACTGTTAACACCAGTGACATAGCTTGTGGTTGTTTACACAAAAACAGCTTCAAAAATAATTTTGACAGCCAAGTGTCCTCAGTTTCATGACTTAACTAATTGCTCTTTCATAATTAAGGCTGCAGAAATTAATATTCATACATATAATTTCTGTGAACTTTGAAGTGTTTGTTTTGCAGCTGGCATTTCCTCAAAGCTCTGATTGGACTTGTGTTGATTTTTTAATGAAGCTCTGACTAATTGGAGCCACTTCCGTCTGACAAAAAAGAATATACAGCTCATTATTTTCTTGCTTCCCTTCTCTTGACTCGACTAAAGAGTGGTAGTTGTGATATAAGATATAAGACATGCTGAGGGTAGCCCTGCTAGCATCTTCGCTATGGTTTGTTCTTAAACAAACCATATCTCTTGTTTAATATATGTGTAATTTTGTAGCATTTTAGCTGCACATTCATGCAAGCCTTTTCTCCTTTGAACAACATCCCTCTTAGCTCCACCTTTTCCCTTTTTCTCCTATTTTCTTTTTCCTTCAGTGTCCACATTTTACCAATACACTGTTCATGTTGCAAAAAGATCTGTCAGTAATGTGATTTCTCCCATTCAAATGACAGCTTCCTGCTGGATCACAGTTGGTCTGAACATGACCGAGCAGCACAGCATGACCAGACAGATGAAGCTGATGCTGTTGATGTCACTCATGTGATAATTTCAAAGAAAGATTATTGAGTGCTAAATATAAACTGCCTCTAAATTTGAAATGACTCAGAGGTTTTCAGGAGAGGATATCAACAACATCAAAGCTAAACTTCAGTGGGTTTCAAGATGATAGTTTCCTTTCAGGCTTTCACAAAATGTGACATCAAAAGCTAGAGGGTGACAACATAATAATAGTAAGTATAAAAACATTATTGCAAACTGTGTGAAAGCTTTCTGTCAAAAACCTCTTCAGCTCAAGCTGAGAGGTCAGAAAATGTGTGCATTTAGTTATTTTGAAAATTGTGAATGCATAAAAATGTTATTAATGTTATTAATTTTATGTTTCATGTTTTTTTATTGTATCTGGTTCTGAACTGTGGATAACCTGCAGACCTCACTGCTGTCTCTCTGCCTTGAAAGGACAACAGTATGCCACATAAATAAATAACCTGTTACCTCATTTATGAGCTTTATTCCTGTCCAACTTACACACTTTGTACTGTGGGTGTCTGTCAGTGGAATGAAGGACAGTCCAAACTTATTTCTCAACTCACTGGAGCAGCTTTGTTGTGTTAGTTTAATTTATTCATTATCCAGGTTTTTATTTATTCACACTGTGCTCTTCAGCCAACTGATCAAACTACTTAAAACCTCATGCCTCTGCTTAATTCAGCTCCTCCTGCCCTCCATCTTTTACATACGGGATTTAATAATGTATAAATCTGGTCAGTTTAGCTTTGCCTGTCACTCACTCTGCATCTTGAAAACATTTCTTTGTTTCTTTATCTCTGTCAGTGTCAGCCTCTAGTTTCTCCTTCTGTCCCTGCCTATACATCATGAGGCAGTTATGAGCTGATTTTCTACTTATTTGTACACACATACTGGCCTTATTAAGAAAATACTTGACTTACATGTGTACATGCACACACAAAAGAGGATTTATATTCTTATGCTAACAAATGATGCAAAAGTGTAGAGTGTGAAATTATTCCAAAGCATCATTTCACAAACTCTGACTCATTAATACCCCTTCATAAAAGCCATATTTACTGTCAAATAAATGTAATTGCATATACTGCATCTCCCCACACAAGTGTTGGGATTTTAAAAAAATCAAAAAGCACTTGACATTAGAGTGGGTGCACAGCATCCTCACACTTGTCAACAACTTAACAACTCTGACAGCAAAGTAAAAAAGGGAACAAAACTGTTCTCACAACAGCAAAAAAACATATTTAAGCAATTAAGGACCCAAATAGAGAGCTGGATATGCTTTGAATCTTCTTTTTGTTCTGTCTTTTCAGAAAAAATAACAAGCACCAACTGGGCTGAATAAAAGTTGCATCACACTTTTTTGAGGGTGTAGTGTCACATGTAGAGGAATTGATAGAAATTCTGATTGTAGACTACAGTAGCTTATGCTCAGAAAATGTAAGTCATTTTAAATGGATGCCAGAGCCAGAATAAGTTTTGGAAGGCAAATATTGTGTAATGCCATAACATTTCTTTGTCTAAATAAGATTAGTTATCTATGTATAAGCCTTTTCTTCCTCATCATGAGGTTTCTGACAAGTGAAATCTAATCTGAAATGCACAATTCAGGCAAACTCACACAATTCAGGCAATTGAACCACTCATACTCATTTGAGCACATGATCTAACTAGAAACCCATCAGTTCCAACATGAGCATTCAGTATGCAACTGGAGAAATGTATCTTGCTCTGGGTAAATCTGGTACTTTGGCCTTTGTTGAGCTCAGGGATGTTATCAAAAGGCTTTATTTTCAAATTGTTTCTAAAAGTTAAATTTTCTCTGCTCTCTGCATTAAATGTAAAGCATATGCAAATTAAATCTTTATTTTATTCTATTTTATCCTTTTTCTGCGACTATGCACATTTGAAATGTCACTGCACTCACAGAAGCCAGTAACTCTGTGCAGTTGTTGCTGCTGATTGAACCCAACAGAGAAAACAACATATGACATATACTGTATTATGCAGCTGTCTAAAGCCTTCTGCTTTGAATATGGATTAAAATGTAAAAGAACAGTAAATAAGGCCATCAGCTCTCTCTCAGTTCAAACTCTTCACATCTGATTCTCAAATTGCACTTCTTTAGTATATAATTAAAACAAACGATCTATGCTAATCCTATTCAATGCCACTCACAGATCCAGAGCTGCCATTACATTTTGCAGATTTCTACTGGCCAAGCTGTATGTGTGAATGCAAATGTTTGACAGCTTTGTTTCGAGCCAGACTTTAACCTGCCAGCAGCTCCTTATGTAATAGTCTGTGGAACATGCAATTGAACCATGTGTGAAAAAAGCAAGTCATTATCAGGGAAGTCTGAACACAGCCGCTTTGTGCTCTTTTCTGCTTGTCTGTATATTGCTTCCCACTTTTTTATTGATATTGTATGTTCATCCAGATATATGTAGTATAAAGATTTACAAAAAAAAGTATCATTACTATTAAGTCAGTAGCCTCATTCACCATCAGTGATGTGCTGTAAACAAAACACACATCAGGACTTCTGTTCACATCATCCTCAGCCTCTCACACCACTTCATACATGAAAATTAACCAGAATAAAATATATAACTACTTCATCTGCAATTCATGAGTCTTACTTCTGTCTGTGAAATACACACACTGTGGCCTCAGGAATGACAGCCTAGGATGATTGCGTATAAACAGTTAAGACACTAGAAAAAATACCAAATGTCTCATAGCACAAAGGCCCAGTCAAGGTAGAGCTAAAGCTGCTGTATATGACATCTTTTTTAAACCTGAGAACTTTGGTTTAACTAGCATGCAATAAACTGCTACGGCTTTACATCACACAAGCTGTTTCACTCTGTGCTCAGTTGAGTAAGACTGGATGATCAAAAGCAAGTTACTATCAGAAATGAGATAGTGTCTTATATTCAGCAGCGTGCACACACACCCACACACACACACACACACACACACACCCACACACGCACACAAACACACTGACAGAAGCTGCATGCTGTCAGGCTTAATTTGGTGCTGATCATAGCTACATAAAGTGAACTAGCGACTGGCAACATCTCTCTGTGTACACCACCCCTACCCCAACTCTGCTGTGACTTATGTCATCCATGACTCATAAAATGTCCTCATAAACTTCAGTGCTCATTAGACCAGCAAATGGACCACAATCTTCTTTGTTTGTTTCTACAAAACTTTCACAAAGGAAGACCTTGTGTTGGTGTGCATCATCAAAAGCTCTTTGAAATTTAAAATCAGAATATTAACATGCAGCTCCAGCAAAAAGTACTCTGATAATTCTCTTCCACTCAACTTGCCAAAATCTAGATAGTAAATGAGGTAGCACCAGGTCAGTTTTTTAAAGTCAAGCCTGAAGTCTTTGCACCCAAGTCCTCAGTCAAGAGAGGCAACTCTCAGGTCATGGTCATGTGCTGTATGAGACATAAGACTTTGACTGAAATCAGCCTAACAGAGGGGACTGTGGGCTAAAAAACAGTCAGTGGAATTTCTCTTCACTGTGTAACTTTCTTTTTTCCTTTGTGTCGCTGTCATGCAGACTCTATGGCGAGCTGACAAACTGCACATACCTGGTGGCCCTGAAGATGGAGTGCTTCTGGCCCAACAGGCTAGTGGATGAGTTCTTCATCGAGGTCCACAAGCAGTACTTCCACGACTGCTCGCTGTCTGGACGGCTCCTCAGGGACCCGCCCAACCGCATTCTGGGTCCCTTTATTGTTGTGCCCATCCTGGTCACCCTCCTCATGACGGCCCTGGTGGTGTGGAGGAGCAAACGTAGTGAAGGGATTGTGTAGTGAAGAGAAAGGGAGGGGCAGGGTCACAAGACTGAAAAAAGGTGTACTCTTTTGGCCCTAACGCTGCATCACATTTACCCTCAGTGACAAAGGATCTCCTTTCCTGAGTGTTTGAGGTTCCTGTGTAAACAGAATCACTTTAACAGCCCTGGAAGAGGAAGAAGAAACATTTAAAACCTGATCCTACATCAATAACGCTTGATTGTACATCATTATAAAGATATTGCAGCTCCTGTCTGTTGTTACACCAACAAGTGGAGCTGAACTGCTCACCTGAATTACATGTGGACCTAAATGGTGACTGGTGGAACGATACGTGTGGTACTGTAAATATTACAAAGAAACTCCTTCAAAGAATTTTGGATGTGGTGATTTTGCTTTTACACATACAAGAATTTAACAACTATTTTTGGAGACCATGATATAGCTACAACAGCAGACACAGACCTATTGTTCATCAATGACTCTGTTTCAGCAGGCAAGTACTTTAACCTCTGTTAGGAAACCATATGATTTTATGTGTATATTCATATACTGTTAACAGACAAAGTATAATATGAAATTAATCTGTCCGTGGATTCTCAGAATCTCATTGCGATGCATCAAGACAAGAAAATCATGCATTAAATTATTTTCTCTCATATGCCTGATTTTAAATACATAGTTTGAATCGTGCAACTGCCATGCAAAAAAATAGAGTAGAATGTGTCTTTGTTTAACTTTTTAATTTCCTTCCTACTCACACTCTCTCACCCCAGGTCCTCAATTTCATTGCAAACCTGAAGCTCAATCTTTCATCTGATAAAGTCGTGTTTCCATAGTATATAACACACTGAACCAGCAGGAAAAGTACAGGAGATAATGATGTTGCAGACTAAAGACTGACATTTGTACTGTAGAGGAGATAAAAAGACACAACAAAGAGAAGACGGTCCCTGTGCTGGGGGTTGAGGTCCCACTTTGGATGGGCTGTAATGATGTTACGTTTTGCAGCTTCCATCCTCAGGAAACTAAATAGAAGAAAACCCACTGCACACAGGTGGAAGTAGTTAAAAGTGAAAACATACAGATCAGACGTTCAGAGACTGCACACATTCTCTCTCTTTTTCTTTTTCAAATAACCCTGTTATCCATGCTGCTTACAGTATAGGAATGCAACATTTCAACAATTACCATATTGATTGAATCTAATTGAGCTAGTTATGCAAAAATGTGGAAAGCAAAATAAAACAAAGAGTAGAAAATTCATGGCGGAAAAATCATAAGTTTAACTATGGAGAGAACATAAAGCAAAAGGATTAGCCAACGCACATCTCTGTTGAACATTGCCATAGCCTAAAGCACAGCTTGTGTATCGTGGACCAGAGGTTTCTATTGATTTATGATCTCCCAGTGCGGCAGAGTGTGTTGTGTGAACTGCTTCCTCATTGATATTTTTGAATGCTCTCTTTTCTTTATAGATTCATTGACCTGAACCCTGCCTGTCAGCAAAGCACACTTTAAAAACACACCCACACTTCCCCTACATGATCTTTCTCTGTACTTTGTGCCAAAAGCCCTTGGAAAACAGAGAGAATCCTTTGCTATGAAATGTACAATTTTCTGTTGGAGTGACTTCTTATGATTGAATTTCAAAATCTTTGATCATTAAGAGATGTAAAATAAAATGTCTGATTCATGTATCTGGCACACTGAAGACTGACACTTGTGTTTCTCATGCGTCAGTGAGACGTTAAAAAAGGCTTTTGTGTTTGCATGTGTTAGCAAACAGCTTTGAGTCGGGATGAAAATGCTGATTTCAAGCCCTGGTGTTGTTTACTTAAGTGCAAAATTTTTGAAAAAACTGAAAAAAAAACAATTAGGTGTTCACAAACCAAAACCTTGTGTGTATACATCACAAACCTTTGTGTCCTGGGGAATTGTCAGAGCATGTTGGAGTTCTAATCAATTTCCTCCCTACAGTGACTGATGGTGCAATGGTCATGCAGCTTTATATTTGCATTGCTGCCCTCAGAGGACAATTAAGCAAAAATCACAAGCCCTTGGGAAGGTAAGTTAAACACAGAAGTAAAGTAGAGCGTGCAAATGGTTCTAACTTGCTTCTCATTCATGAAAGACCAAATTTTTTAATTTAATTGCATTAGGTGTAAGTCGAGTCTCAGGTCATTCAAGTCTCATGGCAATTAAAAAAAGGCAAACTCAAGTTCATTTTAAGGGTCATTTCAGAGAAGTGCCAAGCCATTCATGATAAGTCACAGTCAAATGTCAAGTAATTGAAGGCAAGTCCAAGCCAAGTTTAAGTGTTTAAAGACAAAAGGAATTTGTTGCGTCATCAATTTTTAAAGTGTGTGATTGTGCCAGTCGCCCTATTCATTTTTTATTGTTCCAGGATTTCACCCGTGAAGACCTGTCTCAAGTTTTTAGGCTGTCTGATCTCTGAGAAATTTAATCCGTCACAACTTAAGTCTCATTTGAGTCTCTGCAGGACTGGTCTCTCAGTGTGGGGGAATATTGCCAATTTGTATAAAAGTGTCATGTAACCCAACACAGTCTGCCACATGGAAATTTAATGAAGGCTTCAGAGCCAGCCTTGTTCTTTCAAGAGCTGTTAACACTCAGAGAATTGATAAGCACAAATGTGTGTTCGTGCCATGACAGTTTTACTCCCAGGAGGATGAACACTATGTTGACCAGTAAGTTCTTGATCATGGAAGAAAAAGCTCTCTCCCTCTAGACCGAGGGTCGGCAACCCGCGGCTCCGGAGCTGCATGTGGCTCTTTCATTGCTCTCTCCCTGTGTCTTTGGAAAATAAATGAATATTTAATCTAAATTTATTTTATTTTATTTCACTTTTTTTTAATTGTAATTCTAAATTTGAAGATTACGGTGCTCTTGTAACATTAAAATAAAATGTGTTTATTTTCTGTTTTTCTTTTCTTTTTTTTGTCGCTCAAAATATGCGTCACAACCGTTCCATGTGCGACACTGCCGGTGCGCAATTCATTGAGCTTTTCAACCCCCAGGAGGCCAACCATGAATAATTGCAAGAAAAGAGAAGTTTCTGAGGAAAACAGAACCTTTAATGCTACACACTATAGTTTTTTTAAACATAGAATAAAGGTTTAAAAAAAAGATATACAGTGTTATCTTCATTTTAGATGTCATAACGGTTTTGCAGCTCTCTGTGTTTTCTTTTTTGTGGGAAACGGGTCCAAATGGCTCTTTCAGTGTCTAAGGTTGCCGGCCCCTGGTCTAGGCTTAAGACTAAAGATGGAGGCAAAATGGACATGTATGTTTTTCTGTTATTTAGATAAACTTTACTCACATTAGCCATCAAAGTTACCCACGTTGAAACAAAATAAATAGTGTAGTGGATTGACAGCTCCTGCTGGCTTCCTACTATAGTTTTACACACTTTCAACATGAGCACAGTAACTGCGAGGTTGCAGAGTCAAGCATCCTCAGAAAAAACCTTGTACCCAGGCAACATTTCTGCCTATTTCCCATTCAAGGGTCTTCTAATAATAGACTTTTCATCTTTTTTAAATTTGCATTTTTTTATGTTTCTTAATAAATCACTCTATTGAGTTTTTCCAATGATAAAGAATCAAAGCTCTTGTTATCATGTAAATTGGCATCTACACCATAATTTATTACTAAATAATAAATAACCTTGAACAGTGAAACACATAGTTAGGCCAAATCCCTCTCCATGCAGCTGCACCCAGAGTTTCTCAATATGGCAGCTGTTTACAGAGATAATTTGATGTTATATGGTAGCTTGATTCCCAAAGTTGTGCCTCGGCCCCTCTGATGCCATCATGTAGCTTTTACAGCATGATACGTTTCAAAATCAAAAATGGGTCAACTTCTGCTAGCACAATTTAGAGAAGCATAGAACCGCAAACAAATAAAATTAGACTGGCAGAGGCTACACACATAAAGCTGTTAGAATTACAATTGCAAGCACTTACCTTTGATGTTATTTCATGGATGCACTGGTTAATGTTGGTTTTACATTTATCTTGTTGATGTAAGACTGCTTGTAGCAAATTTAGTCAAAGGCTAACTTGCTTGCAAACTAACTAGTTAGCTAGTCGTTTTGAGCTACAATAATAATCTTCTGTATGAGGTTCATAATGCTCACAAAGTGTGCGTGACTAGCCTACAACAAAACATTAGTGTTGTGGCATTATGCTAGCTGTTAATATGCTTCAAAGCTACCCATGTAGCCAGCAGTTTTGAGCTGCAGTGGCAAATCAAAGCAGCTTTTATCTGCAGTTTATAATGTGTGCCAACTCTGGGGATTCTCAAATATTTTCCATGCCAAGGCATTCATATAACATTTGTTTATAGATGGGGTCCCCGTTGTCATGAGAAAAACCATGTGCAATGGTAAATCCACACATTAAGTATGCTGAATCATATATAAGAACCACCGAGCTACATAGTAGCAAGCTAGATTTAAGAGCTGCTATATTGTAGGTTCAGACCAGAACAGGCTCAGACTGAACCAGATCATGGACAGTTTATAATAAAAGTCTGATATTTTGACTTGCAGGCTATTAAAAAGTTGTAGTGGCCAGTAACATTTTAATATGTTCTGTACAAGTTCTATTTTCTAATAGAACACGTGGTTAGAATCTTTTTTTTTTTTTTTTAATTATGAGTCTAGCATTTTCTGTTATCTTTACTTGTCTAAGGAAGTCAGCTCACGGTCTGCTTTGTCTTTTCTTCAAATTCAAGGCTCTGTCCTCAGTGCGCCTCAGGGCAGGCTTTAAGGACCGAAAGAAAACATGATCACACTGTACATATTAATCTCTTTTGGAAAAATTCTATTAATACTGTCTGGCAGATTTTATAGTCTGCTTAGTGCTCTTATAAACAGCGGCCAATGTCTGAGTCATTTCTCTTTGCAGCCTGTTAGGCTACCAGCCTCTGAACAATCTGTTTATCCATCTGAAAGCCTGCCTGTTGAATACTCCTGTTTCATTTAGCTACGCTTGTCTAATGATGTGTCAGCAAAGTTATCAGACAGTTAAGATATGATTTACATTAACAATGTTCAAAGTGTCTTTTAAGTAAGATAAGTAACCACTTTTTAAAAAAAATAAACTATTTACAGTTCAGTCACATTTTTTCACCTGCACTAATGACCAACATGGACTGTACATGAAAATGTATTAAGACTATTTGCTGTCAGTGATGACCTTTACCACCCACACTAACTCATCTTGTAAGAGATTTGACTCTCCCTGGTGAATTATTTATCAAGGAGAAAGGCAACCTGAGGGGATTCCGATGCTGAGCCACAAGTTTCTGTAAGGGCAGCAGATATTGTGACAGTATGGATGCAACAAACTGTTAATAACCAAGGACGGAGAGTGGGTTGAGGTTAGAGAGGTCAAGCTCAGAGGAGAAAATGATTAAAAATAGTTGCTCCAAGTGTATTGCTGCTCAGATGTATTAAATTGTTAAAATGAAATGATGTTTTTCAGAGTATGACTCAACAGTTTAAAATGCAAACACGTAATGATCAGAGGGGATATATGTTCATATCTGTAGTGTTGCAAACTGCATGACAGCAAGAAAGAGTAATAAAACATCTTGTCATGATCCATTATTTGAATAGTTTTCAGTTCAGTTAGTTCCCATGTTTTTATATATATATCTATGTTCCATGTGTTTCCTGTGTTTTTTGTTTATTTTGGTAACCCTTGTCTTGTGTCTTTTGTCTACCCAATATCCTGTCAAGTTCCCATCCTCTTGTGATTACCTGCCCTGATGTGTTTCAGCTGTGTTGATTGCCCCACCTGTGTCTCTTGCTCCCAATGTGTATAATGTCTGTGTTTGCCTTTTCTTCTTTGTCAGATTGTCTGTTGTCTTTCCCAGGTTCTACATCTCCATCCTGCCTTTTGTCCTGGTCTCTTGTTCCATTTTTGATTTTTGTCTTTTTCTGTTTTTTTGTATTTCTGCTTCACCTTTAAAGCTCTTTGTTGTAACCTGCCTGTAATCAACTGTGTAAAGTGGCCCCTCCATGGTGACATCACAAAAACACATCTCTGTTGCTTAATGAGAACAGCCATTTAAGTAGGAAGTTTCCTACATGAACAGTTTCATCCTGTTACCCACTGACAGATGGGAAATGAAGACAATGAGATTTTTGTTTTTTAAAGGCAGACATTGTGCAGGAATAGAATATGTCTGATTGCGTGACGTCAGAAAGTGCTCCCACTCGCCTCTTCTGAATGTCCCCAAAGGTTAATAGCAGAAGCCGTAATGTCATTCACAGATGTCTGTTGCCGATGTTAATATATGTTATTTTCAGTGCTCTGTATGTGTGTCAGAATTCAATTCCTTCTGTTCCCAAGTGACTCTGGTATATTTCTGTCGCATTCACAATTTCCCAGCAGAGCCTCAAGCACCATTTCAATCTGCCAACAGGCAGCCGTCAGAGATGAAACTCTAACAACTGTGGCCCCAAAAGTAGATAAACTAGTTTGAGTTCTGTTGTGGCTCAATAAAAACATATTATGCTTGTGCTTTTTAAATTGTAGTTTCAAATTCGTGGGTTGGTTTGCACCATAGTCCTCATTTCCATCTCAGCAAGGTCCATTATATCATAAAAATCATGCAAAAAAGTAAATTACCAGCACTAAATGGTTGTATGTGTGATGGTGGCATTTGTATTTGTAAGCCATGCAAGGCCAGGTTTAAATTATCTGGTACATTAAGCAGATTGATTAGGCATACAGTTTGACGGTGCCGCCAATTTTTATACTTGTTCAAATACAATAATAGCTAAATCTCCCTCCTCTTGTGAAGCACTTCATTTGCATTTGTGTGAAATGTACCATTCAATTAAAATGAAAGGAAATTAGGTTTGTAACTTGCCTTCTGATGCATGCTTGGTCCCATGAGTCTGCTTCTCACACAACAATTAAGTAATAAAGCCAAAAATGCATGTTCATCTGATATTAACCTTGTTTTAGCTAAACAAAGCAATAAGAGTGGAGATGGAGCTTTATTTATTTACAGAGATGCACTCATTGTTTCTGCTTCTGTTAAAGTTGGCATAACTAAGTGTATTACTGTTTGCCACCTGCCAAGCTGATCTTCCACCACAATGGAGTGCCTCCCACAGCTGGAACGAGCATGTGGGCAGCTTTTTAAGCGGAACAAAGGAAATGGAGAGGCACTTACTGGTAGACATGCACTTTGGAACATATGCGGGCACATGTGAACTCATGTACATCTTGACATTCACTGCGTGCACAGAGGCACATCCATACATGCAAATAGAGAAAAGTGAACTTGATGCACACTTGACAAGATTCTCAGTTTTAAAAAAATAATGAAGAACAGATCCTCTCGTTTTCTCCTTTTCTCTTTACAACTACACTGAAAGGTTCATAATAAATGTATGTGCTCCTGTAGCAAAAATGTTAAAAGCTGGACTTACACAAATATAGATAAAGAAAAACTTTTATTAAGCAATAAGTTGGCTCCCCTATGGCTTATTCAACACTTTATGTTGTTATAACAAGCATAGCACTTGAAGCAAATACTGTATTCCAAATTCTGTAGGCTTTTACATATGGCCCTGGCGGCAATCTTACTGGATCAGGCATATAAGATTTCTGCAACTCTCCCTATCAAAAAACCACACAAGTACTTCCCCTTTATGTGGTCCTCAGCGCTATTGTTATCCAGCAGTAAAACAGCTTCTTCGGAACCTGAATGAAGTAATAAAGACTATTTACATATGGTTCCTTCTGTATGGATCACTTTCACAAAGAGATGAAGCCAGCAATGTCATGTTATGAAAAGGACTTGAGAAAAACAGACTGTGATAATCCAATGATGTGCTGCAGAATTTATCACAAACTGTGCATTTTATGCATGGAAAAAGAAATATCTCAGATATGGCTACATGACAATGGCTTTATAATCAGACAACAAAGGATTCAAGCATTCACCACAGTCAGGTGCACCCTCATAGTGGCTTTTAAAATAATTTATAATTGTACTGTCTATGTGAGAGGACTGCAGCATGAAGTGAGCAAAACTAAAGGGCAAAACTAAATGAACACATCCAAGATCCAGACTGCATGCCGACCTACCACTCTAACCCTTAAAAAAATGTTGCATCAACATCAGCCAAGGTAATGTGCACAATGCCCTGTAATGCATTTATCATGTTGTTGTGGGTGAGCATTATGTGCAACTTATACATACTGCTGCACAAGGCTCACAGCGGTACATTAAACTTACCACTGCCATCCAGCTGTACTAGCACTTTTTCCGTATAGATCCTGAACCAAGCTGTAAACAGTCTTTACGTGCACAATGCCTCCTTTGTCTGACTGACTGCTCGCCTGGTTGAAACCATCACAATTTCTGAAAAAGCTTAGGACAAAAAGATGTAAGTGTAATAATGAAAAATGTTTGTTTCCAGAAAATGTAGCATGGTTCTTTGAAACAGCAAAGAAAAAATATGTAAATATTTGGTTAGTTGATATCATTTCACATTTTTTTCCATTGCCAAGCGCTGTCCGTGTGAGTCATCCCTGCAATTAACCTAAAAGACCTCAATCCCAAACACATTCTGATCTGCAGTCAGTCACTTCAACACATCAAGCCAGTGAGGGGAACTCAGGTGTAACCACAGCAATTTCTGACCTAGACCTCTATATTTATTAATTTTTTTTCTCTCAGTGTCCTGCCTTGGGTGTTCATTGCTCTAGCTGCAGCTTCTCTGTGATACTTCAGTCAAAAGCAGTGGGTGTGCAAGAAGCTGCAGAAATGAGGTTCAGCTTTGATACAGTTAGATTCAGCCAGCGTGGCAGATGTGATAAAGTTTGCATACAGCTGAGCAATGAGGGAGGAAAGGCAGAGAAGTAGGAGAAAAGCAAGTAGCTGGCACAAAAACGCCCACCAGATCAGCACAACAAACACAAACACACACACACAGATACACTGTATACAAACAGACATTAAGTGAGAAGAACAAAGATGAACCTTTCACATCTGATACATCTCTTACAGTCTGGCTTTGGCGCTAACTTACATGACAAATAAGCACTGATTTCCAATATTCTGCATACAGACTATGAATCAAGTCAGAAAAACCCAGATTACGCTGCCACTCATTCAAATATTTAGACACAGTTAGTCAAGATATTGAGGTATTTTATCAAAGTGTATATTGCATTTTTTTTCCATAGCCAATGAACATGTACATGTCGGAGAGGAGAAGGAAAGGGAGATTAAAAAGTAATTTAGGAATAATGTTATTGAAAATATTTATGGAAAAATTTTAAATTATTATTTACAGAACAAGAGAAGAAGGCAAGCATATTGAAAGCAAATTTGTCCAGAAGTGAGAGGGTGAGTTTGAGTAGATACCAGTGAAAAAATTTAATTTTCTGCCCCAATGCAGTTTTGTTCAGTGGAGAAAACTGGGCCATCTGGGGTGCCTTTCCAGTGGAGAAAATGTTATGAAGTGCTTCATAGGGTCCCTTTCCAGAAAATATTATAAAGTGTCTCCGTTCAGTGGGAAAAAGGTGAAGTGTCTTTGAGGTGCCCTACCAGCGGAGAAAGTTCTCTATTAGTGATAAAATGTCACAAAGTGCCCCCTAAAATGTTCTGCCAGAGAAAACATGATGCAGTTCCCTCAGGGTGTCATTCAGGGTGAGAAAATGTGATGCCGTGCCAAAAAAGCAGAGTCATACTTTTTAATTTAAATGATTTATATTTGAATAACAAAGGAACCATAACAAAGATGCCATGAACAGACGTTTTCAACATTACCCTCCCTTTAAATTTCCTTCCTTTTGACACATAAGGAAATGAGTCAGGAGATGAGTCATAAGTCAAAAAAGGGGAGTGGGCCTTCCAGATAAGCTTTGGGAATGAAAGTTATTGTGAGATGAGTAGCAGTGACACCAGGTTAAGCACAAATTTTTGGCTTTGATATTTGACTTGATTTGATTAATTTTGTGACTTTTATCTCTCCACTTAGATTAAAATACAGATATTTTCAAAGACATTTTAACAGCCCCCCCTCCCCCCAAAAAGCAACAATAATAACAAAAACATTTGTTTTGTTTGTAACATAGGGTTGTATTTTTTTTTCCCAAAAATGTTTCTTTTCAGAAGTGTTGTTCCAAAAAACATATATTTTCAGTCTCAGCCCTGGTGTTGGTAACACATGCATGGCCAACAACAGATATAGCACATGTTTAGATTCAGGCGGAGACATTATTTTACTTTACTGATCAAATTCAGCTCTCAGGTAACAGCAGTGTTGTCCGCAGCCAATTTGCTACACAAGTGACCCATCTTTTAAACCCATTAATCTCTTCTTTAATGTGGCTGGCAGCTGTGCTGCCGACAGGAACACTGCAGGGACAAGATTTCTGCTGCTCCTTATTATTTCCTCATGTTCTCCCCAAGGCTGTTAATGGAAGTCAAAATAAGTACTTTAAATGAATCATGGCAGGTGAACGAGAACTTGATTCAGACTTGTTTTTGGCTCTGCTGCTATAATGGTGTGTTGTGACAAAGAAATGGGATTTATGGCATTCAGCTACAGCTATGGCTGTCAGCTGTCACTGCGCACACACACACACAGGACATACTTAGCCAGAGGGTGAGGGTGCAGTATGACTGTGTTTTTATCCAAAACTAGGTGTAATGATTGGCTGTGTGGGTGACTGGCAGATGCTGGCACTATATCCAAGTGTCTTCTTCAGCCAATTCCAATGTGTGAAAGGCCAACAGCTGTCAGATGGAGTGAAACATTGTGTGCAAGTGTAAAAGTGCACATATAACCCACTTCAGGCTACCAACTGCTACCTCATTGAAGAGCAGATGAACTGTTACCATAAAGCCACAAATAGCACACAGACAACACAAGCAAATGCAAAATACAGTATATGTATATTCCAATACAATTTGGTATTAAAATCATCAGCTAGTTTAAGGTTCTTTATTTTATAAATAATTTCACTATTTTGCAATCAAAAAATCATTTAAATATATTTTACTCTTTGTACTCCCTTACTCGTGAGAAGTTACTACTCTTTCTCTGTATGGAATTGGAACCTTAAAAATTTAATGATCAAGACTCAATGTTTTTTTATTCAAATCACCAATATTGTGTTCCTATTCGAAACTGAGCTAAACTACTGATTACAAAACATCAAACATAAACAGTCAAAAAATGTACCTCAGAGGGTCTATAGCTTTGGCAGCACCTATGTGAGTCTGTAATTAGGCACAGTGATGCTTTGGGCAAAGTGCTAATATTGGCACGAGTGATTAGAGAGTGACCCAGGTGGTCTGGTATGCTGCTGCATTCAGAAAGCTAATCCATACTGTCCCTCTGCACCTGATGTTCCTCATCCTCTGTGTGATAATAATTGTATTTTTTGGTCTTACATTGCTATAAATTGTAAGAAACCTGTGAAAGAAGAACATGATGAAACAAACAAGACACATCAGTTTGATTTATACTCTCTTTAATATATCTTAAAAAATGGATATACAATCTGAGAAAGAAAAGGTTAATTATTTGAAGAAGAGCAGTTGTTAATCTTCCTCCCCTGGCCCAAAGATGAAGTTAGCCCAAGCAGAGACATTTTCCTGTAACTTCTTGGGAACAAAACAAACACGCTGCTAACTGCCAAATTAAAGGGCATATGACAGAATGTCCAACAAGAAGCTAGAGTCAGGGCATTACTAAGGCTAAGTGTAAGTACAGGGCATTGGGCTACCCAATCCTGGAGGCAACGGATACCATGACAATGACCTGTCATGGTGATTTCACAGGATGTTACATCAACCTTCAAGGTTTGACTGGACCAAATCCATGCTGGAAAATGTCATGGAGCGCCCACATTCACATCTGCTTTCAACGGACCTGGTATATGTCATATTCGCAGGCCCTTTATTTTGGCAGAGGTTAGTGTCATCTGTTATTCTTTTTTACTTTCACTAAGAAAACAATTTCAGCTGCTAAAGTCTGGACCAGGTTAACAAAAGAAAAGAGAGAGCATGCTAACAAGACACATCATTTTGACACGTCATACTTACACTGCCCACGCACATGCCTTTACACACACACACACAAAGTTTCCATCCTTATACACACACATTCACACACACGTATGCACACATACACATATTCGACATTAATTTCCACTCTTTGACAACTACATTTCTGACATCCTTAGTAAAATGCACCACTGGCAGATCACATAGATTTTGCCTCATGCAGACATGTGAACACAGAGCTGAATGGTGTCTTAACGTTTAGACATATGACTCAAATAAGAGGCACAATGCTAGCCAGCGCAGACAAAGAACACACACGCAAACACACCACGCCCTCACTGGCTAACTGAGTGACGATCTCTCTTTCTTCCTCTCTTTATCACACACAAATACATACACAAAAACATGATGAACATGCATTTTATGGCCAAATTCATGATGGCAGAGGTTATAAAGACTATTTGAGGTTATCTGGTTAGCTCAAAATCACACAGTCAATTCTGCAGCATCTAGATAAGTTTGCTAGCAAGCTAACTAGTTAACAAGTGAGGTAACATGCATGGTAAAGCTTATCATGTGCATCATCATCATCTTTCTTACTCTGGATCAGATTTCTGTCAATGAAATCTGCCCTGAGTGCATCATGGCCAACATCTACAGCATCATTAGAAGTAATTTAGCATAGCTGGCAACATTGTAGAAAAGTCAGGTTCCACACATACTTGATAAAAAGAAACGTCCCTAGCACTGAGTGGAAGCTAGCTATTAAGCTCTAATGCTAACATGTTATCTCACTTGCCAGTTAGCTCACTTCCTGAGTGCCTTTATGAACTTCTGCCATTAAATTTTTTGAAAACATCCTGCAAACAAAAAGTCCATTCACAATCAAAAAGACAAAAGTAATGGAGTACTGTCATTCCGGAAATGACAGCTTGGGAAATCAACCAGAATAAGAGGATAGTACACAATCACAATGAAATGAACCAATGACTGCAATATGAAACCTGACTTTCATCTTTAGGGCCATTTCACACCCATGTCAGTTAGCACAGTAGGACTTGTAATCATACTAAAATGTTGGAAAAATGACCCAGAATATGCAGGCCAATAAATTTTCTGGAGGGCAGCAGAAAGTTGTGATCATAACAGCAGCTTATCAGCTTTTGCTACAAAGGAAAAAAATGTTGAAAATGAAAATGTTGTTTATTTACACATCCAGCAGACAGAGCAACATTATCATTTATTTGGACTGTTTACGTCTGTTTCTGCTGAATCGTAGTCCAATATCTCTTTAAATTCTGTTTTGGTCTCTGCCAACTCCTGAAGAAAAGATCTGGCTCTTTATAAGCTGTTAGATAATATAAGCTGCTTTATTTTCACAAGTTTAACCTTGTGTCTGTCTGCAGTTTGATGCTGAGCAGTTAGTGCACAATGGGGTTTAAGAGCTTTTTTTAAAAAACTGAAAACAAGACTACAAGAACTTTGTGTGTGAACAAATACAGTGCTGTTGTGGCAAGACAGCTCAATGAAGAGCTGAAACTTACTATAAAGCTTAAGGGGAGCTTATGTTTTGAGTGATGATTCTTTGCGACTACTTGATATAAGTGACCTGTCTTACACTGTTTTTAAATTGTCATTTGATACTTTTGTTATGAAGATTGATTATTGCCTCTTGAACTTTTAATAACATCTGTTTATTAAATGTAGAGTACAAAAAAAAAACTACAATCCCTGCAGAGCTAATTTGTTTCCGGTGTAGAACTAAATGTAAATCAGGCCTTCAAACTCCCAGTCATTGATTCATGTCAAACTAACTGTGCACAGGTACAGAGCAAACACACTGTCATAGTACTTCCTGATTGCACTGTAAGTAAGAGTAGACCTCTCCATCTTCAGTGGCATAATGGGGCATGTGTTTTTTCTCTGTGTGTAGGTGTGTGTGTGTGTGTGTGTGTGTGTAGGTGTGTATGTGTGTGTGTGTGTGTGTGTGTGTGTGTGTGTGTGTGTGTGTGTGTGTGTGTGTGTGTGTGTGTGTGT